>OY783191.1:11906035-12506035 GCA_963678675.1 Xiphydria camelus
CTCTCTCCCTCTCTCCTCTCTCCCTCTCTCCCTCTCTCCCTCTCTCCCTCCCTCCCTCCCTCCCTCCCTCCCTCCCTCCATCCCTCCCTCCCTCCCTCCATCCCTCCTCCCTCCATCCCTCCCTCCCTCCCTCCCTCCCTCCCTCTCTCTCTCTCTCTCTCCCTCCCTCTCCCTCTCTCCCCCTCCCTCTCCCTCTCTCCCCCTCCCTCTCCCTCTCCCCTCCCTCTCCCTCTCCCTCTCTCCGCCCTCTCTCTCTCCCTCTCTCCCCCTCCCTCTCTCCCCCTCCCTCTCTCCCTCTCCCTCTCTCCCTCCCTCTCTCCCTCTCTCTCTCTCTCTCTCCCTCTCTCTCTCTTTCTCTTATGTATTATATATTAAGGGAATGTATGAATAGCCAAGGGCTAATAAACTCGAATCAATCAATCAATCTCTCTCTCTCTCTCTCTCTCTCGTTGTTATTCTTCGCTCTCCGTCCTCCTTTTTTCTGAGAGAGAGAGAGAGAGAGAGCACAGTGCCTTCTACCTGATAGTGTGAATTAGTTCAAAAGTGACCTTCGTCGTTGAAAGACGCGCCGACTCGAACTCGATTCAGCCACGTTCTACTTACAAGTGGTCGCAAATTTGTAAAACTCGACCGATTTCAAATCTACAAAATAGATTCGAGAGTTGGAAGTCTGTAGATTGTTATGACGTATTATAAAATGCATATGAATAATTAATGTAATATCTATGAACAACTTATTTTTACGAAAAGTAAGGTGAAATTACGATCGAAAATTTTATTCTCATAGCGAAAACTTTATAAGTTCCGCAGAGTTCCACAACGATTCTTATTGGAGATTGTAGATTGAACTATTATCTAATGGAAACAACAACAAAATGCTGTGCATATCTACGCACTTGCAATTATTGCAAGTTTTTGTAAAAAAAGCACATGTTTCTCCTTTTTGAATAGTAAGAACGTAAAATATGAAACGTAATGCAATTAAACCAAATTCGGTAAAGGGGATTTTTTGGGTCGCTGATCACGAATCTGAAGTCGGATTTCAAAAATTCAAGATGGCGGATCCAATGTGGCGGGCGAGATTTTCGAAAATCGACGGATTCATGCCAAATTTGGTATAGGGGTCTTTTTAGGTTGCTGATTACGAATATTAAGTTATGTGGGATCATAATCACGTGGAACAGGATGTGTTGGCGGTTTCACCAGGTAAATTTAATTCTGTTGGTTGCGATATGGCACTCGAGCAGTCCCAGAATCGATCATCCGCTATAACTGGAGGCTTGATAGGGATTACTAAAAATGAAGATGCAACTCAACAGTGGTTACTGTTATATCAATTGAAAAATGCAATTCACAATGTTATTGTATCATACATTTAGATAGAAGGTGATGCTACCGGCGACATTGATTCTTCCTTTCATAGTGAGTGGAGTAAAGCACGAATAGCGAAGGACGAACAAAACATTCAAAGTTTGATTTTGTCTTTAACAGATTGCAACATATTTAACATCGATGTAGATCTCAGTCTTCGCAATATTTACACCGAAGCTCTTGCAGATGAAAACACTGTCAAATGTTTACTGAATTTAAAAGGAACTAGAGAATCGATGATAAAAGAGTACGAAACTGAACGGTTTGAATTAAAGAAGAAATACGTTCTTGACCCACTAGCAAGAAAACCATTTTATAATTTCAATTATAAGCCCACCAAAGAAAAGCAATCTACAGGTAGTGATAAAAAAGTAGAACTCATAACCAATAATACTACATTTCAACAATCATTTATGGTGGCATCACAACGTGAACTTGATCTTAGACAGCTTTTATCGCATGAAATACTTGATTACCCTACATATCTTTTTGACCGCGAAAGGTTCTACAGGAAAAGTACAAAATCAGCATTAATAATCGAAATTCAAAAAGTACATGCATGTGAAAACAACACTTCCAGCAAATAATAAAATCTGATCATTCGAAAGTTTGTATTTTCGATGGAATGTCACTAGTGCATAAAATTCAACTTCAAAAATATAATACTTTCGGAGATTTTGCCACTGCATTTTTCGAACGTATACAGAATCTTTCATACCAGCATTTCGTCGAAAGAATTGACGTCATCATCGATAGATACGATGACGTTTCTATTAAGTACGTTGAGTCGCAATTACGATCGAAATGAACGAAACCGAAGCAAATTGTTATATCAAGTCCTTCAACCAAAATCCCGGCCGACTGCAAAGATTTTTTTTCTTGTCCTCAAAACAAACTGCAGCTTGTTCAATTTCTTTGCATATATGCTCCAACTTTTTTAAACATCAATGCTGAAACAGAACAGTTCATTACCGGTGGATATGAAGACCCTACGAAATGCTTCAAGCTCCAAAGTAATAGTTTATCTGAAGTGTTGAATTTTAATCACCTAGAAGCAGATTGTAGAATGTTCAGCCATATTTTTCACGCTGTTCGTGGAGGGATTGAACAAGTAATTATATAATAAATAGTTCGGATACTGATGTTTTCGTGCTTAGCATTCACTTTTAGCATAGACTGTCGAACATTGGATGTCGAGGTATCTGGTTTGAAGGATCGAGTAAAAAAGGAAATCTTTTAAGCTGTCATTTAACAGCTGAATCACTTGGCGAAAAAATGTGTAATATTTTACCTGCGTTACATGCTATAACAGGTTGCGACACGACAAGCCGATTTACAACTAAGAAGCAATGTATAACTCTCAACTTTTGCAAATAACTCCGAAACTCCGATGCATTTTAAGAACATTGAAGAAGTTTGCACTTATTTATTTGCTAAAGAAAAATCCACAGCAGATGAACTACGTTTCAGGTCAATTACCCGTAATATCGGTTTCAATTTCAATATATCTAAAGTTATTTGCACTTCTGATGCTTTGTATTTACATTGCTTAAGAGAGCTGCAGCCCAAACATATTTGTGGAAAAATTCCTCACAACCAATACGTGAGCCTCTGAACTTTCTCCAATTTGGCTAAGAAAGACAAGATGGATAGCTCCACCCGGTGCAAATGACAAAACCGTCTTTGCCAAGTTCTTTAATCAGGTCGTGAAGTAATAGCCAAGAGAGAGAACGGAGTACTTATATACCGCGGCAATCATATTTACGCTTATGTTTATTAGAACGACCCGTCTTTTGTCGTGAAGAATTATTTATAGCCAACCTTCATGAATATTTACTATTTAAAAATCCCAAAGCCAATACTTGGTTGATTATCCCTCCCATTATTCATGCCAAATTTGGTATAGGGGTATAGTGACCAAAAAAAATCCCTGTACCAAATTTGGCATGAACCCGTTGATTTTCGAAAATCTCGTCCGCTATATTGGATTCGCCATATTGAATTTTTGAAATCTGACTTCAGATTCGTGATCAGCGACCCAAAAAACCCTCCCATACCTAATTTGGTTTAAATTCATTAATTTTTAAAAAATCATGATCTCTGGTTGGTTTTTTGAGGTCAGAAAAAAATTGTGACATGATGGTCAAATTTTAACACCGGATTCGTGATCCGGAGGCAAAATTACCACGAATAACAAATATCGCATGAAAAGTATTGGGTCTATGCATGATTCCGTAGCGAAAATTGAGTAAATTTCAAACGCAAAATATTTATAAAATAAATGTGCTCCACTCTGTTCAATGACACTCTGCCATCTCTCCACGAGCTTCATTATCCCTCTTTCATAGAAGTCCTGAGATTTTTGGGTAAAGAAGTCATCCAAGTGGTCTTTGAGAACGTTCAAGGAACTGAAGGTTTTGTTGTTCAAATTGTTCTGTAACGCCCGGAACAAATGAAAGTCTGAAGGTGCTAGGTTCGGACTATATACGGTGGGTGCACCAAAACATCCCACCCAAACCGCAATAATTTTTCCCGAGTCACCAGAGAAACGTGTGGCCTAGCGTTGTCCTGCTGGAACACAACGCCCTTTCTGTTCGCCAATCAGGAATATGCACATATTTTTTTACATCGTAAATGGATTGAGCACGTAAAAAAAGTTGGGACGTGTTTTTTTAATTTTTTTTCTGACGCGAAATTAAGCCGTAGAAAATTAATAAAGTTTACGCTAAGCTCTGCCCACTTGAAACAGCCGGTTGAGCGGCACGCCGGGCCGTGACGTCACTATGCACTCTCGGATATCGCATTTGTGTTGACGGCGTCTGCAGAACCGTAAGCGTGTGTTATAAGGTTCGTTTCAACTAACACGAGAACTGGTTCTGAACTCGACGGAGTGTGCGCAATCTGACCTAGCCGTCCCAAAAGTCAGACTGCGCACACTCCGTCGAGTTCAGAACCAGTTCTCGTATTAGTTGGAACGAACCTATAGTTCTTCGTTTTGAGGACTGTTTGACTGTTTCGAGTACGAAGCTTGTGTTGTGCTGTGAAAATGGACAGTGGATTTGTACAAGGGAAATCTGACAGTTTGCCGCAAATCGATGCTTTGTCAGTGTTCGCTTTTCTTGGATCAAACCCAAATTTCATTGGAGCAGAAACGCGAAATATTAAAGCAGTAAGGTAAGATTTAAAGATACGGTGTGAATAAGTCAGATTGTATACCTCAAAATAAAATAAATAGCAGTCTGCCTATATGTAATTTGTAAATATATACGGTGTCGCCTTTTCGATGTACCTACGGAGTTTTGGGAAAAACGTTATAGAAAAAATCCGCTTACATATCCTCGGGGCCAATTTTCAAAACAAATTTAAATGCTGTCAAAATCTCACGGCTAACTAGATCCAGTATTGAGATACAGGGTGTTTTTCATTTTTTGCCATTTCCTTCTCATGGCCTTATATTTCGGTTATTTTTAAGGATAGAAGAACAGTATAACGGTGATTTTTTTGTAGATCTTTATGTAGTTTCCAATGACCGACTAATTTTTTTGGGGGGTTTTTGGTTTTTAAGTTGATGTGAAAATGAGTTTTTCTTTTGAATGGAATACTCAATATAATATTTTACAATTTGACTTCAAATTAATACATTGCATGTGCGGGTATACAGTTAGGAGCGAGATTATTCGTCCACCGCCTAAATGTACATATACAAGTCACTAATAAAGTCTAAGTATAGAAAAGGAAATATGTCATAATTATAAATATAAACTCTTAATCTTGTGCTTAAAAATAAATACAATAAGTCAAGAATTTAGAGAAAACCAAGAGAAGCATACAAATCCAAAAATCTTACTCCCATCGTCAAACATAGTGGTGGTGCAATTCTCATCTGGGGAGCCATAGCGGGTGGTGGTGCAATTCTCATCTGAGGAGCAATAGCGGGTGCTGGAGTGGGGGAGTTACATTTTATAGAAGGCATAATGGACCGCTTTGTGTATAGGGACATTCTGAAAAAAAATGTAATATCCAAAAACTAGGACTTCGCGATCGCTATATTTTTCAATGCGACAATGATCCTAAGCATACGGCTCGTATTGTAAAAGAATGGATCTCGGATAACGTCCCGCGCGTGTTGCCAACTCCTGCTCAGTCCCTAGACGTTAACCCGATCGAACATGTATGGGCAGAATTGAAAGAAAAAGTTTAATTGCGGTCAATTTCCAACATAAATGAATTAAAGGATCTTGGAAGAATGGAACAAAATGAGTAATTATTTTACAAGAAAATTGGTAGAGTCAATGCCGAAAAGATTAAATGCCATAATCCAATCCAAAGGATATCCTACGCAGTAGTAATGTTAAGAAAGTTATTTTGCGTTACATTTACGACTTCATTTTTTTACTTGCATTTATTCAGTTGCATTTACCGAAAAGCTGTATTTATGCTATCACAAAAGAATAAAGATTTCAGTTTATACATCCTTAAAAAAATTACTTTTGTTTACCAAATTTGTATTTATATTGTATTAAGTAACTATGGATGGACGAATAATTTCGCTCCTGACTGTATATCGTTGCGGACTTACGCGTGCAGCGGGCATTTTTTCGTGAATTTTTACTATACCCGCTCTATACAAATAGAAATAAATTTTTAAATAAATTATATAATTAATATACCTAATAATTAGAGGATTAATTTTAGTAATAATAGTTTGTATTAGTATATAATTTTTTACATTAATAGAGCGAAAAATTTTAGGATATATTCAATTACGAAAAGCACCAAATAAACTAGGAATATTTGGATTAATTCGGCCTTTCAGAGATGCAATGAAATTATTTTCAAAAGAATTAATTATTTATATAGCACAAAGCTACTAAATACGTACTTTTACGTGACCCGCGCTCCAGTGATAGATTGCGAAAAACGTTAAAGTGCCGAATATCCTGGTTTTTTGGAACAGAAAAGAATATTTTTTCCGGTGTTGCCAAAGATGTGTTTGTACATCTAAGCACTATAGGCCAGGCAACATAGGCCAAAAAAGGGTGTAGGCAAAATAATTCTCGGAAAGCTGGAAATGGTTTTAATCTTTTCATTTGCATGTAAAAAGAGTTTTTTAAAGTTTGCACCAATTTTCTGCTTGTGCTGTATGAGGGGTGTCCCAAAAACTTCGAAATTTTTCGATTTTTTTCAGATTTTCACTAATAACTTCTAAATGATGCATTTCTAGGAAAATTTTACTCTTTTATAAATTAAAGTACATAAAATTCTACGTAAAATGAGCCCCACATATTTTAAATTAAGTCGAGTAGTATAGACGATATGCATGTTTGAAAAACAACCATTTCTTAAATTTTGGAAGGAAAAATCATATTTTGGATTTTTAGACCTTATTTCCATTACGTAAATTATATTATATGAAATTATTCTGTATTTGGAATTTATATTACAGCGAGTGCTGTATCAGATATACGTAAGCTGCATTCTTCTGCCCCCTCCCTTGCTATTAGCGTATCCCATAAGTTTCTTCCGCGCCACGCTATGAATGACTCTAGCCGGCTATTATCCAGAATAACTAGAGATAACAGTGACTGCAAGTAATTCGTAGACTGGTTCCTTTGCCATAATCCCTTTTCAGTAGGGGAGTACGTAATGTCACTGTTTACTGGAATTGTAGGAGATGAAAACGTAAATTACCATCTGTGTCAGACCAAATCGGAAATTCCAGTCTCGAAAGCATTATTGGAAGCAATTTTGGTCAAGTGAAGTTCTCCAGAAAGAAAAGAGTATTACCAATGCGAGGCTTCACCAGCAGTGTAAAGTTGCATGACGAAGTAGTGTGCCAATAGATTTATATACCATTTTCAGGAGAATCTCATTTCATAAAAAAACAGAATACGAACTCAGAAATTACTTCACATATGAGTTGGCTCGATATCCACCATCTTTATTTGATGGACAAGGAATGATGAGGAAGTCACGTAAATCTATTTTTTATGATTTATTTGATCCAGTTGAAACCTCGTCAAATATCGGAACTGCTCTCTATTTGATTGACGGTGGATTCCTACTTCACCGAGTACTGTGGGAGTTAAGAGAAAGGTTCTCTTCAATCCTCAATAAATACGTAGATTATGTCAAAAATACTTTGGGGCGCGATTAATCATAGTATTTAATGGCTATCCAGATGACCCTACAGGGAAGAGCACAAAATCTGCAGAACGCCTTAGAAGGAACAAGTGTATTGCAGCGACCGTTGAATTTGATGAAACAATGTCATTGACAATGTCAAAAGATAAATTTCTCTCCAATGAAGGGAACAAAAAACGAATCATCTCAATGCTGATTCAGAAATTTGCAGATGAAAACATCGCTGTCGAACAAGCTGTAGAGGATGCCGACACAACCATTGTCAGAAGGACTATAGAAAATGCTACACACTCCGAATGTGTGATTGTAGTAGGAGAAAACATTGATCTTTTAATAATTATTACTGCATTAGCTCCTAATAGTGATCCATTGTTTTTGATGAAGCCTGGAAAAGGAAAGTCAGAGACCATCTTCTATTCCCCGACATACTTCAAAATGTCAAACAAAGTTAAAGAAAATGTATTATTTCTTCACGCGTTCAGCGGATGCGATTCAACATCAGTCATTTTCAGACAGGGGAAGATGAAGTTTGTAAAGCTTCTCGACAAAGATGCAGAGATACAAAGAACTGTCGGGATATTCAAAAACCGTGACGCGACTACAGATGAAATTGGTGCTGCTGGCGAAAAAGTAGTTACGGCTTTGTATTCTGGATCACTTCTTCAATCTTCCTCTCTGAACGAAATACGCTTTAAACTGTTCACCAAATCCTTAGTACAGAATACTTTCAACTTATTGTTAGCTACTCTTCCTCCAACTGAAGAAGCTGCTAGACTGCACGCAATGAGGGCTTTTCTACAAATTAATTTGTGGAATGGTCATTTGATGGACCCAGTTCAATGGGGTTGGAAGGTTACTAAGCATGGGCTGCTTCCAGTACCATCAACAGCCGAACAAGCCCCGCAGGAACTGCTTAATAACACTGTCTGCAAATGTTTGAAAGGGTGTCGAAAAGCTTGTGGTTGCAGGAAGCAAGGAATTAAATGTTCCCCAATATGCTTTAATTGCAAAGGAGCGTCCTGCACTAATACACCAGATGAAATTGATGATGACTCAAACTTAAACGACGACGAAGTGGTGCTACCTGACAATGATGACAAATTAGAAGACCTCCTGGATGACGAGAACCTTAAAATGGACCAATTGCTTCAGTCAGCTTCTACTTCCAAACGTAGCAAATTGAATTAACGTTGTATTTATATAATTTTTAAATTTTGTTATCAAATTACCCACACATCGAAACTTACATCAAAGCTTTTTGTACTTCAACTCAATTTTTTGTTTTAATTACATATTTTCATCACAATGTGCATTTTTATATTTCAATCCCTGGATTCAGCACCAAACATTGTACCAGTGTTCGCATATACGATCTGATACACGATATGATAACTGTAGGATATCCAGCTATTATATTATTTATTTCATATATTACATTTTATATTGCAAAAATAAAGCAAATAATCTATAAGCTGTTTATGGGGTCGGTTGCAGTCATCCCAGAGCTCTTTCACAGTGCATTTCATTGGTGACAAAGTCTTTTTAAAAATGTTTCTCTACACCGTTCAAAATGGATAGTCAACATAAACATTTACGACATATTATGCTTCATTGCTTTAAAAAAAGTAATAGTGCAAAGGACACTGCAGACGAGATTTGCACTGTTTACGGGGGTGGTACTACGACTATTAGGATCGTCCACAATTGGTTTAAGAAATTTAGAGCTGGCAATTTCGACTTGAAAGATGAAGACCGCAGCGGCCGCCCAGCAACGACGGATATGGACCTTATCAAGAGTATGTTCCACACCTATTGACGGAGACGGCCTTATGAACCGTGTCACTACGTGCGATTTGCTCCTTCAGCGACATGAGAGAAATCCCTTCTTAAGAATATTTATATAAACATAGCCGGCTAGAGTCATTCATAGCGTGGCGCGGAAGAAACTTATGGGATACGCTAATAGCAAGGGAGGGGGCAGAAGAATGCAGCTTACGTATATCTGATACAGCACTCGCTGTAATATAAATTCCAAATACAGAATAATTTCATATAATACATTTTACGTAATGTGGAAATAAGGTCTAAGAATCAAAAAAATATGATTTTTCCTTCCAAAATTTAAGAAATGGTTGTTTATTAAACATGCATATCGTCTATACTACTTGACTTAATTTCAAATATGTGGGACTCATTTTACGTCGAATTTTATGTACTTTAATTTATAAACGAGTAAAATTTTCCTAGAAATGCATCATTTAAGAGTTATTAGTGAAAAACTGAAAAAAGTCGAAAAATTTCGAAGTTTTTGGGACACCCCTCATACAGCACAAGCAGAAAATTGGTGCAAACTTTGAAAAACTCTTTACATGCAAATGAAAGGATTAGAACCATTTTCAGCTTTCCGAGAATTATTTCGCCTACAACTCTATGTTGCCTACTATACAAGATTTATAAATCCTTTTTCCTTCCTTCTTCGACATTCCACTATCAAACGTCAAACAAAAATAGTCACAAAAAATAAACAAACTTTCACTTCACTTGCACTCTTCTGATACGGAAGGCATTGAGAAACAGACTAGAAGGCGCGCTGGCGGGCCGTTTAGGTGCATAGTGACGTCACGATACCAGTGCCGCCCACAACGCGCCGTTCTGAAATACGTTACTGGGAGGCGTGGCTATGCTACTTTTAAAGTAATGTTTTTGGGGTAGAAGTTTTTTTTATCAAGTTTTTACTATTGGTACTGTGTTTTGAATAACTTTAACTATTATGTCTACTATGTTTCATGCATATTAAAATTGTATGCATATTCCTGATTCGAGCCGCGTCTGATCAATTGCTTGCTTTAATTTAGTCAATTGTGAGCAGTACTTGGTGAAATGAATCGTTTTGTTGGGTGGCAGCAGCTCATACTAGACAATTCCTTCATAATCCCATCAGATACTGAGCATGACCTTCTTCGGGTGTAATCCTGCCTTTGCGACCATTTGAGGAACCTTTCCGCGCTTCGACCATAATTTTTTCAGCTGATATTGTTGTAGACAATCCACTTTTCATCGCCAGTGATCATCTGCTTTAAAAATGGTTCATTTTGATGGCGTTTGAGCAGCGAGTCGCAAGCAGAAATTTGGTCCATTAAATGTCTTTCGCTCAGTTTGTGCGGCACCCAAACATCAAGCTTGTTTACCATCCCAAGCTTCCGTAAATGCCTCGAAACAGTTGATTGGTTAGTGTTGAGGTTATGTCCGATCTCTGTAGTCGTCAAATGCCGGTCGGAGTAGACTAAAGCCTTGATTTCATCGACATCAGTAGTGACTGGCTAACCAGAGCGAGAAGCATCTTCGAGATCAAAATCTCCGCAACGAAATTTCGCAAACCACTTTCGACACACACTTTCGCTTACGGCATTCTCTCCGTACACGGCGCATCTTTTTTTGTGGGTTTATGGTGCGTTTTTTGCTTTTTCGGAAATAAAAAGTGAAATACACGTTTTTTCCTTCCATGTTCAAAATATAATTAAACTTCGTATACGTCACGGGTCTCGATGAATACTTTCTTAAAATGTCGGCACAAATTTCAGCATTCATTTAATGTACGACATTTCATACTTTTGACACATGTGAGAGCGGAAAATCAACTGCGAACGACATCTGCCGGGATTTCGCTACGGAGTCATGCATAGACCCAATATACTCGTATACCACTTTTTTTTTGTGACTATGTTATCGAGCCGTTCACTTCTCGATACATATTACATATGAGTCGTTTGGTTTCAAAATCGGCCACCTCCGTATTTGATAAAATCGGCCATCTCCATTTAAAAAATTATAATGCAGCAAAATCTTCCAAGAATTTTTTGTATACACATATGGATTAGTTGTTCCGAAGCAATATACTTATAGGTATATGTACCAAGAATCGCATTAATTAATGCCTGTATTTCTATGGTACATATTTTTTGAAGTCCTGACAAATTTGCTTACTTGGAATTGGCCGATTTTGAAACCAAGCGACTCATATTATGTCCGTACACATCGACATACGAGTACATATGTATAGAAACGGGAAACTGAGCATAGAGAGCCAAGCGTACGAAAAACGAATTGCACATTTTATTTGCATCTGCGGCTACAAAGTGACTCCCGCACCAATGCTCATTAGGCGTGCACATCTTTACTCGACTTCTTACTAACCCCCACGCTTCTTTTTATGTTCTCCTCCCTATTTGTTCTCCTCTCTAGCTTCCCTCTAGACCATCAGTAGGGGTGTCGATCACCCGACACCAACGTTGCCGCTCTATTCGCTACCCAGGCCCATATACAGGGTGCGTCAAAAGTTCTGTTACAAAAATTAAATGTGTTGTAACTTTTTTGCAGTTGAATTGTTTCGAAAGTGGTTATGTTCATTGGATTCCTCATAAAATTCTACTTATTTTACTGTACGTACTTTGTTTATCCGTTTATCCGTTCAATTTTAGTGCTTTTATGAAGAACGATAAAGAACGAACCGTCTACGAGCGACTGTTTTTCGACTTTTGGGGTTTGTGTTTGGCCGTCAAACTCGTCGGATCTGAATCCAATGGACTACTCAGTGTGGTCCATCTTGGAGGATAGGATCGCGGGAAGACGAAATAACACTGTAGAACAGCTGGAAGAGGCGTTGAGGCGTGCGTGGGAAACGATTACCGTGGAAGAATGTGCAACCATTGTTGGCAATTTTCGAAAGCGTCTAAATAAATGCATCGAGGCTAAAGGTGGTAAATTTGAGCATATGTTGTAATTGTTTTTGTTTCGTTTAATTGTTATTGTACTAATAAATATTATAATACAGGTGGTTCTATAAGCCCGTCTTATATTTGTAATGTTTGTAACAGAACTTTTGACGCACCCTGTATGTATAGTCAGTCGCACATATCAACGAGTCGAAAATATAGATCCTACTTTTCATACATTATTAGGTAGGGGAGATCGTGACAAGTTCACATAAGATGTTAACCCCTTGTTAGCGTAGAAAGTAATGGGGACGGGATGGCCATCTTCTGTATCGACTTGCTTCTTCCTACCGCCCTCCATGGGGAGTCCAATAAGGCGAACGACTAAGTCGTAACTGGACGCTGTTAAGCAAAACAGTGTCAACCCAAAAGGGAACCCGTGTGGGTTGAAACTTTATTGCTTATCAGAGTCCAACTAATCTCGATGTGTTTCTTACTGGGACTTTACTCGTCGAAGTAACTCTATACGTATACGCAAAATTATATTTTTGTAGTGGCCTCCCGCATTCCATAGCTTCGACTCTTTATCATCTTCCTGGATACATACACACATGAAATAACTATTCATAGCTAGATACTCGTACACTGGTTGTGAGAAAATAACTTATGTGTTTTAACTACCAAGCTGTACAAAATAATGTCGGCGGCAAATTGAATAATTTAATCGCTTCAACTAACTTTCAATTGAAATAAGAAAAATGCATTGACATAACGTGATCTGTGAGCTGAACCAACTGTTGAGCTCATACCTCCGTTGAAAGTAGCAAGAACCATCCATAACTTTGGACTTTAAGCTTGATTCCGTAAATATTTTGCGACAATGATTCTGATCGATCCGCTATTGAGTAAACTTTATTGGTATCGCTCCTACCAGTCAGCTACGATTCATTCGATAAGGTTTCGTCATCCAAAACGTGTCGATCGAAATCATGTCCCCGGGTGTACGATAGAGCTACATACGCCGTTGCATATTCTCTGTCCTTCTTGAACTTGTAATTCAATCGAGACGTGCGACAGAGCTCTTATACATTCACCCAGATTAAGTCGGTGCTCTAACTTGCACTTGTACATTTCCTATATACAATAGGTACCAAGTAGAATAAGATGGCGATTTTCAAAAAGTTATCTGAATGTAATACAAAATGTGTACCTAATGTCTGTTCGGAACCTAACTTATTTTTCGGATACCTTTAAAATATCCGAAAAATAAGTTACCTTTCGGAACTTACTTACATTTAGTTAATGACCGTTTTATAATATATGTATCACTTATTGATTTCAGTACACGAAATGAGACCGGAGGATATCGGAATCGTCGGATCGAGGGGCGATGGTGATAAACAACCATTCATGGTAGGCTTTTTCAAGAGTTCTGGTATCAGGGAGGCAAAGGTGCGGCAGAAACGAGACGCGAGGAGAAGGAAGAAGAGCGAGTCCTCGAGTTTGGATTATCGGAGTAATCCATATATCGGTACTTGATTAATTCTGTCGATCTCTTATTATAATATAGATTGTTCATTTACGTAAGGACTTCGGTAATTTTTTCAAAACTTTTGAGAAACTGAAAAAGCTACTTTTATAATCACTTCAGAAAGGGAAATATAGATTCATTTAATAAAATAGGTCTCCCCTTCGTAACCGCATTGAAAAAAATGTTATGCTCACTTTCTAGATAGATCGTACCTACTGGAGAATCAGAGTTGATGAATATGAATCTATCGGGAACATACTTGCGGATGGGGCAAAGCTCGCTATAACGGATTTATTGGATCTGTATTCCGATTCACTTTAGCTTGTTCGGATGTTGAATAATTTCTGACGGAACACCGGGCTAAAACAGCTCTTACCACATTACGAATGGCAGCATACAAATTAGAAACTCGTTGCGAGAGAGTCTTCAAGAAAATAATGATATCGGCAAACCTTCGATATCATTTCGTATGCGTAAGATATGCACACATTCGCAAGCGTGTGAATACACTCGAGTAGTAAAAAAGGACCACTACCGCCTTTTGTGGAGGTGATACTTCAGTATTAGAGTCTCATCGAAAGAAACGTGGTTATCATTGAAAAACCAAAAAAGGGCAATACTCATAGGATTAACGATAATAGCCGCGAAAGCCTCTAATTGGTTACATCCAGTTTTTCATAACTTCGATGTACTATAGTCACGATGCTGATCAATAATTTAACAAACTCAACCTGTTTATTTTTTTGGTATTTTCAGCCCAACGATACATACTATATCAGACTCCACAGTGTCCCCTATTCCCCTTTATTTTCTAATTTTTTTAAGTTTCCCTTTTCTCACCTTCAACTCGCGACTTTCCCCATTTTCCTCTATAATTCGATATTTTTCCTCTAAAACCACGTATTATTCAGCTTCTCAGTTGAATGTGTCTTTTCATAATTTCAGATAGATTTTACTTACTAAATTTTTGTTGTAAGTCACCTTAAACCGGCTACATATATTCCAGCTCGGATACCCATGTCGAAACCTACTACAGAATATTTTCAACCACTACTGAAAACCTGAGTAGTGGCACAATAGTGGTGAGCAGTGGTTCAATGATGGTCAGTAGTGGTTCACTGGTGGTGAGCAGTGATCCGAAAAGTGATATTTAGGGCCGGTTTTACCAACATAGTATAAACGCGGTATAGCGCTATACTGAGAATAACCAGTACGCAAGCATTTTACAAGTATGATATAAGTCTGGAATAGGATAAACTTTGGAATAAATGCAGACATAACTTATCCGGCAGTTTCATCGTGGGATAAGCTAGCTATCCTCAGTATAACCTAACTTTTTGTTTGCGTCTTTATTCTTCCGTGACAGAATCAGAACCGTGACAGAATCATAATAATTGTTATTAGTTGTGAAATGGAGATGATTGATGTGCCAGTTTTCGAATCATCATCTGATGATGAAATTGACGTCTTACAAAGAATGAGAAATCCTAGGAAAATACGTGCCCGGTAAGTAAATAAAGGATATCTATACCTACTAATTTATAACCAAATCTAATACAAAACTATTCCAGAGTTGACTATTTCGAAGAATACAATGACGTAGAATTCTTCACTTGATTTCGTCTGGAAAAACAAACCTGTCAAAGATTATTGGTACAAATACGACATCGCATTGCACCGAGGTCGCAAGGAAATGCAGCAATTCAGCCAGCAACGAAATTATTGCCAACTTTAAGATTTCTTGCTTTGGGATCAATGCTAATTACTGTAAGTAATCGTTTTTATCGTAATATTAAAACTTTTAAATAGTTATTATTATATGCCGCCACCTCTGCCACCTCCGACGACTCCTCACATCGCGAGGAGAACTAGTTTACAAGACTACAAGTTCATTGATCAGCATAAACCGCCACTGATCTCCCAGAAATGAATGGGCGATATACTGAAAGACATCGACAAAGTCAAATTGAAACTCGTCCAAGGTATGATTAAACAATTTTGTCGCGGTAAACTTTTAATTCGCCAGGAACAAAGAGGAGTTTCGCATTGTCAGAATGTCGTGGCTGCGAAGGATTGATTTTGTTCACAGTGGGCTTTTAAACGTGTTTTTCAGATCGCCTGGTGAGAGACCTTTGCCAGCCAAATGCGAAAATAGCCCTTGCAACGACCTTCAAGAGATCTTACGGAAACGATATATCGCAATGCAATCGCCGGACAGTAGAAATTCCACCGTGACGTTGACGCTCGATGATTCGTTCTAGATTAAGAACTCGATGATGCTCAATTTCTCTGGGTCGCAGCATTCGCGTAGGACGGTGCTCCGAGGAACGGCTATTGTAGCCTTGCTTTCCACGCGTGAGATTGAATCATGATTATAATTTTATCTGAGTCAGAGCTCTGGAGAATCAAAATTAATAGATCTCTCTTCTTTTTTTATAAATGAGTCTTTCCCTGCTAGGTAATTTCGCGCGACACATTTTAAATTATAGTTCTTTTTTAATAGGAGGATAGAAGCTCATAGAAACGTCGGGAAAATGTTGTTCTCCCTTCGCTCTTTTACTAGAAAATGCAAGTTTAAATTTAAAATTTAAGCACGCGGGTCTACAATCGCGAGAATCTCAACGGTATCCAATAATATCAACTAAAGAAGTCATCTACCATTGCATTGTCTTCTATAAGTAACATTTAAATTTATCTAGGTAGGTATTATACCTTTCTTCAATTCGCGTTATTGCAGAGTTTTCGGGAGCAGAAGTGATACATCCATCGTATAATTTAAATTTTGTACCCTTTTTATATGATTCAATAAAAAAAATAGTATAACCATTACACGTGCACTACTTAGCACTTCTTACCACCACGTACAACTGCATGCCACTATTCACCACTGTATACCACTACTGACCACTATTGTAGAAACCACTACTGATCACTGTAGTGTTCAGTCCGCTGTAGTGGTTTTCGACAAGGGTAGGTCCGGTTTAAAACTTTTACTATAAAATAAAACGCAGACGTTCACAGAATGCAGAAATAACGGCGCTCGTCTACAATATACGCGTACAGTGCTGGCCAATTAAATGGCATAGCTTCTTCTCCACTAAATATGTAAATAATCATTTGATACGCATACTTTAACCTTCTTTGATACAAATTTATTGTAGTAAAAGCTTTAAACCGGACCGGTGTGAATCGGAATATGTATAACCGGCCTAACAGTCGAATTATCATTTTACATTTAAAAAGAAATTGAAAACTGATGATGGAAAACTTTATGGTAATTACGGTACTTGAGGAAAAAATATATAGAACCAATGTGTGTGTGTGTGTGTGTGTGTGTGTGTGTGTGTGTGTGTGTGTGTGAATTGCGTCTGGGAGTCCAAAGATCAAATGGTATTATAATTGTTGCTTAGTACAGCCTTTAATTTAGAAATAGACCATGATGAGTTAACGTCCAACTGATTATTTCTATAGATCCAGCCATACAAACTAACTCGAGGACTTGCAAGATCCAGACTCTCTACGTTAGCTTCAGAGACCTCCAATGGCAGGTAAGTAGAAGAAAGTAAAAGATTAATTTTTCCGGTGTTACTAGGGGTTTTTACTTACCATAGGGCGAATTAACATATTTTGTAATTTTACGAATGTTATATTAGTTGTTTGGTATATCAAATAATAAATATGATCTTATTCGCAAATACGGGCTAAACATTAATCAAGAGTGTCGCATTTATTTGATAATGTTACATGTAATTTTATATGCATAGTCTTTCAGTTCTTCTAGTTCTTAAAAGTCATATCGAAAATAAGCAAAATAATTCGTAAAGAACTAATGAAATATTAATGTAGGTTCCTATAACAATAATTACACTTCAAAATTCTGACATCGCAATGAAATAAACTTATTTAGTATTTATAATAGACTTCGGTGCTTGAAATCTGACCATAATGAGATTTCCGATAAGACCCTTAGACCCAGTTGTACAATGTAAGTTCAGCGCCGGTTCAGCTTGAACCGCCGTTCTTGGTATATTTTGTGTCACACACACTTAACTGCTTAATCACAATACAACATTGTAATTACTTACATTGTACAATTGGGCCTTAATCGGGAGTGAAACGGTCAAATTAGACATTGACTAAATATCTTTAATTTTGGCAGTTCATCAAAGCCTGATAAGACACTTGTTCAGTGCCTGACAAGAATAGCCTTAAATAGAGAAATATGATGAAGTCCTGGTTAGACAATTTGATATACATAGTACAACGAATTTTTAATCAGGGTTTGATCATGGTCTGATGAGGATACCCTAGTAGTATAGCTCCAGTCGGTAAGAACACATACCACAAAGCTTATGGCAATTTTGCGTATATATGGGCTCTATTTATCTGACGCCCTTGTGTTAGACTTGAGTAAGATTATCTCCATCTGCAAGATCTTGCGTAAGAATCATAGCCAAATACGGAAGCAGACCACTATGAGATAACAGAAATAGACAGCTAGTGTACTGCAGCAGAATACTAGGATATCTCTAAATGAAGAAAAGCTCATCAGATAGTAGAGCTACCTCAACTGATTTTCTTTTGGAATGCTAATTAACTTTGATAATCAGACAATACTCATAGTTTTGGCATGAAATATGGTATAACTGCGATGTATCTCGGTACCGGCGCACAGTGATTCGAACACAAGGGATTCGTGGACAAAAATATTAGGAGTTGAATCATGGTACCAATATTTCGTTTTTTTTTTTAGGTTTTTGGGGTCGCTGATTACGAATTTGAGACATGATTTTCAATATCAAAAATGGCGGATGCAATATGGCGGATATGAATTGCAGAAAAGTTTTCAGTTGCCCTCTAAATCAGTATCAGAAATTTTACAGCAGTGGTAATTATGAATCCAGTATGATTCTTAAAATCAAAAAAGGCGGATTTAACATGGCGGATATAAGTTGTAAAAATTTTTCATGTATTCCTCAAATCAGTTTGGGGCATTTCAACAACGCTGATTACGAATCCAGTATCAGATATCCATAATCGAGAATGGCGATTTCATTATAGTGGACATAAAATGCAAAAAATTGTTAGTTGTTTCTTGAATGAGAATGCAAAGAGGAATTGAAGACACTGGTGCAAATAGGAGGCAGCTTCATTTTTATAAATTTGAAATCATTTTCTCTGCAGATGGAGCTGCCTCCTTTTTGCACCAAATTAATACAAGGTACTTCTGTTTTTACCATAAAATAACCTTGATAGTATCTGGAGCTGTCTCGTTTTTGTACTGTCTCGTTTAATCCTGTAACCTAATAATCTTAAAATGACTAAAAATTGGAGCTGCCTCCTTTTTGCACCAGTGTCTTCAATTCTTGGGAGCGCGCAGTGATTTGATGACTAGGGGAAGGTGGACATGAATCAGAACGCGCTCATATGCCTACATTTGTATGATTTAACACCAAATATGTGCACAAAACAGCATTATTGACAAACGAATACAGTTGCTTTTAACACAGGATGGGTAACTCACCGTTCGTAATCATCGTTGGGGAACCTATAAAAATAAACGTTACTTCATATGTGTAGCAGATATTTGCAGCACTACTGATACAAATTAAAAATTATAGCCTATAACACACTCATAAGTACAAGAAACTGACAGATGGTTTCGGATGTATTTTAGAAAATCATTAAAAAAGCAAGTAAGATAACCCCCCTCTACGGACAATGCTAGCTAAATTGTATGCATACATAAATATGGCAAAAATCATATAAGAAACAAACGTTTTTTCGTAAACGTAGTATGGGTTACGATAATGGATACGCATATACCCCTTTCCGATTTTTGGGCATGGTTCAAGTCACTGTGCGGCGTCGCATATACACGGAAAAAAGAATGTCGTACAAGATGATATTTCACATAGCAGAAGATATCCTCAGGTATCCTGTGACAATAGCACAGAATACTGTCTTACATTGTAAGAGATACCCATCAACATAGCAACATTCAATATGTTCCACAGTAAATACCACTAATGTATTACATACAACAATATAAGAGTAGGTACTACATTGAATTGTTACAATGAAAGATGGGTACTCTTATAATGTACAACAGCCCGAGTCGAATATTTTGACCTGTTCCATTCTGAAAATAGACGTATTTTAAGATCTGTTTAGAACTGAGTAGACCTGGTGAAGTCTAAGAAGACCTGTAAAGGGATTTTTCTCTAAAACACGCATCTGAGTTGTAAATATGGTCTTCACTGTCCTTAATAAGTCGGACATATTCTTTCGCGCTAGTCGATGTCCTAACACGTGCTTTTAGCTCTTTTTCGTATAATTTGAAATTGATAGATAATCAATTAAACATTCTGAGCAGAAAACTATTTATAGGTAACCTTGAATTGAAAGGAAAGAGGGGTGGCAATGTATTAGCAATTTTATTAATTCCTCTCTCTATAATGTTGATAAATAAATAAATAAATAAATAAAAATATACACACATTTTTATGATTTAATAAAATATAGATAAATAAAATTAAAATTTAATTTTCGTCATTTAAAGAGGAATTATTATAGCGGGAAGGGGAAGGAGTGAGGAATATGATGTTCCTATTTTCTCAACTCATTTCCCTCTTTCAATGAAAAGAATATAATTAAAATTTGATTTAAAATTTACTATCATTTTCATAAATTAAGTTATTTAATACGTTTAGTGTTTTTCAAATAATAATTAATTAATAGGGAACTTGCACGTGTCAGATATTTTAATACTTTCGGTATTTATAGACCTTAACAGTATTTATAAAAAAGAAAATGATCAGTTATCTTGTTTAAATATTTTGTGATAATTAATTAAAGTTTGACATGTGGCGACACGTCACGCTGTGGCAGCCTGACGCCAGATGGCGCCGACCCTCTCGGCCCTCGGCTTACGGCTCCTGGCCCACGGCTCTCGGCTCTCGGCTTTCGGTAGTAAAACGGCGGTGAGTTACTATATAAGAGGACCACAGAGCGTTTAAGGCAGGAGTCGGCCTAGCGTTACCGTCGAGTCCATAGGCCGACTCCGGGTCGAAATGGCGAACTTACTTACGTTCGCCACAGACAATTTTTGAACACGATTTTTCGACTCGTGACGTTCATGACACTAAATGTGTTAAATACAAATTAAATAACTGCATATTCATTTACCGTACGTCTTTTACTTGTGCTTGACACTTGCACGTGCTTGAGTCTTTCACATGTGCACCGTCGGCAAGTACTGTGACGAAGGTAAATGTCGCTTATTGCGTTTCTTATGAGACATACGATATACGTGGGAGGAAGGTGAAGACGGTGGGGGAAACAAAATTCAGAAGGTCTTCTACCTGGTTAGTACCGTCGAAAGAGAATGCGATAGGATAATAACGGCTTTCCCAAGTCTACTGTGACAAGTCCGTGTTAGTCCTGTCTACATCTGATATTCACCGTAAGTAGGTTATGAAAGGAAAAGCAAGGTTTACTTTCTACATTGTGAAAATATTTTCCGAAGACCTAGTTCATTCCTTTTAGGGCCGGTTTTACCAACACGGTATAAACGCCGTATAGCGCTATACTGAGAATAACCTGTACGCAAGCGTTTTACCACGATGGTATAAGTCTGGAATAGGATAAACTTTGGAATAAATGCAGGGATAGCTTATCCGGCAGTTTCAGCGCTGGATAAGCTAGCTATCCTCGGGATAACCTAACTTTTTGTTTGCGTCTTTATTATTCCGTGACAGAATCACAACCGTGACAGAATCATAATAATTGTTATTAGTTGTTAAATAGAGTTGATTGATGTGGCAGTTGTCAAATCATCATCTGATGATGAAATTGACGTCTTACAAAGAATGAGAAATCCTAGGAAAATACGTGCCCGGTAAGTAAATAAAGGATACCTATACCTACTAATTTATAACCAATATCTAATACAAAACTATTCCAGAGTTGACTATTTCGAAGAATACAATGGTTGTAGAATTCTTCACTTGATTTCGTTTGGAAAAACAAACCTGTCAGAGATTATTGGGACAAATACGACATCGCATTGCTTCGAGGTCGCCAAGAAATGCAGCAATTCAGCCAGCAACAAAATTATTGCCGACTTTAAGATTTCTTGCTTCGGGATCAATGCTACTTACTGTAGGTAATCGTTTTTATCATAATGTTAAAACTTTGAATTAGTCATTATTATATGCCGCCACCTCTGCAACCTCCAACGACTCCTAACATCGCGAGGAGAGCTAGTTTACAGGGCTACAAGTTCATCGATCGGCATAAACCGCCACTGATCTCCCAGAAATCAATGGACGACATACTTAAAAACATCAACAAAGTCAAAATGAAACTCGTCACAAGGTACGATTAAATAATTTTATCGCGGTAAACTTTTTATTCGCCAGGAACAAAGAGGAGTTTCGCATTGTCAGAATGTCGTGGCTGCGAAAGATTGATTTTGTTCACAGTGGGCTTTTAAACGTGTTTTTCAGATCGCCGGGTGGGAGACCTTTGCTAGCCAATCGAGAAAATAGCTCTTGCAACGACCTTCAAGAGATCTTACGGAAACGATATATCGCAATGCAATCGCCGGACAGTAGAAATTCCACCGCGACGTTGACGTTCGATAATTCGTTCTAGATTAAGCACTCGATGATACTCAAGTTCTCTGGGTCGCAGCAATCGCGTCGGACGGTGCTCCGAGGAACGGCTATTGTAGCCTTCCTTTCCACGCGTGAGGTTGAATCATGATTATAATTTTATCTGAGTCAGAGCTTTGGAGAATCAAAATTAATAGATCTCTCTTCTTTTTTTATAAATGAGCCTTTCTCTGCGAGGTAATTTCGCACGACACATTTTAGATTATAGTTCTTTTTTAATAGGAGGATAGAAGCTCATAGAAACGTCGGGAAAATTTTGTTTTCTCTCTTCGCTCTTTTACTCAGAAAATGCAAGTTTAAATTTAAAATTGACGCACGCGGGTCTCTAATCGCGAGAATCTCAACGGTATCCAATAATATCAACCAAAGAAGTCATCTACCATTGCATTGTCTTCTATAAGTAACATTTAAATTTATCTAGGTAGACATTATACCTTTCTTCAATTCGCGTGATTGCAGAGTTTTCAGGAGCAGAAGTGATACATCCGTCGTACGATGTAGAATATGAAAAAATTTTAGATTTGCATTGATACACTTTTGTAAGATACCTCGGCATTAGACATCAAGTCGTACAACGCTCTTTGTATACTTTTTAGATAGGGTCGCGTATACTTAAAAAAACGATAACATTGTACCGCTCTATGTAATCTCAGAGTAATGCCACCGCGTGATAAATCTTAAGTTGTAGCGATTTAAAAGTTTATAGATTTTAGAATATATTTTGTCCGATACGAGATTTGGATCAAATGGTGCAATTTTACGTTGTAATTACTATTATTGTGTGACGACCCTTATAGTTTTTTGAGACTGAACACATTCTTGTTGGTGAGATATCGAATGTTTGGACGTGTTTTGTACCTGATGCTTTTATCGATGACTCGAAAATAAAAGTTATTGTTACGAAAATATAAATATATTGTTATAGATATCTTTTATTTACCGGGCACGTATTTTCTTTGGATTTCTGATTCTTGGTAATACGTCAATGTCATCATCAGATGATGATTAAAAAACTGGTACATCAATCAACTATTTCAAAATTAATAACAATTTACCACAACGATCAGGTTATGATTATGTCATGAAAGAATAAAGACGTCAAAAACAAAAAGTTAGGTTATACTGAGAATAACAACTCCGAATTTCATTTATCGCGCCGGAACAGCTGTCAAAACGACCAAATGTCATGCGCAGTACGTACTTCTTACTACCAACCTAAAAATAATTTTAGATGGCCAACGCTTATACCTGGAATAGTTATCCCAGGCAAACTTGGAGCTGGTAAAACGCCTGCGCTTTATACCAGGTATAAAGAAGAGAGAGAGAGAGAGTATAAATTTATCCTCGGTATACTTATTCTAGGTATAACTTGGCTTTGGTAAAACTGGCCCTTAGACCTGCAAACGTTAATTCTAAAGGTGCGTATCCATTTGTAACAGATGGCCCGTAACGTAACACCGAACATGTTACGTTACGGCTAGTGGAGATGGAATTCTGTTGCATGTTATGCGTAACCAATTTGGCACATGTAACTTGAGGTGCGTATCCATTTGTAACAAATGACCCGTAACGTAACCGCGAACATGTTACGTTACGGCTAGTGGAGACGGAGTACTGTTGCATGGTATCCGTAACCAATCTGACACGCCTTTAAAGGCGCGTATCCATCTGTACAGATGGCCCGTAACGTAACACCGAACATGTTACGGCCCGTTGCAAGTTGACACGGTTCGCTCCGGAAGTTTTGGCCGTGTCAACCATCTCGTAACGTAACCGAACGAGGTTACGACACAACGCCACCACTTCCACCCTCAGTTTGAGTCTGACTACAGCAATGGACGTAGCTCTGCAATTGCAGCTAGGAGCAGCTTCATATATTGTTATTCACCACCAGATTTTTTTTTATTTTCTTACTTTCCAGTACGCGAGGAAACTTCTCTAGAGAAATTAATTTCTTAATAAATCTTTTTTTCGTAAATTTTTCAGATGTTTTAATACTTATTCTGCTATTCGTGGCGGAGACAAATCCAAGAATCAAAGGTCATAAAAATCTGTCCAGCCGTCCTTTAGTTATAAATAGTGTAACTAACCCGACTTTGTTTTATACACATGGGGCATTCTCTGTCAAGACAGCCACCTTTTTCATGAGGGTCTCAAAAAAATCTGATTTTTACTTACATAGTCATACTTGATGAAAAAGCATTACCAAAATTTTTTTAGATTTTTTTCAGGCGCCGTTAATGGTATACATCAATTTGAAAAATAAATTTTAACTTTAAAGTTTCAAGTATACTATTAATCTCATAAACAACTTTGTATACATGAACATTTTTGTTTTTTTCTCAATTTTTCAAAAAAAAATGTACAACAATTTTTAAGTGACATTAAAAGGCATTTTCTTACAAAAAAGTGAAAAAAACACCAGAAAATATTTATTTCGCCAATGCGAGTCTCGATTTTTCTTAAAAAAATTCAGTACATTTGAAATCAATAAAAACTGTGCAGAAAAAATTTGGTAGTGGGAGGGCCATTTCTTCATGAAGAAAAAAATTCTTTTTAAGTTTTTTCTCTTAAAAAATTTTTTTTTAATCAGACAATGTTGTGTATCCTTCTATGCATCTATGCATTTATGCATAGAAGGATAAAGAAAATTTTCTGATTTTCAAACAAATTCTTTTTAAGTTTTTTCTCTTAAACATTTTTTCAAAAATCCGAAAATGTTCTTTATGTTTCTATGCATAGATGTATAGAAGGATAAAGAATATTTTCTGATGAAAAAAAAATTGTTTAAAGACAAAAAACTTAAAAAGATTTCAAATGTATTGAATTTTTTTAAGAAAAATCGAGACTGTCTCATTGGCGAAATAAATATTTTCTGGTGTTTTTTTCACTTTCTTGTAAGAAAATGCCTTTTAATGTCACTTAAAAATTTTTATATATTTCTTTTGAAAAATTGAGAAAAAAACAAAAATTTTCATGTATACAAAGTTATTTATGAGATCAAGAGACACGACAGTGTCTCGCGGCATGTTCGTTCAAGTAGTTCCGCGCTCAGACACGACAGCGCTGATGTCGCGAGCACCCGTGTCTCTTTACACCACAAATGTCTGCCCCCTGCACCCCTCAATTTTTACATCGAATTTTCTCAATAAATATACGGTTATAACCAAAACTATGCTTAGTTACGCCATATAAATCGACTATTCTCTATCGATAGAGACCAGAGTAAATGTTGTAAGTTACATATTAACAGAGATTTTTCCTTAGCAACGCGAAGCCACGCCCCTCGCGCCTCAAAAGTCGAGAATCCGATTTCTCGGGCGATATATATATGTCAAAATCTCACAAAAATTCCGCCTGTCTTCGGCGATATTCGGCCATGGTCGGAAATGTGTGCACAGATGCGGCCACACGCATACGCTATCAAATGTATGTGAGAGTGTGTGAGAGAATATATTCCTTGAATGTTTAGTTGCTTTTCAAAATTAATAAAATATTTCCATTCGCGAAATGATTAACCTCGCGTTTATTTCGATCCTCGGACGCGCTTGTTAATAAAATGTAAAAATTCGGTGTAATCGGAGTTATGAATCTCAATAGTGCTGAATGTGACAGACGCTCCGTATAGTTTAATAATCGTTTGTTTTTTTTCGATAATCGAGATAATGAACGGATGCAGTGCTGTGTTTCTCTAGCTGCCTGTGCATAAAGAGCAGGAAAGGAAACGGCAGTATCTCAGAAGAATTACCATCAGATAAGTTTAATTGCCATCTGACAGCTTTAACCTCACTTTCGATGGAAGGACAATTATCTTTGTGATAATTCTATTTTTTGTTTCAGCGTCATGCGAGCACGAGACGAATTGATGGCTTTTCTTCTCTGTCACAATCAAAGCCGTGGGAGAAAAATAGGAGATGCAATGGAATTGGATCACAACACACAATCAAGTAATTACTTTATCATTATTTTTTCTCTATCGATATATTTCCTCTTTCGTACTATTACAAGTTCCAATTTACACACCGACCTGTCAAACCTGAAGTGTACATGTACCTCACTTCTATTTCATCTGTTCTTCGTCTCCGTTGTAACGACAGTCAATGAGGAATCACTGATACCGATTAGGGGGTTCGAGGGTTATTCCTTATTCTTTCTAGCACAGCATCGATATTTTACTGCACCTGTTTTCTTCTGGGACTTCCTAAAATAATTATAAAAATCCCATATGATTGTTATTTACAATTTGTTACAGATCGTATGCGAACCCGAGGGGGTTTCTTTCGAACGAAGGATCATCCACTTGTTGTTCCAAGAACCAGTTGCATTAGTTCATTTGGCGAGCTGGATCTGCTGTCTCAAGTGCATGGACGTGTGCCACTTTAAATGGATATTTTGTAATTTCCATCGTTACATCAGAGGCGAAGAAGAGATGAAATAGAAGTGAGGTACATGTACATTTCACGTTTGATAGGTTGGTATATAAATTGGAACGTCTCTGATAGTATAATACGAAAGAGGAAATATATCGATAAAGGAAAAATAATAATAAAGTAGTTACTACATTATTGTAATCTAATTCCATTGTATCCCTTACTTTTCTGCCACGACTTTGATCGTTGATAGAGAAGAAAAATCAAATTTATTGGTTGATCCATCTACTATCAACAATCAAAGTTGTGGCAGAAAAATAAAGGATACAATAGAATAGGATTACAATAATGTAGTAACTACTTTATTATTATTTTTTCTTTATCGATATATTTCCTCTTTCGTATTATACTATCAGAAGTTCCAATTTATATACCAACCTATCAAACGTGAAGTGTACATGTACCTTACTTCTATTTCATCTCTTCTTCGCCTCTGATGTAACAATGGAAATTACAAAATATCCATTTAAAGTGGCACACGTCCATGCACTCGAGATAGCAGATCCAGCTCGCCGAATGAACTAATGCAACTGGTTCTTGAAACAACAAGTGGATGATCCCTTGTTCGAAAGAAATCCCCTCGGGTTCGCATACGATTTGTAACAAATTGTAAATAACATAATCATTTGCAGTTTCACTATTTAAAATATACCGAACTTACTCAACGTAGAAATTAAGAAACTATATTAATCTGAGTTAACCAATTCTAATGACAGAATTATTAAAAATGATATATTTCATCTTTCGTATTATACTATCACAAGTTCCAATTTATATACCAACCTGTCAAACGTGAAGTGTACATGTACCTCACTTCTATTTCATCTCTTCTTCGACTCTAGTGTAACGATAGAAATTACAAAATATCATAACTTTTCTGTAACATTTCTGCAATATTTTACAATAATCGTGAACACTACCGTATGTTAGAAATATATATTTCTCGATAAATTCGAGAATGTTGCGAAACATCATTGAAACGTTTCAGTCTCATTACGTCGAAAGATCTCCTCGATAAGGTACAGCTCGATAAGATTGTACTTGTCAGGGCTGAATTATGTAGGGTTTTTATAATTATTTTAGGAAGTCCCAGAGGAATACAGGTACAGCAAAATATCGATGCTGTCCTAGAAAGAATGAGGAATAACCCTCGAACCCTAATCGATATCAGTGATTCCTCATTGACGTTCGTTACACCAGAGTTGAAGAAAAGATGAAATAGAAGTGAGGTACATGTACACTTCACTTTTAACAGGTCGGTATATAAATTTGAACTTGTGATAGTATAATACGAAAGATGAAATATATCACTTTTAATAATTCTGTCATTATTATCTATAGAATTAGTTAACTCAGATTAATATAGTTTCTTAATTTCTATGTAGAGTAAGTTGGGTATATTTTAAACACAAATAAACGTACTGCTATTGAATTCCACCCAGAAGGACTCCAAATCATGTGCGAACCCGAGGGGGCTTCTTTTGAACGAGGGATCGTCCACTTGTTGTTCCAAGAACCAGCTGCATTAGTTTATTCGGTGGGTTAGATCTGCTGCCTCGAGTGCATGGACGTGCGTTCATCCTTCAATATCCTCCCTACCATGATCTGCTGATTCTAACCTCTGTTGCCACAGCCCGAATGCTCGTCGAAGGTTATTCCTTATTCTTTCTAGCACAGATCTATATTATGCTGCATCTGTATTCTTCTGGGACTTCCTAAAATAATTATAAAAACCCCATTTAATTCAGCTCTGACAAGTACAATCTTATCGAGGAAATCTTTCGATGTAATGATTCCAAAATGTTTCTATGATATTTGACAACATTCGCGAATTTATCAAGAAATATATATTTCTAACATACGGTAGTATTCACGAATATTGCAAAATATCGCAGGAATGTTACAGAAAAGTTACTTGCAAAAACGTGCTTTGTGGGATGTAAATGATTATACCCCAGAGGCGAAGAAGAGATGAAATAAAAGTGAGGTACATGTACATTTCACGCTTGACAGGTCGGTATATAAATTGGAACTTATATGATAGTATAATACGAAAGAGGAAATATATATCGATAAAGAAAAAATAATAATAAAGTAGTTGCTCCATTATTGTAATCCAATATTCCATTGTATCCCTTATTTTTCTGCCACGACTTTGATTGTTGATAGTGGATGGATCAGCTAATAAATTTAATTTTTATTCACTATCAACAATCAGTCGCGGCAGAAAAATAAGGTATACAATGGAATTGGATTACAGTAATGTAGTAACTACTTTATTATTATTTTTTCTTTATCGATATATATTTCCTCTTTCGTATTATACTATCCCACACAAGTTCGAATTTATATACCGACCTGTCAAACGTGAAGTGTACATGTACCTCACTTTTATTTCATTAAGTATTACTGCAGAACGAGTAGGTAAGAAGATTTTCATGAAGACTCATGATTTTTTGACTTGTCATCTCGTACAGGTGCAACCGAAGAGGATCTAGCTCGTGTCCTGTCCACAAAAAGACGACTCGATGGACATTGGAGAATGTCAGACTTGTCACCGAGCGCCTATATCCCACGGTACATTAATTGCAATACGCGTTTCTCCTTTCAACTATTCCAGCGTTAAATAACTTTTACTTCTTTCAAGCTAATAACCTTTTTTGAACTGTTCGTGGTAGGTGGCAGCGATTGATAATAGCGACTCGTCGTAGACAAGTTCGTCTATTAAAACTAAAAAGCAATTCGGTGTACCGAACTACTACTGCGATAATGTGCCCGAGCTCACGGACTATTCTGCGATTAACATTAACGTAATCGTGATTATGCTCAGGTGATGGGTGTTCCAAAAGAGATAAAGTTGATACTAAACATCGGATGCTGTAAGCTGAATTGCTAGTGTATGCTTTGCAACTGGAATATCATCGCAGGAATAATTTGTCTACAATTAGTCACAATCATTGATCGCTGCCCCCTACGATGAACAGTTTGTACAAGGTAAATACTTTGAAAGAAGTGAAAGTTATATAAAGCAGGAATAATTGAAACGAAAAGCGCATATTGCAATAAATGTACCGCGGGTAATAGGCGCTCGGTGACAAGTCTGATATTCTCCGATGTCAATCGAGTCATCTTTTTACGGACAGGACACGAGCTAGGTCCTCTTCGGTTGCACCTGTACGAGATGACATGTCAGAGTCTGCAGTAATACTTAATGAGATAAAAGTGAGGTACATGTACACTTCACGTTTGACAGGTCGGTATATAAATTCGAACTTGTGTGGGATAGTATAATACGAAAGAGGAAATATATATCGATAAAGAAAAAATAATAATAAAGTAGTTACTACATTACTGTAATCCAATTCCATTGTATCCCTTATTTTTCTGCCACGACTTTGATAGTTGATTGTGAATAAAAATCAAATTTATTAGCTGATCCATCCACTATCAACAATCAAAGTCGTGGCAGAAAAATAAGGGATACAATAAAATTGGTTTACAATAATGGAGTAACTACTTTAAACACTTGGGGAAACTCACCGAAGAAACCCGAATAATTATCTTATCACTTGTACACTTGATTTCGAGGTTACATGCATGATTTGACAGCTACCGGGAGATCAGGGGGGCCTTTCTCGAGTTACTCGTATCTTTGCGTGCACGCAACTCAGCGAAGAGACCAATCAGGTTCAAGTATTCCGTTGCGGCGGGGGTCCTGATTGGTCTACTCGCTAAGAAACGTATACGCATCTTTGCGAGTAGACCAATCAGGACCCCCACCACAACGGAATATTTTATCTGCAACAGTTAATAGATGATTTTTATTCGCATTGGCATGTTTATGATGATATTTGCAATGAATGTTCTACTCGGATTGAAATGAGTCGTAAGGTCAGCATCGAAGTTGTAAATGATGTAGTAATAATTACATTAAATTTATTTATGAGTAAGGGCGAAATTTCAGCGGTGCATGCAAAAGGATTTCTTAAAACTATTCCAACGTCTCAAGTTAATATATGTAACAACATATATACTGTCATAAGTGGTATCTTAACATGTGATGAAACAATTCGTCATGGTCATTGGAAGGGTATACTTAGAGAGAGAGAGTTGAAGGTAAAACGTCTTCATGGATTTCTGTAGACGACCAAAATATAAGAAAAATCCGATGGCCTGTAAATTCGAAAGCGGTATATGTTTTATTTCTCCAAAATACTACGGCAAAGTGAAAAATATAAGGGCTCTCTAGTCTATAAATCCCTTTCAAAATATCACGAGAATAAATCAAAAGTAAGTAAGTGGTTATAATTAATTGGCTCGTATCGGTATAAAATGTGAGACTTTAATTTTGTGGTTATAGAAAGCTATTCTTCTACATGTACGTATTCTCCTCATGAATAAATTCCAAAAAGTAATGAAATCCCCCCACAAAAACAGATTCTCTGTAAAAAAAGGCGGCATGTTCATTCAGTGCCAACAAAAATTGATACCTACGTAAAATACTCTCCAAAAAAGATTTGAAATCAATTAAGATCGCCATGTTCAAGATTTATATATAAAAAGTAAAAGGCATCATTTGGAAGGAAAATTATTGTAAATCAAGTTACTAAAAAATTCGACTAAAGAATTTATTAAAAAAAAAATAATAAAAAAGAACTTGCCGCGTTTTTTCCCTTCAAAATATAAAATTCAGACAGAATTATACTCGATGTTTATGCACTTATGATTTTAAATAAATTCATACACTTATATGATACCACCAGTATATCGAATGTCGCACGGGAAACCAATCAGGCGGGGGCCTTTTGAATTTCTCTGAATTTGACTTCGGCAGTGCAATTTATGAATTACTCTAGCACCGTCCAAGCACTACCAATTATTCGGTATAGTGGACAAAAGGTGAAACTTAAACGCGGCAAGTTCTTTTTTATTAAATTTTTTTATAAATTCTTTAGTCGAATTTTTTAGTAACTTGATTTACAATAATTTTCCTTTCAAATGATGCCTTTTACTTTTTATATATAAATCTTGAACATGGCGATCTTAATTGATTTCAAATCTTTTTTGGAGAGTATTTTACGTAGGTATCAATTTTTGTTGGCACTGAATGAACATGCCGCTTTTTTTTACAGAGGATCTGTTTTTGTGGGGGGGTTAATAGTATACTTGAAACTTTAAAGTTAAAATTTATTTTTCAAATCGATGTATACCATTAACGGCGCGTGAAAAAAATCTAAAAAAATGTAGGTAATGTTTTTTCATCAAGTATGACTATGTAAATAAAAATCAGATTTTTTTGAGACCCTCATGAAAAAGGTGGCTGTCTTGACAGAGAATGCCCCATATAGATTATTATTATTCACTTATCTCTATCATCTTCCTCATCAATATTATTTTCAATTGTATCATTCGTCCCATTATCGTCGAAATATGTGGGCATTGCGAGCAATGATTAGGCGGGCACCCTACGCATGCAACAGGCAACGATACACGAAACCTATGCACTCGTCCCAACTAGTCGCCGCGCGTAAAGGGGCCCATACACTTTCAAACATGTTTGCGCAACACAGGTTTGCGCAACGCTGCGTTGCGCAACTGCATCATCCATACACTGTCAAACAAGTTTGCGCAACGCTGCGTTGCACAACTGCATCATCCGTACACTGTCAAACAAGTTTGCGCAACGCAGCGTTACTGCATCATCCCTCCAAAATTCCCTATTCTGAATAGTCGTCATTATCACAAGTGAACCTGGATAGGAGGATAGAGGAAAAAGGATAGAGGGTGAACCGGATACTCGTAGGGATAGATCGCTGGTAAGACGTAGGAAGGGAACAGAGGCGTGCGAAAGGCTTCGAGAAGACACGCAGATGCATCGAAGTTCCGTGGTGCGGTCAAGAGACGAACGTACGCGCGTCTCGATGTAGTAATTTATGATAGGACGGATGCGCGTCTCGATAGGGTGACGCGCTTCCTGATGGCTTCATTTATGATAGGTCGACACACTTCTCGTTAGCTTAATTTATGATAGGTCGACCCTGGATGGTAAACGAAGGGTGCTCGTAGGGAAGGCAAAGGGTATTCCCGCGAGTCTATTGAAAATGAGGAAAAGGTCGAGGACCCCGTCCCCCGCCCCGCCCGGGGCGCCGGGGAGCCCGTTGCGCAAAAGATTTCAAACACTTTTGAATTTGGTCAAACATTTGCGCAACGCATCAAAAATCGCCATGCACTGTCCAGCAAGTTTGCGCAACGCTGCGTTGCGCAAACTTGCTGGACAGTGTATGGGCCCCTTTTAGACGTGAAACACGTTTAAAGTTTGTCAAACATTTGCGCAACGCATTAAACACCGCCATACACTGTCCAGCAAGTTTGCGCAGCGCGACAGTGTATGGACCCCTTAACGTAGCAGTCCTTTGATGCAACGGCTAAAAACCGACAAGTGGTGGTTCGGCTTGTAACGGTTACGCGTGTCAAATTGGTTACGGATAACATGCAACAGAATTCCGTCTCCACTAGCAGTAACGTAACAGGTTCGGTGTTACGTTACGGGTCATCTGTTAAAAATAGATACGGGCCGAGACAGACATGGCCGTACCGCGCCCGCAGCAACTGTTGGCCGTGTGTCGGTCAACTGTCGGTGACGGTGACGCGAAAAGCCGGTGCCCACATAGTCGCGCCGCGCCGCGCCCGCACCGTGTTTTTGGCCGTGCATTGGAGGTACATCGTACGTATACCCAACGAAATAGAACCGACTAGTCCCTACCTAACCACGCCGGCAGCACCGCACCGAAGCCGCACCGTGCCTGACTAGTTTCGTTTACTTTTTGACGGGCGCGGTGCGGTCTCGAGAGTTAACTTTCGAGTGCAAAGGGTTAATAAAATAATGAAATCTATATTTTTATTTGTATAAATGAAATAATCAATTAATTACACTTTTGATGTGAAACATCTTATGCCGCGCTTCGGGGGTGAGACCGGCTGCTCGTGAAACGTCGCTGGAGTGGCTAAATACGCTAAGGCCAGGCGAACGTTGAACATTGCCTCTATATCTATATCTATTCTATATATAGATATAGAGGCAACGGTCACCCTGCGTCTGCTCACTGAACTGCGTCCCAACGTTCGCCTGGCCTAACTCGGGACGCATCGGCTTTCTCCGCCACGACTCGATGGTCCCCTTTCACCGAGCCCTAGCTTAACCACTTACTACACGCTCACTGTATCGGTGTAGGAAGCAGTATTTACCCTCATTAATGAAAGTGTGGCGAAAAGGATGTGGTCGCCATCTTATCGGCGGAGCGTTCGGTCCCGGAGTCGGCCTGTGGACTCGTCAGTAAGGGTAGGCCGACTCCTGCCTTAAGGCCGAGACAGACATGGCCGCACCGCGCCCGCAGCGACTGTTGGCCGTGTGTCGGTCAACTGTCGGTGACGGCGACGCGAAAAGCCGGTGCCCACATAGCCGCGCCGCGCCCGCACCGTGTTTTTGGCCGTGTATTGGAGGTGCGTCGTACGTACACAACGAAACAGAACCGACTAGTCCCTACCTAACCGCGCCGACAGCACCGCACCGAGCCCGCACCGTGCCTGACTAGTTTCGTTTACTTTTTGACGGGCGCGGTGCGGTCTCGAGAGTTAACTTTCGAGTGCAAAGGGTTAATAAAATAATTAAATCTATATTTTTATTTTTATAAATGAAATAATCAATTAATTACACTTTTTACATATATGACTGGTTTCTCTTTCATGCATTTTCCGCAGACAAATTTTTTAAAAATTATGCAAGTTGAGTGGTTTTATTATCCGTGTACCTACAATCTTATTTGGCATTTCCTTCGTGATTGGGAATTATTGCCTGGGCTGCTTGATGTTCCTTCTTGTAGGTTTTCCTTTTCTTCTTCAAGGAATTCGTAATACTCTGTGACGAGTTCATCTGCAATTATCTGCACTTCAATTATTAAAATATTTACACAGTTTTCTAAATTTATTGCTGGAATTTTTTAATTCTAGTTAACTTTAAAACCAATTATTTCAGACTTACCAAAAATTCACTTAAACCCTTTTACTTCCAGGCCCCTCAATTGTAACGGGAAACGCTGTCTTGGTATCTTTATTTCAGTTGTTGCCTGATAGAGTATCCATGCATTGATTTCAGCGAAATCCAGGATATTGAAAAATACGTATACAGGCTATCTATTGCATTTTGAGTTTACGCTATATTTTCGCGCCATTTGGTGAACCATATCGACGCGAAATTTAGTCTTATTATAATAACTAATTGTTTCGGGTATTAGCTTTCTATTATTTTTGGTTTTTACAAATGTAAAATAAAATGAGTAAGTAGGAACAGGAGTAAAAGGAACAGTAAATAAAATGAGATCATTTATTTTATGGCATTATATTATACATACGTTAAATTGTACATACTTACTTAGATCCGGGAAAGTTCCTCATTGTCACGGGGTCGAAGAGCGACCAGTACGTTCGAAAACCTCCGAGCGACCGGAACAGCTCGCAAATAAAGTTAATGCATTGTTTGTTTTCCCTTACAAATTGGTGAAATTGTATTCATTCTAAACCCACCACACAAGATTAATTTGGCGCGTATAGTCCGTCGCGCAAAGACGGAACATTGTTTATTAGAATAGGTATTGCGGGAAACGGCTTATTTCGATCCGTCCGTTAATTAATTATTTCCGGAAAAGGGGTACGACGGAACACAGACTCTAGTCTTTATGACCGTCCCGTCGTTTGACAGAAAGGATCGGAAGCGACGAACCCCGTCCGCGACGGCCCCTGCCACATATGGTCCCTGCCGGGCCGTATCTTGCCGGGCCGTAGTACAGTTGTTTGTGTGTGTGTATGTACTAGCTATGCTCCCCAAACCCCGGGGGGGTAAGTACCTGACTCCGCGCATCGGGTCCCAAGATCGCCGGGGGTCTTGGCGACACGGTTTTGTCCACGCATTTATGAAAACATTATTTTATATAATACAATATATACAATATAATATATAGTAATAAAAAGGAGAAGGAAAGGATTTGATCCAGTCAGTATTTTGACGGGCCGAGCTATAACACCCGAAACAATTAGTTATTATAATAAGACTAAATTTGGCGTCGATATGGTTCACCAAATGGCGCGAAAATATAGCGTGAAATCAAAATGCAATAGATGGCCTGTACACGTATTTTTCAATATCCTGGATTTCGCTGAAATCAATGCATGGATACTCCATCAGGCAACAACTGGAATAAAGATACCAAGGCAGCGTTTCCTGTTACAATTGAGGGGCCTGGAAGTAAAAGGGTTTAAGTACATTTTTGGTCGGTCTGAAATAATTGACTTTAAAGTTAACTTGAATTAAAAAATTCCAGCAATAAATTTAGAAAACTGTGTAAATATTTTAATAATTGAAGTGTAGATACTTGCAGATGGACTCGTCACAGAGTATTACGAATTCCTTGAAGAAGAAAAGGAAAACCTTCAAGAAGGAACATCAACCAGCCCAAGCAATAATTCCCAATCACGAAGAAAATGCCAAATAAGATTGTAGGTACACGGATAATAAAACCACTAAAACTTGCATAATTTGTAAAAAATTTGTCTGCGGAAAATGCATGAAAGAGAAACCAGTCATAATATGTAAAAACTGATTATTTAATTTATAAACATAAAAATATGTTTGATTATTTTATTAGAAATAAGAAATTATATTGAGAATTTTATTTCCTTTAATAAATTAGGAATTTTTTTTCTAAAAATCAACATTTATTTCATAAAAATATGTATGGAAGCTCTTATAGGAAGAACAGATTGAAACTTCGTACATCCGACCATGCCCGTCAAAAAGTAAAACGGCGCGGTGCGGGCTCGGTGCGGTGGTGTCGGCGCGGTGTCGTTGCGGTTAGGTGGGGACTGGGCGGTTCTATTCCGTTCTGTAACTTTCTCACCGTGTGATGGCCAACACTCGGTGTGGGCGCGGCGCGGGCGCGGTGCGGCTATGTCTGTCTAGGCCGTTATCTATTTGTAACAGATGACCCGTAACGTAACACCGAACCTGTTACGTTACGGCTAGTGGAGACGGAATTCTGTTGCATGTTATCCGTAACCAATTTGACACGCGTAACCGTTACAAGCCGAACCACCATTTGTCGGTTTTTAGCCGTCGCATTAAAGGACTGCTACGTCGCGCGCGGCAATGGGGTCATCCCGCCCATCACAATTTTATAAAAATAATAGTCGCATTCGGAAACTGAAACGTAATAAGATTCTCTCACAAAAAAAAAACGATTTTGTTGATTGTTGCAAGTAGGAGAGCGTAAAATATGAAAATCTTCAATTAAATTTCGCGCCGGATGTGACATGATATAACCCAACATCGAACGCACTGCGCGCATGCGTTTTCGGCAAGCGTCGAATGGTATTTGGCGTTTGTTTACATTCGTAACCAATCACGGCTTTCGTTGCTTTCTAACCAATCAAAGGGGCGGGATATAAGACGTCATATGAAGGCGCACTTTTTAACTTTCTTGTTAATTTCCATTTTTTTCACATATTAAAAGGAATAAATTTGAAAAATGAATAAAAATAGGGGTATTTTAATTTCTCCTGAACTTTCATAATCCGATAAAAAAAAATTGACGGGATGACCCTATTAGTTGGGACGAGTGCACAGGTATCGTGTACCTTAGTCCAGTAAAAATAGCTCTGAACCTAACATTTTGAGTCTCCTGGCTGAATTTGAGATTGAAGTTACATGAAGGTGTTTCAAAACTACCCCCAAAATCCCAAGATTCACAACCCCTCGGAAGCCGAGAAAAACAATAAAAACCACCCCCGGACACCATTGTTTAAAAATATTTCGCGAAGACTAAAGAAAATGAAAAAATTGTTTAAATGAAAGTTGTAGAGTAGATGAAAATACGTAAAAAAAGTTCTATGACTTTTTCATTTTTATGCAATATCCTAAGCGCTATGAGGGGATAAGATGTTGGAATAATTCGAAGACTAAAAAATCGTAAGAAATTGAAAAATGCATATTTGTTACTTTCTTTTACATCAATTCACGTAGAAAGGTTGAATCTACATTCTCAGAGAATTTTTTTTTATTTTAAGCATTTTGTATTAACAGTATCGTTCTTCAAAATTTTTACATTTCCAAATTTGTACAAGAACATTATTTTCCAAATTTTAAAAATCACCATTCGATTCCTCGTAAAATCACCTTCAGAAAAGTTCTCAGTTACTTTTTCGAACAAGCTATATTTTTCGAGATACGTTTCATTAAAGTTTTGGGGAGAGAGAGAGAGAGAGAGAGAGGGAGAGAGAGAGAGAGAGGGGGAGAGGGAGGGGGAAGGGGAGGGAGGGGGGAAGGGGAGGGGAGGGAGGGAGAGGGAGAGGGGGGAGGGAGAGGGAGAGGGAGGGAGGAGAGGGAGAGAGAGAGAGAGAGGGGGGAGGGGGGAGGGGGGAGGGAGGGAGGGAGGGAGGGAGGGAGGGAGGGAGGGAGAGAGAGAGAGAGAGAGAGAGAGAGAGAGAGAGAGAGAGAGAGAGAGAGAGAGAGAGAGAGAGAGAGAGAGAGAGAGAGAGAGAGAGAGAGAGAGAGAGAGAGAGAGAGAGGAGAGAGAGAGAGAGAGAGAGAGAGAGAGAGAGAGAGAGAGAGAGAGAGAGAGAGAGAGAGAGAGAGAGAGAGAGAGAGAGAGAGAGAGAGAGAGAGAGAGAGAGAGAGAGAGAGAGAGAGAGAGAGAGAGAGAGAGAGAGAGAGAGAGAGAGAGAGAGAGAGAGAGAGAGAGAGAGAGAGAGAGAGAGAGAGAGAGAGAGAGAGAGAGAGAGAGAGAGAGAGAGAGAGAGAGAGAGAGAGAGGAGAGAGAGAGAGAGAGAGAGAGAGAGAGAGAGAGAGAGAGAGAGAGAGAGAGAGAGAGAGAGGAGAGAGAGAGAGAGAGAGAGAGAGATTTCTTATTTGACAACCACGGGCCGAGAGGACAGAAATATATGTCCGCTCCGTTCCCACCGGTCCGGGGAGCGCGCTTGGGTCAGGGGGGCCTTTCTCGAGTCACTCGCAAAGTTAGGTATACGCATCTTAGCCAATAGACCAATCAGGATCAAGTATTCCGTTGTAGTGGGGGTCGCTAAGAAACGTATACGTTTCTCTTGCGAGTAACTCGAGAAAGGGGATCCAGCACCTAAGCTGAATGAATGGCGCGCTACGTACTATACGGTCATACAGGCATTTTTACGATTTTTTTCTGTCAGTAGGAATTGACGCCCTAAACAAAACCCCAAAGGATTTTTTTCCGAAAACGCCTTAGAAATAAAAAAAAATCACATCAAAGAATTCCATGATTGGTTTGTATAAGTTCCAAAAATCTAATCTCAGGAACCGTCGCGTGGCTCATCGGGTAGCGTGCGTGATTCGCACGCGGCGGGGCACGCGTTCGAATCTCGGTGTACTTTTTTTTAACAAAATTATTTTTAATGCAATGTGCTTTGACAGTATGCAATACATTTGCATAATTAAATGGATTGAATTAAAAATGAAATGAAAAGCAATGCAATTGCACATTAAAAAAAAATATTCAATTTTCAATCATTGCTTGTCATTTCCCTCTGCTAAAAGCAATGATTGAAAATTGAATATTTTTTTTAATGTGCAATAACATTGCTTTTCATTTCGTTTTTAATTCAATCCATTTAATTATGAAAATTTATTGCATACTGTCAAAGCACATTGCATTAAAAATAATTTTGTTAAGAAAAAAGGAACGCCGTCCCGGCTTGAGGTTCGCTAGCGGCAGTTTTCGCTCCACGAACACCCTAGCGTCCTCGTCGCTCCAGCCGACGTTCTCACGTCGCCTCGCCTACCCGGCGACCCTCTACGCGGACGAGTTACCTTCGCCTCCGGCCTGACGACGATTCCCGGGACGCGAGCAGCCCCCGGCACGCCAGGACCGACGCAGCCGTTCCTGAGGACGACCCGCACCGCCTTCGAGCAGCTCCGGCACGCCAGGACCGATGCAGCCGTTCCTGAGGACGACCCGCACCGCCTACGAGCTGCCCGACCGGCAGCCCCCTCCGACGCTTCTCCGAGCTCGATCCCTCCTGGGATCTTCTTTTTCCCCGCTCATACGATACCATATGTATTCCAGATCACGAATACCCCGTAGTTCCTAGTTTATTCGCGCTCTGTACATATTACCCCTCCTACAACTGGCGCCCAACTTCCGGGTAGAATCCTAACCCACTACGTCCCCACCCAGAAGAAGCGCGAGGCTAGCGGAAGGTATGGCGGTCCAAATGACAAACGAGCAGCTCACGATGCTGCTCGAGAGGATCAACATACCACAGCAGCAGGAAAGAAGACGAACCAGCTTCGCCAAATGCACGTCCAGATACAATGGAAACAGAAACCGCGACAAGGTCGAGGAGTTTATCACGGCGGCCACCATATTTAAGGAAGTGAGTGACATCAGCGACGAAGATGCACTCAAAAGCCTTCCATTATTACTGCAAGATGACGCAGCCACATGGTGGCAAGGAACCAAAGAAAACGCGGGCACCTGGGCGGAAGCGATGGCCCTCCTCCGGACCGCCTTTTGTCCAAAAAGGTTGGCGCATCAAATCTTCGTGGACCTCTTCCAACAGAGGCAAGATAACGAAACAACCACGGACATTTTCATCTGCAAGGCACGAGCTATGCTAGCAGAATTACCATATCAGCTACCGGAACGCCAGCAAATAGATTTAGTATTTGGTCTATTACGACGACGGATCCGGGAAAAAGTTCCTCGAGACGTAGTAACCACGTTCCAGGATCTACTACGTAAGGCCCGCGAAGTAGAAGAGATTGATAGGGAACTATCTAACAATATAGTGAAGTCAGCACCTCAGGAGAAAAATAACACGGAGGTCAAGAAGTGTGAAACGGAGAAAGTAAGACCACGATGCGAAATATGCAATCGCTTCGGTCATACCGAAGAAAGCTGCCGCCGAAAGGAAGCACTAGCAACACGAGTAAAGGAAGAACCGTCAACGATACAATGCTACGGCTGCAAACGCCCGGGAGTTGTAAGGAGTAAGTGTCCTACTTGCAACCCGAGCAAAGCAGACGTGGCACAATTGGACTTCTGCGCTATAAACACCGACGTCTCGTACCAACGTCCGACCATCCAAATTTCAATTGAGGGATTAGTCGGCAGCGCCTGCATCGACACAGGCGCAAGAGCGTGCGTTGCCAGCTACAGTCTTTTTCAAGCTTTGCTGAAAAAAGGACGGAAGTTCTCCAAAGCGGTCAAGCAGATCACCCTCGCAGACGGGAACCCTCAGCTCCAGGAGGTACCAATTACCAGCGTGGTTATACGGCTGCAAGGACGTCGGATTCCAACGAAGCTCATCGTTTTGCCGGACGCCAAGCACAACCACACGCTACTAGGAGTAGACTTCTTAGAAAATGCCGGCATCGTGATTGATATTCCGCAACAAACTTGGTGGTTCAATACGGATCCCCAACAACGCCACGACTTCCAGAGGACGCCCTGGAAACCAGTTTCCTCGTCCCAAACTGAAGAGGTGTTGACAACAAAGATTGAGGCGGCCGAAGAAGTCAACCTTTGGTCGGATCTTATAGAGATCCCAGAAGTACTCAGTCCCTTACCCGCCTCCCGTCAAAGGACAGAGCCAGACGACTATCTGGACGAACTCTTCGATCAATGCTACCAAACAGCAACCAATGCCAGACAGAGAGACCACGAGAGGATCGACCTGGCATCGGTTGATGTCACTCGACGACCAGACGAGGCTGTGGAACTAGATAAAGAAGAGAGAAGTCAAATAAACAAAATGCTGAGAGACTACGCCAGTCTCTTTGAGCCAACAAGCCCACCGACAGTCCAGGCGGAACACCACATCAACACGGCAAACTATGCCCCCGCGTGGCGGTTCCTCCGTACCGTCTATCGCCGCAACGAAAGAAGAATGGACGACCTATTGCACGCCGCCTTTCGAGCCTTAAAACGGGCATTAATTTCAGACCCCCTTCTTCAACAAGCAGACGCAGAGAAACCCTATTGCATCAAGTCAGACGCCAGCAGAGTGGCCGCTCTCCTCCAGGGGGAGGGACCGGAAGAACACCCGGTCGAATATGCCAGCCGACTACTCACCACGGCTCCGAAGAAGAAGAACCACCTGCACCGGTACGTCCACTACGGAAAAGAAGACGTCCCCGCAAGCAAGCAGTGCAACCATCCACGCAGGATCCTGGACCTTCGTCGGGACGCCGTCAGGTCCAGAGGGGGAGATTTTAACGCGTGGATCGCAGCCGAGTCGGCAGGCGCCAGTCTGCCGACGATTCAAGGGTTGGAGACAGCCCCGAGCGCGTCATAAGGGACGCGCAGGTAATTAGGACGCGTCATTCGAGGACCTAACGGTCATCGGTCATCAGCGGGCTTTCGGCAAGGTCCGCAAACGGGGTATATTAGACGGCCGGCGAGCCATCGCCGGCAGACCAACTTGAGTCACGGTAGTGGAAGTTTTCGCTCAGCGAACACCACTATCCCTCAAAGTCTCAGTCGAAGGCCCTAGGGAAGTTTTCGCTCAGCAAACACCCTAGTAGTTGACCGTCCTCCACACGAGTGGCGACAGTTTTCGCTCAGCGGACATCGCAACTCTCGTGGTTCACCGGCGACTCTCGAGCAACCGAGAGGGAAGTTTTCGCCAGCGAACACCCTCTCGCGCGCAGATCTCTAACGGCTCTACGCCGTCCCGGCTTGAGGTTCGCTAGCGGCAGTTTTCGCTCCACGAACACCCTAGCGTCCTCGCCGCTCCAGCCGACGTTCTCACGTCGCCTCGCCTACCCGGCGACCCTCTACGCGGACGAGTTACCTTCGCCTCCGGCCTGACGACGATTCCCGGGACGCGAGCAGCCCTCGGCACGCCAGGACCGACGCAGTCGTTCCTGAGGACGACCCGCACCGCCTTCGAGCAGCTCCGGCACGCCAGGACCGACGCAGCCGTTCCTGAGGACGACCCGCACCGCCTACGAGCTGCCCGACCGGCAGCCCCCTCCGACGCTTCTCCGAGCTCGATCCCTCCTGGGATCTTCTTTTTCCCCGCTCATACGATACCATATGTATTCCAGATCACGAATACCTCGTAGTTCCTAGTTTATTCGCGCTCTGTACATATTACCCCTCCTACACACTTAGGACTCGAACGCATGCCCGCCGCGTGCGAGTCTCGCACGCTACCCAATGAGCCACGCGAGGGCTCCTGAGACCAGATTTTCGGAACTTATACATACCAATCATGGAATTCTTTGATGTGATTTTTTTTTATTTCTAAGGCGTTTTCGGAAAAAAATATTTTGGATTTTTGTTAAGGGAGAAAAAACCGTAAAAATGCCTGTTCCGAAACTCGCAGCCTCTCCTTGTTAGATCACTTAGCTCGACTACTTGTCCGAGCGAACAGAAAAGCGGCGCCGAGCCGCCCAGTGCGAGTAGCTCTCCGACAAACGCTCGAGATACAGTGTTGTCACGACGCACTTACAATGTGTAAGGTAATGTGGCAACAGCGTGCTCCGTTTAGCACGGCGGCTCAGCGCTCGTCATACGACCACCTAAGGTCGTAGGTTTCTAGGGAGTAACGGAGGGGGGGTTAAGTATAAAAATGAGAGAATAAATTAAAAACAAAATTTTACTCAGGAAAATTTGTGCTTTTTATATTGACTAAGAGAAATTGCAGATTTTCTTTTTTTTCGTCTGGCTTCGTCTTACATACTGGCTTTGTCTTACATACCTGAAAGCCGGATTTTTGTTAGTCAAAATCTTTCATCAATGCCGTTGAATCTATGCAACTGAACATGGAATTGAATGCACAAGTCAATGCAAACGTAGGTATTCATGGTCGCGATGCTACGAAACCCCTACGAAATTTGACATTTTTTTGCTCTTACACTTCTTTATGGGAATTTTTGGCTGCCGAAGATTTTGTTCGCGATTGTGGATGGATAATAATTGTCGAAAAAACATTTGAAACACTGAATGAAACAATGAAATTTGCTTTTCCATAACGCTTTGAAAATGTAAAGGTGTATGAGGCAAAGTCCCATTCGTCAAAATAAATGCTGATGGTGTCAAAATACAGTGTGCTTCAAATGTTTTTTCGACAATTATCATCCAAAATTATGAACAAAATCTTCGGCTGCCAAAAATTCCAATGACGAAATGTAAGAGTAAAAAAAATGCAACGATGTTTCCAACTGTTCTTACAAATAATATTGGTTCACCTCAATAAGGAAGAAAATAATGTAAAACTATGAAAAACATTGAAACTCTTATTTTATTCGGTAATGTAAACCACTTTTTCTAACAAGAAGTGGTTGCAATCAAATGAAAAACAGAGTTAATAAAGAAAAAAGAAAAAAAGAAAAACAACAAGATTTGAGCCCACGACATCGAGACTCCCAGCCCGGCAACTTGACCGTTGCGCTATCGAAGCATTGGTGATATAATGTACGCCAATTCTCCAGACACTTGGAATGCGCACGCGACGCGATTTTCAAAAATGTTTCTCAAAGCACTGTTCAATGAAATTGAATCAATTTCGTTGATCAACTAAAAGTAGAACCGTTTACCTAGGAGGCGCTGGAAAGACGCTAATGGAAATAAGATAATGCATAGGCACTGCCTGGGCTACTAGGTTGGCGAGGTATTCATGTGGTCGCGATGCTACGAAACCCCTGCAACTCGGAACTTACTCTGGAACGCCGAGAGCAACCCTCACTTCCATTCATTCTGCTTAGGTGCTGACGCATGCGCGCTCCACCGGACCGGTGGGAACGGAGCGGACATATATTTCTGTCCTTTCGACCCGTGGTTGTCAAATAAGAACTCTCTTTCTCTCTCTCCCCGAAACTTTAATTAAACGTATCTCGAAAAATATAGCCTGTTCGAAAAAGTCACCCAGAACTTTTCTGAAGGTGATTTTACGAGGAATCGAATGGTGATTTTTAAAATTTTATAAAATAATGTTCTTGTATAAATTTTGAAATGTAAATATTTTGAAGAACGATACTGTTAATACAAAATGCTTAAAATAAAAAAAAATTCTCTCAGAATGTAGATTCAATCTTTCCACGTGAATTGATATAAAAGAAAGTAACAAATATGCATTTTTCAATTTCTTACGATTTTTTAGTCTTCGAATTATTCCAGCATCTTCATCCCCTCATAGCGCTTAGGATATTGCATAAAAATGAAAAAGTCATAGAACTTTTTTACGTATTTTCACCTACTCTACAACTTTTATTTAAACAATTTTTTCATTTTCTTTAGTCTTCGCGAAATATTTTAAAACAATGGTGTCCGGGGGTGGTTTTTATTGTTTTTTTCGGCTTCCGAGGGGTTGTGAATCTTGGGATTTTGGGGGTAGTTTTGAAATACCTTCATGTAACTTCAATCTCAAATTCAGCCAGGAGACTCAAAATGTTAGGTTCAGAGCTATTTTTACTGGACTAACCTTTGCCTGTTGTATTCGAGATTTACAGTATATAGACCGGGAGCTGAGAGACATTGAGTATGAAAAAACCGCTGACCTCATTCTGATTGATGATTTGAGTTCAGAAAGACTTAAAGAATGACATCGTGGAGGTTGCCGGACGGAATTATGGTCAATTTTTTTTTATCGGCCATTTAATAGGAGTATTCGATTCCGTCGCTGTAGCTGTGAAAAAAACGTTGTTCTTGACTATTAAAAGGTTGTTTGGGTAAGGTATGAAATTGAAAACGGCATCATCATAATACAATACAAATTTATTTATTAATGAAAAAGAAATAAGTAGTTAGATAATTAATTATTATCGAAAACTAACAAAATTGTACAATTACGTAGGTAAGTTTTTACAATGGTTGTGGATGCATTTGCAAAGAGAGATACAATTAACGCGTTGTTTTTTTTACAATTACAGGACATTGTTCTGCAAGCAGCATTACATTTGCAAGACCTGATTAAAGAACTTGGCAAAGACGGTTTTGTCATTTGCACCGGGTGGAGCTATCCATCTTGTCTTTCATAGCCAAATTGGAGAAAGTTCAGAAGCTCACGTACGAGGGTGGTCCGATAAGTTTCTGGCCTCAACATGAAGATGGCAAAACTAGTCAATGACAGCCGGGGAGTGTGTTCGTGCATCTTTTGAAATGTATTCAACAAAATTTCAGCCATTTTGGACGCGCAGTTGTTTTTGATAATCGTTTGAGTCAGTCGATGTGAGTGCTTTGGTGGAAATGGAAAAAATCGAGTATCGAGCTGTGATTTTTCCATTTTCACCAAAGCACTCACATCGACTGACTCAAACGATTATCAAACAACAACTGCGCCTCCAAAAGCGTCCAAAATGGCTGAAATTTTGATGAGTACATGTCAAAAGTTCGATACTCGATTTTTTCCATTTTCACCAAAGCACTCACATCGACTGACTCGAACGATTGTCAAACAACAACTGCGCGTCCAAAATTGCTGACATTTTGGTGAGTACACGTCAAAAGATGCATGAACACATTCCCTAGCTGTCGTTGACGAGTTTTGCCATCTTCATGTTGAGGCCAGAAACTTATCGGACCACCCTCGTATTGGTTGTGAGGAATTTTTCCACAAATATGTTTGGGCTGCAGCTCTCTTAAGCAATGTAAATACAAAGCATCAGAAGTGCAAATAACTTTAGATATATTGAAATTGAAACCGATATTACGGGTAATTGACCTGAAACGTAGTTCATCTGTTGTGGATTTTTCTTTAGCAAATAAATAAGTGCAAACTTCTTCAATGTTCTTAAAATGCATCGGAGTTTCGGAGTTATTTGCAAAAGTTGAGAGTTATACATTGCTTCTTAGTTGTAAATCGGCTTGTCGTGTCGCAACCTGTTATAGCATGTAACGCAGGTAAAATATTACACATTTTTTCGCCAAGTGATTCAGCTGTTAAATGACAGCTTAAAAGATTTCCTTTTTTACTCGATCCTTCAAACCAGATACCTCGACATCCAATGTTCGACAGTCTATGCCAAAAGTGAATGCTAAGCACGAAAACATCAGTATCCGAACTATTTATTATATAATTACTTGTTCAATCCCTCCACGAACAGCGTGAAAAATATGGCTGAACATTCTACAATCTGCTTCTAGGTGATTAGAATTCAACACTTCAGATAAACTATTACTTTGGAGCTTGAAGCATTTCGTGGGGTCTTCATATCCACCGGTAATGAACTGTTCTGTTTCAGCATTGATGTTTAAAAAAGTTGGAGCATACATGCAAAGAAATTGAACAAGCTGCAGTTTGTTTTGAGGACAAGAAAAAAAATCTTTGCAGTCGGCCGGGATTTTGGTTGAAGGACTTGATATAACAATTTGCTTCGGTTTCGTTCCTTTCGATCGTAATTGCGACTCAACGTACTTAATAGAAACGTCATCGTATCTATCGATGATGACGTCAATTCTTTCGACGAAATGCTGGTATGAAAGATTCTGTATACGTTCGAAAAATGCAGTGGCAAAATCTCCGAAAGTATTATATTTTTGAAGTTGAATTATATGCACTAATGACATTCCATCGAAAATACAAACTTTCGAATGATCAGATTTTATTACTTGCTGGAAAATGTTGTTTTCACATGCATGCACTTTTTGAATTTCGATTACTAATGCTGATCTTGTGCTTTTCCTGTAAAACCCTTCGTGGTCAAAAAGATATGTAGGGTAATCAAGTATTTCATGCGATAAAAACTGTCTAAGATCAAGTTCACGTTGTGGTGCCACCATAAATGATTGTTGAAATGTAGTATTATTGGTTACGAGTTTGCGGGATTAACTCTAAATTTAATTAGCGCTTCACTTAGATCGCGATGATAATAAACGGTATGAACCGATATAGACGTCCGCTTAAGGTATTTCCATGGTTTTGCGTTTTTCTTACGAATCTCATGAAATTTTGCCAATCAAAAGACTGAAATATTACCCATCGATTCCCAAAATTTCAAAAGGCTGAGCCATGTAGTTTAAAAGAAAATGTTAATTCAAAGTAGCATTTTCTACACTGACTTTCAATGGCTAGCATGTAGAAAGACGGTACCTCAGTGACGTTTTGAGCTATAACTACAGAACCAATCTTACAATGTTAAAGAAAAGCTAACGGCGAATAAAATGATATTGTAGGATTATGTTCACAAAAACTGGAAGTGCTGAGCCATATAGTTTCAGAGAAATTATAACTTAAAAACTGAAATTTTTCTTGAAACTGCAAAGTGGTGGAGACGAGTAACGATGATGTGGCAACAGTGCGCACAGCTGATTTAGCCCTCTCCTGTGACTATGGGACTCAAGACCATCACGCGTGAAAAAACGTAAGCAGTAACAGTAAGGATTGACCAATGAGAAATATCATTCTTACGAAATAATGCTTAAACAGGCTTTCTGATTGGTCAATCCTTACTGTTACTGCTAACGTTTTTTCACGTGTGATGGCCTTCAGTAGTACTTTTGCTACCGGAGAGGGGATAGCCAGTGGCATGGCGCGGCAGCCCTCACTACGGCATGTAGTGGTAGGTATATAGCGGTATTCTAAGGAGAGAGAAGCACTGTTGCCGCGATTAACGGGCCAGGCAGTGTATATGTGTGAGGTACATTTGTACACAGGAGGTCTCTGTGTAGCAAGGAGCTCAGAGTACAGAGTTACTCAAAAGTTTCGTTCGTGCGTAATACAGTTTGTGATCAGTTGTACTAAGTCCTGAAGCAAAAAATTTGAATACGACTGTCACCATTGAAATACCTTAAGGTGCGACGGAACACTGCTATTATAAAAGAAAAATGTACTTGTAATATTACATCGACACGTATCGGAATAACGTTCACCTATAACTAAAGAAGCAACGTGTAAATGCTGCATCCGAAGTATTCGTTCAGGATGCTCTCTCGACTTTTGCAAATAACTTCGAAACTCCAATACATTTTAAGAACATTGAAGACGTTTGCATTTATTTATTTGCCAAAGAAAAATCCACAGCAGATGAACTACGTTTCAAGTTAATTACCCGTAATATAGGTTTAAATTTCAATGTATCCAAAGTTATTTGCACTTCTGATGCTTTGTATTTACATAAGAGCTTCAGCCCAAACATATATATTTTTGGAAAAATTCCTCACAACCAATATGTGAGCCTCTGAACTATTTCCAATTTGGCTATAAAAGACGAAATGGACAGCTCCACCCGGTGCAAATGACAAAACCGCCTTTGCCAAATTCTTTAATCAGGCCTTGCAAAAGTAATGCTGATTGCAGAACAATGTCCTGTAATTGTAAAAAAAGCAACGTTAATTGTATCTCTCTTTGCAAATGCATCCACAACCATTGTCAAAACTTACCTACGTAATTGTACAATTTTGTTAGTTTTCGATAATAATTAATTATATAAACCATTTATTCCTTTTTCATTAATAAATAAATTTGTATTGTATTATGATGACGCCGTTTTTAATTTCATACCTTACCCAAACAACCTTTTAATAGTCAAGAACAACGTTCTTTTCACAGCTACAGCAACGGAATCGAAAACTCCTGTTAAATGGGCGATAAAAAAAATTGACCATAATTCCGTCCGGCAACCTCCACGATGTCATTCTTTAAGTCTTTCTGAACTCAAATCATCAATCAGAATGAGATCAGCGGTTTTTCATACTCAATGTCTCTCAGCTCCTGCACTAATAATACAGTAAATATAACTCGAATTACACGGTTGTTTTCAAAGAATCTTTCAGGGGATAAATTTATACTCACAATCAGTGAAAATACCAGGAATAACATATTAGTTTGTGTGTGTCCTCCGAGTTGCAATTTGTTTATAAATAAATAAAAAGTATTGGGAAATGGGCACTTTGGCACGCATTACGTTCGTTGAGAACGTCGAAAAAATAAATAAAAAATAGAACTTTGTAGAGCATGAAATTCTCTACAATTTTCATTAATATTTTTCATTAATATTTTTAAAATAACAATCAGTTTGTAACTAATTTGTAATCAATTTGTAACTTTGTTGTTTATTCGACTTATTCCAAAAATTGTGTGTCAAATACATAGGATAAAATGTGTTTAATTAAAAAATGTCTGTTAATAAATAAAAAGGAAAGTTAGTAAACAAATATTTTTAATGGACTTGCTAGTTAAATAAATTATTATTCATGTACCTGTGCTATTTTCCTTCCTTACCTTCAAATTCCTGTATTCCTATCACTCAAATAAATAAATAAAAAATGGAAATTGTAGAGAATTTCATGCTCTACAAAGTTCTATTTTTTATTTATTTTTTCGACGTTCTCAATGAACGTAATGATGCGTCAAAGTGCCCATTTCCCAATAGTTTTTATTTATTTATAAACAAATTGCAACTCGGAGGACACGCATAAACTAATATGTTATTCCTGGTATTTTTCCTCACCGATTGAGTATAAATTTATCCCCTCTCTGAAAAATTATTTGAAAACAAAAGTTATATTGACTGTACTAGTACATAGAGCTGTGCAAATGAACTGAATATTATGTTGCTGTTTCAACGTTCAGTCTACCTTGCACAGTTTTTTTGGAGTGTTAGTTTTTAGAAAATGGAAAATTCTGATGAGAAATTACTTCTTGCTACAGCTGCAGTTTCTGTTATTAAAAAAAACTTTAGTTGAAATAATAAAAAAAAAATCAAAACGTAATACCGGCGCCAACAAAATAATAAAATTCAACATTTAAATATTCAGAATATACCAAACAATAAACATAAACAATTAACCTATCAACCTCGGAAGCACGTGCATAGTACGTTGTTCCATCTCAACATAGAGGAACTTCGACCCTCGGTTCGTACCGTTTGATAAAATCACAATTGGAAATACCTCGCGAAACATACGGTTAGTCTTGCCCGGTAAAAGCGGTCTAATTAGGCGAACGTAGGCCGCAAATGCCACCGTCAGACCTTTCTCGGAAGGCAATGACCGTACAGGCCGCTCCCCACTCACGCCGAGAAGTCTCGGCGAGAAGCTCGCCAAGAAGACTCGCGAGAAGACTCTGGAAAGGGCTAGCCGAGAAGACTCGGGAACACGAGAACCTGTCCCCTCCCTAAACCCTCGGTTACTCGCGCAGAAATGCTATACCTGCTTACTCAATTTCAATGTATCCAGTTATTTGCACTTCTGATGCTTTGCATTTACATTGTTTAAGAGCTGCGGGCGAAACATAATTGTGGAAAAATTCCTCACAACCAATATGTGAGCCTCTGAACTTTCTCTAATTCGGCTATGTAGCAGGAGATGGACAGCTTCACCTGGTGCAAAGGAAAAAACTGCCTTTCCCAAATTCTCAAATCAGGTCTTGCAAATGTAATGCCGATTGCAGAACAATGTCCTGTTGTTGCAAAAAAAGCAACATTAATTATATCTCTTTTTGTAAATGCATCCACAACCTTTCTCAAAACTTACCTGCGTAAGTGTACAATTTTTTTATTTCTGAATACTTAATATGTAAACTACTTATTTATTTTTCCATTAATAATTAGATTTGTATTGTATTATGATGATGCCGTTTTTATTTCATACCTTACCTCAACAACCTTTTAATAGTGAAGAACAACGTTTCTTTCACAGCTACAGCGACGGAATCAAAAACTCCTATTATAGGACCGAAAAAAAAAGAATTGACCACTAATTTCGTCCAGCAACCTCCACGATATAATTTCTTAGGTATTTCTTAACTTAAATTATCAATCAGAATGCAGTCAACGGTTTTTGTATACGGAATGTTTCTCAGCGCCTGCACTAAAGGCCAGAAATGATGAATTCAATAGATGACCGTTCGGGAAAATTAAACACCTGGCTTATCAAATATAGAAGAAGGTCGCTCTATTATTCGATATAGCCTGACTCGCTAAAACATACCCCCGCTTTGTCGCTTTGTCGCTTAAAATTGATTCACGAAAACTCGTGTCCTGTCTCAAAATAGATGGTCCAATTAAATTAAGTAAAAATTCAAAATCAGTGGGATGCATTCTAGTGAAATTTTTATATAATCCACTGATATGCTGGAATTTTAAATCCGCTAGCAAGCTTGAACTTTCCTACTTTGGTATAATTTCGAGACCCACCATCGCGGAGATTTCGTTTCTTATTTTTCATAATTTGGTGGTGAATGAATATATATGCAGCTGCTGCTAGCTGTAATCGCAAAGCTCCGTCCATTGCTGAAGTCAGACTCAAACAGAGGGTGAAAGGCACGGCGTTATGCCGTAACCTCGTTCGGTTACGTGGCGGGATGATTGACAGGGCAAAACTACCGGAGCGAACCATGTCATCCTTGCAACGAACCGTAACATGTTCGGTGTTACGTTACGGGTCATTTGTTACAAATGTATACGCACCTTTAGCAGGGCTTACCAGTTCAAAATATTCGACTCGGGAGTACTCTGTATTATGTCGCTTCCGAGGATAACTTCTCCTATGTGAAATATCACTAATTACTCCATTTATTGAATACTTTATACAACATTCTTTTTTCCGTGTAAGCAGAACATTATTTTCTTGCGATTCTAAAAGGAGAAAAAAGATCCCAGACGGTCATCCATCTACATAAGTACTAACTGCGCGCAACGTTGCTTAACTTTAGTGTTCAGGCGAGAACTACAGGGTCTTCATAAATGATTACAGACCACGTGACCTACGCGCGTATCCAACCAACATTGCACAATTGGTACTAGTCTGAGCTCTCAACCAATAGCATATGCGCCTAGGTCACGTGGCTTGTCACGTGGTCTGTAATAATTTATGAAGACCCTGTAGTATATCAAAGTGGTATCCCTGGCAGAAAAAGTTACGCGGATCTAAGCCGTTTCTATTATCTTTAAAAACATTTAACACTGACTATGATTTACTACAAACAATGAAATTTCTAGTAAATTCTAGTTTCTTGTAATCTATAATATCTTCTACAACCAATTAAAACTTTCAATTCTTTTTACATCTTAGATGTAAAAAGCTGTAGTTTACGCGGAACTAAGATTTGTTCCATTCCACGTATTTTAATAATTATTTGTGTAATTTATTGCATAGTTAGATGTATAATAATTATAATTATTATGCAACAAATTACATAAATTACTACTATGCTTGTAAGCGCAGTAGTTCGCGTAGATACGAGGTGTCCCAACCACTGTGGACAGTAGCATATATCTTCAAAACGAGCGTGATTTCAAAAAAACTTCTTTACCAAAAGTGGATTTCATGAACCAGCGTGCATATTTCAGACGTGACTTATAACAGTTATTTATTATAATAAAAAAGTAACGTCATTATCAACGCGAATATAACAAGTCATCGAAAATTCGATTTGCATAACCAGAAGCCCGAGATATCCCGGGTCGAATATTTTGAACTGGTAAGCCCTGCTAAGAATTAACGTTTGCAGGTCTAAAAGGAATGAACTAGGTCTTAGGAAAATATTCTCACAATGTAGAAAGTAAACCTTGCTTGTCCTTTCATAACCTAGTTACGTTGAATATCATATGTAGACAGGACTAACACGGACTTGTCACAGTAGACCTGGGAAAGCCGTTATTATCCTATCGCATTCTCTTTCGACGGTACTAACCAGGTAGAAGACCTTCTGAATTTTGTTTCCCCCACCGTCTTCACCTTCCTCCCACGTATACCGTATGTCCCGTAAGAAACGCAACAAGCGACATTTACCTTCGGCAGTATTTGCCGACGGTGCTTGAGTCTTTTACATGTGCACCGTCGGCAAATACTGTCGAAGGTAAATGTCGCTTGTTGCATTTCTTATGGGACGTACGGTAAATGAATATGCAGTTATTTAATTTGTATTTAACACATTTAGTGTCATGAACGTCAGGAGTCGAAAAATCGTGTTCAAAAATTGTCTGTGGCGAATGTAAGTAAGTTCGCCATTTCGATCCGGAGTCGGCCTATGGACTCGACGGTAACGCTAGGCCGCCTCCTGCCTTAAACGCTCTGTGGTCCTCTTATATAGTAACTCACCGCCATTTTACTACCGAGAGCCGTGGGCCGAGAGGGTCGGCGCCATCTGGCGTCAGGCCGCTACAGCGGGACGGGTCGCCACATGTCAAACTTTAATTACTTATAAGAAAATATTTAAACAAGATAACTGATCATTTTCTTTTTTATAAATACTGTTAAGGTCTAAAGAGTACATAAATACCAAAAGTATTAAAATATCTGATACGTGCAAGTTTCCTATTAATTAATTATTATTTGAAAACCATTAAACGTATTAAATAACTTAATTTATGAAAATGATGGTAAATTTTAAGTCAAATTTTTATTATATTCTTTTCGTTGAAATAGAAATGACTTGAGAAAATAGGAACATCATATTCCCCACTCCTTCCCCTTCCCGCTATAATAATTCCTCTTTAAATGACGAAAATTAAATTTTAATTTTATTTATCTATATTTTATTAATTCACAAAGATGTGTATATTTTTATTTATTTATTTATTTATTTATCAACATTATAGAGAGAGGAATTAATAAAATTGCTAATATTGTACATTACCACCCCTCTTTCCTTTCAATTCAAGGCTACCTATGAATAATTTTCTGTTCAGAATGTTTAATTGATTATCTATGAATTTCAAATTATACGAAAAAGAGCTAAACAGCACGTGTTAGGACATCGACTAGCGCGAAAGAATATGTCCGACTTATTAAGGACAATGAAGATCATATTTACAACTCAGGTGTGTTTTAGAGAAAAATCCCTTTACAGGTCTTCTTAGGCCCACTTGTCCAATGTAAGTTCAAGGCTGGTTCAGCTTGGTATATTATGTGTGACACGAAATATACCAAGAACGGCGGTTCAATCTGAACCAGCCTTGAACTTACATTGAACAAGTGGGCCTTAGACTTCACCAGGTCTACTCACTTCCAAACAGATCTTAAAATAGGTCTATTCAGAATGGAACAGGTCAAAATATTCGACTCGGGATCCAAAGTTGAATTTCCGTTCGTTTGCGTCTTTTGCGTGCAATCCGACGTACAATTCACGAGTAACTCAAGCGTTTCATTTTCTGAAAACATTCTCGTCTGACGCGTCAAATGTTTCACATTAAAATACATTTCTGTGGATGTACATGGTAATTACTAGTTTCACGAGAACCATTTCTATTGAACGTTTATAATCATATGACCTATTCCAACGTTTATATTTTTGAAATTAAGATCTCTAGAATTTAAGGGCGGATTTGTTAACCCCATCGTTTTCAGTCCTGAAATCTCCATCATTCTTAATCGGTGCTCCATAGTTTCCGTTGTTCAGATCTTCCACTCCATAATTTTCGGTGACCAGGTCTTTCGCCCTGTAGTAGGAGACTTGGACTCCGAAAACTATGAGGTAGAAGACCTCCTCACTGAAAACTATGGAACGATCTTTCTAAAGACATTAACATCGAAAACTAAGGAGCGGAAGACGTGGACACCGGAATCTTGAGGCTGAAAAAGGGTTTTCGTGAAAGTTGTTATCATCGTGTACATTATATACACAACATTGAATTTTGACTTCAAACATTTGACACGCTCCAGGTGATAATGTTTTTGAAAAAGGCAACGCTTAGCCTATTCCTCATTTGTACATTGGGTTACATGAAACAGGCGCAAACGGGCGAAAATTAAACTCTGGATATCTCGGACTTCCGATTATGCAATTCGAATTTTCGATGGGTTGTTGTATTCGCGTTGATAATTATATTACGTTTATATTATAATAAATAACTGTTATAAGTCAAAACTGAAAAATGCACGCCGGTTATTGAAATCGGAAGTAGATATTAAAAAATTATTAGGTACGTTTTGTGCGCCAAGTCAAACGGTACCACTTATTAAAGAAGTTTTTCTGAAACCACGCTCGTTTGGGAGATATAGGCTACTGTAGTCCACGGTGGTTAGATACTTGGTAATGGTAGAAATTTTTGCCGTCAGGGATGGTCGTTGCTGATAACTTCTATAAGAACATTGAATATAATAAACGTCTATAGAGCGCTCCGTTAAAAATATTTCTTCGACAATTTCCTGAAGTTTCCGAAATTCTTGCCGAATTTCTCATCTCGCGAAACTCGGACATTTCTTCGATTTGTTCGTAATTTACATATTTCCAAGAAGATCGAGAATTATAGAAATTTTAGCGGAACTCAGTAAACTAAAAATCTTCGGAATATTCAGAAGAAAGAATACAAAGCACGGTGAGAATGAAAGAAACTTAAAAAAAAGCGTATTAATTTTGGAGAAATATTTTTATCAGGGTAGAAATTATGCGCGCGCTAGATGTTCTGTAATATACACCTTACTAACATTAATTACTTGCTCGACAAAGCATTCAAAAATAGAGTAGTTACCCATTTTTCCAGATAGAAAAAGTTGCACTAGCATGGAACTATGGTGGCACCTCAACTGGAAAACCGGAAAATGTCAAGGAATTTTTTTGATCAGGGAAAAGTCAGGGAAATGACAGGGAATTTTTTATAGATCCAGAGTTTTGGAGATTCTTCTCCTAAATTATTTTATGTTAAAGGGGTATAGCCGGATAAGCATATGAAAACAAGCCCTGCTTGAATTTTTTCCCCATTCAGGTATATTTTGTGTTTATATATAGGTAAGCTCTCAGTACATTTTTAGATCAAAATATTGATTTAATTAAAAGTTATCGTCATAAAGTCAAAAAGCGAAAATATTGTTTATCTCGAGAACTACATTATGCACCATCATGTAGCCATATTATAAAAATAAGTATTGGATTGTTTCGCCCATTCATAAAGTAAAACAACAAGATTGAATTTTTCAATAATTTTTATTTTGCATATTAAAGATAATAGGTACCCTCGTCGTTTTTTATACAGATTGAAGCATAATTAAACTATGACATCTAATTTTTACAAAATGATTGATGTGGGACAAGTCGAAATAAATTAATGAAAATGAATCAAATTTGCTTCCGCCGTTTTCCTAATGCAATAGATAGCGGAAAACGGCGGAAGCAAAATTGTACACCTATTAATTCGAATTTTTACTTTACAAAAATAATAGTATTTATTTACAATTACTTATTACTGACGAGAATATAATTTGCTACATGCAATATATGTACATATAAATCGAAATTAAATCAAATTAAAGGTATTATTTCATGAACTGACATAGAAACTTCGTTTTCATCTTCATCGTTTTCGTGATATATTGTGTGTGTGTGGGTTGAATATTTTCTTTGTGGAATAGTTTGCTTAATATTTCTGCAGGTTTAATAGGCTTTGTTTGATATCGCGGAAACGAAAAGATAATAAATAATTGAAGGTATATGGGAACAACAACCGACCGTTCTTTTGCCGTTTGCACACTCGCATGTGCCAATGCAATGCGAGTCTATATAAATATAACAGTAATTGCAAGACGGTGGGGGTAGCGACTTTCTATCCCTGATAAGCCAGGTGTTCCGACGTACCTACGTTAAGCGCAAGTCCATATCAGTTCTTATCGTTCATTACACAGTAACACACACAAAAAGTGGCATAAGTATACTTTCCATGCGATATATGTGCCCATAATAGGGAGGTTCGGACCAAAAATATTTTATGTTATTCCTCTATGGAAACAATTATGCATGGGTAAGTAACCATGTACGTGAAAGAATTTTTCAAAAAAAATAAAATTTACTACTTCAAATTGCACATTGTAACTCCGGCGATAATGTTAGGGACGAGAACGTTTTCTTATTGGCTTGACGTCACTTGCCAGACACAAGTTCCGCCTTCTCCCGGGGAGCAGTGCAGGCATATAGCGCGAACGTGATTTATAACTATCTGGCTCTCTTGGATCGGCAAATGTTTCGGGGGTAAATCAGCGATGGTCAGAAGGGAAAAGGGCTAAGCTTCTCTTTGAGGAAAGGCTTATTGTTGAGACAGATGAAGTTGATAAAAACAATAAGATTGACGTAAATTCCTCAAAAGATTCTGAAGTAAACAAACTTCGACGAAGTGCACGTATTAAAGATTTGCGTAACGTATCATATGATGAAGATTACTATTGAATATTAATTTTTTATAAATTTGATCACGATACTATCAATTTGTATGTAATCTTATTAGAATATAAGAGTAATTTGTATATACAAACTATGTATGTATCAGCATAGATTTAAGATTGAATGATAATGATTACTTGGTCTGATTGAGGTCTTCTTTTGGGGTTTTTCCTTAATCCGTAGCAACAAATGTTGGACCATTGTTATGTTCCCCAAAAGCAAATTATAATAGATTCTTATCTAGAAAACTTATCTAGAACTTATCTAGAAAAAGGAAAACTTCTACATTAATTTAATCGATTACTTCTTGAGTGGGAGTATTGAAATAAGCAAAAACTGCTCGATGTTAGATATTTATAATCCTAAGTTTAACCCTTTCGCTCATAGTGACACAAATGTGGACACGTGGATTAATGTATATATAAGGTCATAAATTAGAATTTTTTGACCGTTTGTTCACAAGAACTACATTCGTGGACATTGTAACGAACGTATAAGGCATATATCGCCATACAAATTAAAATTAAAATTGATAAATAAACTAAAAAAATTAAATTTATGCAAAAAAGTTTTTTTTATTCAAAAAAATTAAAATTTAAAGCATCGAAGAGCTGAAATATACATTATCAATTGTATGGCTGTAAAAATAAAAATTCGTGAGTGAAAGGGTTAAGAATATGATTTATTATCGCAAAGGAAAGGTAATATTATATATGGTACAGATTTATAACTCTACCCTTGCTAAAAAGTTTCCAATACTTTACAACCGGAAAACACCCGGCGGGCCTAGCGGCCCAGATGAGCATGTGGTGTTTAGCTTGATACAGAGTGATTTCTGGTCACTCTGTCCCTTCTAAACGGGCTTTGCAGCGTCTACTAAATAAGAAATAGTTAGTTCCGAGACAGCAACAACGAAGTGTATATGATTTTCGAAAATCTCGTCCGCCGTATTGGATCCGCCATCTTGAATTTTTGAAATCTCACTTAAGATTTGTGATTAGCGACCCAAAAACCCCCCTATACCGAATTTGGTTTAAGTCCATTATCTTTTGAAAATCATGATTTCTAGCTGGTTTTTGAGATTAAAAAAATGTGATGTGATGACCAAATTTTGACACCGAATTCGTGATCAGGAGGCAAAATTACTACGAATAACATATTATATCGCATCAAATGTATACCCCTTTTTTTGTTTGACTGTGTTATTTATTATTTGTCATTTGCGCGATATCAAACAAAGCTTATTAAACCTATAGAAATATTAAGCAAACTATTCCACAAAGAAAATATTCAACCCACACAATAAATCACAAAAGGGATGAAGCGAAGTTTCTATGTCAGTTCATGAAATAATACCTTTAATTTGATTTAATTTCGATTTATATGTACATATATTACATGTAATAAATTATATTCTCGTTAGTAATAAGTAATTGTAAATAAATACTATTATTTTTGTAAAGTAAAAATTCGAATTATGTAATAGGTTACAACTTTGTTTCCGCCGTTTTCCGCTATCTATTACGCTAGGAAAACGGCGGAAGCAAAGTTGTGTCATTTTCATTAATTTATTTCGACTTGTTGTCCCACAAAGTGATGACGTATGTCGATGTGCTTTGTGCGTGAGTGGAATACCGGATTTTTGGCCAGTTTTATTGCGTCTTGATTGTCGTTGAAGATCGGCACTGGATCCATCTTTCGAACTCCGACCTCTATCAGGAATCTTTGCACGTGTATGGCCTCTTTTGCAGCTTCCGTTAGAGCCATATATTCGGCTTCGGTTGACGACAGCGCTACTGTCCGCTGTTTCTTCGATTCCCAACTGATTGATCCATTGGCCAAGGTGAATGCGAAACCAGAATAAGAACGGCGATCCTCCAAACACGATCCCCAGTCAGCGTCTGCGAAACCTTGAAGATTAAGATTTCCCTCGGAAAAGTGGATGCCAATGTTCGGGTTTCCTTTCAAATAACGCAGGCTCTTTTCGCTGCCACCCAATGCTCGTGACCATAGAAATTGTTAAATTGACTTAACGAACTGACTGTGAAAGATATGTCTGGCCTCGTACACACGGCTAAGTACATCAGCGATTCGATAAGTTCCTGATATGGGTAATTTTTCGTGCTCACTCCGCTTGTAGTCGTCGTTTTTGTGAGCTTCGTTGATAGATCGCAAGGAGTAGTAACTGGCTTCGCGTCTTCCATTCCGAATCGTTTTAGCACCTCCTGAACGTAGCGACCTTGAGATAGTGTGATACCTTCGTTGGTCTCGATGAACTCGATACCCAGACACTGCCGAATCCTTCCGAAGTCCTTCATCTCGAACGCCGACATCAGCTTTCCTTTTAGTTCGTCGATGTGGTCTCGATTTTTCGACGCGATTATGATGTCATCTACGTATATGGCTACCAAGGTCAACTCCCCGTTCCTTTGGTCGTAATACACACAAGGATCCGCATTTGCACGAATTAGGCCCGACTTGCGGATCTCTTTGTCGAATCTCAGATTCCATTGTCTGCCCGATTGTCGCAACCCGTAGATTGCCTTTTTGAGGAGACATACCTTGTTTCCCTTACGAACTTCGTGCAACATGTCTTGGGCTCCCGAACGTAGTCTACTTTCCTCTGGTTGCTCGTTCTCGGAAATTATTTCCTTTAGGATTTCCTCCGATAATTCCGGTAACTCCATGTATACCTGGTCTTCGATTTCGCCATTTAAGTACGCCGTTGATACGTCCAGTTGGTGCATCTCCAGGCCCATCGACACGGAAAGTGCGGTTAGAATTCGGATCGAGCTCAGCCGAGCTACAGGTGCGTAAGTTTCCGTGAATTCGATGCCATAACGTTGAGCAAAACCTCGCGCTACCAGTCTCGCTTTTCTTCTTTCCAGGGTACCATCGGTTTTCATTTTGTTTCGCAAGACAAATTTGCACCCGATAACGTTTTTGCCGGATGGACGATTGACTATCTCCCAAGTCTCATTCTTTATGAGCGCTTTGAACTCTTCCTTGATAGCCTGTTTCCAGCTTGCAGCTTCGGGCCCTGACAAAGCATCTCGAACGGGAATTTCGGCTAGATTTGCCCGTGGTTCGACGTCCATATGATGCTCTTCATCGTCTTCTCGATTTACTTCGAGATTTGCCATGTGATAGATTTTTCATGGTCGTCCTCTCTGGCCCGTCCTGACGATACGGGGTTTGCCGGGTCTTCTTCTAAGCTCTGGAATCGGTTCTTGATTTTGATCGTCACGAGGATCGTTGTCGCCTTCTTCAGCTTCTACAACATCCGGAGCTCCCTCGAGATCGTTGCCTTGGACTTGGAACGGTCCGTTGTTGACTTCGAAATTCACTTCCTCATGTGAAATTTCATTTGGTGCGTCAAAGTGCGTGTTCAGTCGACTTTTGGTACTCTCGTCGAAGAATTCCTCAAACTTCTCGTTTTCTGAGAATTCTAACAAAAATTTAACGTCACGAGATACCTCAATTGTTCATTTCTCGGACATCCAAACTCTGTATGCCTTACACTGTGAAGAATAACCCACGAATATACCCTCTCTTGAACGTGGTTCAAATTTACCTTTCCCGGGTGTTTTGTCCAAGACAAACACCTTGCTTCCGAAGATTGTAAGATGAAGAACGCCAGAACGCTTGCCGTACCATTTCTCGAACGCTGTTTTTCTATTTAGAAATCTCGATGGACATCTATTCCTCAGGTAATTCGCAGTAGCGACGGCTTCGGCCCAAAAGACGGGTGGCAATCCAGATTGTATTAATAGACATCGAGCCATTTCCACTGACGTGCAATTTTTCCTTTCAGCGACACCGTTCTGCGCCGGTGTGTAGGAGACGGTGAGTCTCCTCGTTATTCCACACTCCTTTAGGTATCGGTCAAATTCACTGTTGCAAAATTCTTTACCGTTATCAGATTGCACACACTTGATCCTTTTGTCGGTTTGATTTTCCATGAGGCGTTTGACTTCCTGAAAGGCACTCAAAAGTTCATTGTTCCTTTTCAGGGTTCTCACCTCGCACCATCGCGTGCTGTCGTCTATGAATACTGCGAAGTATCGTGCACCACCTAATGATTCAACACGCATCGGGCCACATAAATCCATGTGTATTATGTCTAATTTCCCGGAGCTTCTTGTTGATTTCTTGCAGAATGGCGTTTGCGTGAGTTCGCCTTTTAAGCAAACTTTGCACGGGCCTAATTTCTCGGTGCTCGCTATTTTAATCCCAACTGCGGCTTCTTGACGTGCGAGTTCTCGAAGACTTTCCTCGTTGAGAGATGTCCGAATCTTTGGTGCCACTTCGTTATGTTCGGCGATTTAATTTCGACCTCAGCCTTCCCTGCGAATTGATCCATCTGCCTGATGTAATATAATCCATCGCGTCGCTTGGCGATTAATTTAATTTCTCCCTTGTTATCTATGTTCGAAGCTACATCTCGGTCGAATATCGCTTGATATCCTTTTGATGTAATCTTCGTAACAGAAATTAAATTTGTTCGCAGATCAGGCACGTACAAAATGTCTTTTAAAATTACCGCCGTATCTTTTGCTCCATTCGATGTGCGTAATTTCACGGTGCCTTTGCCCTGGATTTTCATTGATACGTCGCTCGCCATTTTTACGTTTTGATGTTCAGCTCTCTCCAAGTTCAGCAATTTACATTGATCGTTGCACATATGCGACCTGCAACCGCTATCGAGGTACCATTCTGTAGTGTCTTCGATTTCCTGCATTTGGAGTATCGATCTTGGCCTATCGATTCTTTCGGTAACTTTCAGGCTGACTTCCTCGATTTCCTCAAATTCATGGTGCTTTGCGAAGGCTTTTTCCTGCAATTCGCTACTCGATGCCCGATTTTATGACAGCGAAAACATCTGTAGTTGAAGCTTGGTTTTGAATCCTCCGGTTCATCATCCTGCGTCTCGGACTTCGGAGTAATTTTATTTGTGCTTCTTCGAAACTTTCCTCGAGCGACCATCGCGTCCGGCGTGTATCCGCTCGCCTCCTCGTGTGCATCGCTTTCCTCCAGAATCTTGATCTTTAGCGTTTCGAGGTCTGGTAGTTTGTCGCGTGTTTCGATCGCACATCTGAAAATTTCGAATTTATCAGGTAGGCTGCAAAGGAGCATGATACTTAGTTGATCCGGATCAAATTGTACGTCCATTTCCTTGAGCTTGTCGACGATGTCGGCAAATCTGTTAAGGTGATCGCGGATATCGTCTGTCTCGCTCATATTCATGAGTGTTAATCGTTTGAGCAAGTGAGCCTTCTTTGCAGGGCCTTTAGATTGATGTATGCTCTTTAGTTTCTTCCACATAATTCGCGCGAAGTGGCACATGACTTTACTTGCCTTAATTCGGATGGATTGATCGCCAGAATCAATTTCAATCTTGCCTTTTGATCTGCTTTGTCCCACGCGGCGATTTCCGCTGCATTTCCATCCGTCGACGCTGGCCGCAATATCGTGCCATCCACGTATTCTCTCCCGTAGATCGCTCTCAATGAGCAGAGCTTCTACTTGTATCTTCCAGCTATCGTAATTGTCTTTTCCCAACGGTTCGATTCGATAAACGGAATTCATTTCGAATTTGCCGAATGCCGTGAATCCGCGAATGCACTTAACCTCACTTTGTCTTAATCACCCGTCCGTACGAGTTCTGGGCCCATAACCTGTTGTTATTCTTACCTGAGCCGACGAACAGGAGGATAAGGAACACTCGGGTGATTTGATTGTTTCAGTGAAATGATTTTAATTACTAACTTTTTGTGGAAGAAAGAATACAAACATGAGGCACGCGTCCAGGAACGCGGTAACGAAGAATATTAGATTGTACATAAGAGAACGGTTGGGATACGTTAATACATGCCCAAGTAGAAATGTTTCGTCTAAAAGTTAACTTTAAGTTAACCCGAAAATATGCTGGTCAACTTTTGGACAATCCAAAAGATAACTGACAGTCAATGTAGGGACGTGTTAATGTCCGTCCCGACTGTTAACTTTTGTTTTCAAAAAAAGACGATTACATCACCAACTTATAGTTAACTTCAGTGGATGTCCAATAGACATCCACTGAAGTTAACTATAAGTTGGTGATGTAATGATGTTATTTAGTCGCCTTCAAACGATTGTCGGATAGACATCCACTGAAGTTAACTATAAGTTGGTGATGTAATCGTCTTTTTTTGAGAACAAAAGTTAACAGTCGGGACGGACATTAACACGTCCCTACATTGACTGTCAGCTATCTTTTGGATTGTCCAAAAGTTGACCAGCATATTTTCGGGTTAACTTAAAGTTAACTTTTAGACGAAACATTTCTACTTGGGAGTGCATTCTAAATTTACGAAGTGTTTGCCACATTACGGTAATACCACAGTGATGCCACTACAGGTCAGCACTACGTGCTTCTAGCGTGCAAATGCACGCTTTGCTATCGGGATTATAAAAGGGAATGTAAATTAAAAGCAAAGAAAGCCGGTTTGGATATAAACTCGTCGTGAGGTCGTGACGCACTGACTGATGGCTGACGCACATCAGCGCAATTGCGGTCCTTCTGTGTTTGTTGGGTTCAGTCAATCGTCTATTCAAAAATGGCTAACCAATGACTTTTTGACAGCTTTTTGGTTGTGTCTGAGAGATAACCCAAAAAGATATCTACAAAATATCCGATTCAGGTGAACAGAAAGTAGCATAAAAAAGTTAACTAATAGATAGCTTTTATCAGTCATCTCTACATAGTCTCTCATGGATAACTTTACGGCGACTTTTATTGTACGTTCCAAATTTAACCGCAAAATACCATCTATTAGATAACTTTTTCAGGATAACTGGTAGATAATCAGAGACAGTTATCTATTCGATAACTTCAGTCAATCGTCTATTCAAAAATGGCTAACCAATGACTTTTAGACAGCTTTTTAGTTGTGTCTGAGAGATAACCCAAAAAGATATCTACAAGATATCCGATTCAGGTGAACAGAAAGTGGCATAAAAAAGTTAACTAATAGATAGCTTTTATCAGTTATCTCTACATAGTCTTTCATGGATAACTTTACGGCGACTTTATTGTACGTTTCAAATATAACCGCAAAATACCATCTGTTAGATAACTTTTTCAGGATAACTGGTAGATAAACAGACAGTTATCTATTCGATAACTTCAGTCAATCATCTATTCAAAAATGGCTAACCAATGACTTTTAGACAGCTTTTTAGTTGTGTCTGAGAGATAACCCAAAAAGATATCTACAAGATATCTCCGATTCAGGTGAACAGAAAATATGTTATCTTCTAGTTAACATTTGGATAAATCCTTCAGTTAACCGGCAAAAGATATCTTTTTACTGATGGTTGTCCCGAGATTTCTACCTGGGTGAAGCTAACAGAGATGGCGCATGAATGCAATGGCGCGGAAATTGAAAAACGAATAGATTACAATATCGTAAATAAAGCTCAATTTACAACACAACCAACTGTGCAATTAATTTGTTTTTATATTCATGTAATTCAAATAAATGCTTGCGTAATAAGTGATAACTAGGTTATTGGTTATTGGTAAGACGACGAATTCGGTACTTAACCCTAGAATGGAAATGTGACCCTCTTAGGGCCGGTTGTACAACATGCCGATATACCGTATGTCCGCGATCATTTGAACCATAGGAAAATTGCGAGTTTTGCATGAGCACCCCTTTGGGTCTCCTTGTCCAATAGAATCACCGGAGAAGCGTGAATGCGCATGCGTAGTCATCCGCGAGTGTGGCGTCGTCAGCAAGTTCAGATCGATTATTTCGATAATCGATCTGAACTTGCTGACGACGCCACACTCGCGGATGACTACGCATGCGCATTCACGCTTCTCCGGTGATTCTATTGGACAAGGAGACCCAAAGGGGTGCTCATGCAAAACTCGCAATTTTCCTATGGTTCAAATGATCGCGGACATACGGTACTGCCCGATAGAGTAAAGGTCCAGTTACACATGCTAGTTTCGAGCACGCAAGCATGCTTTTTTCGAGGAAGTGCTCTTAGTAGCATGTGTATCCAAGCCTTGCTCGTATCGAGCATGCTTGAAATAAGCATGCTCACAAATCGACCGACGGTTGATTTTCGAGCATGCTTCCTGAGGCGGGGGTGAAAAAGGGAATGGTTATAAGCAAGTGTAGACGGTGTTTGGTAATGAGCATGCTCATATCCGTCGCGTCTAGTTGAACATAATAAAAATTTTATTTGAGATGAAAAGGAATTTATTCTCATTGAATAAGACTCTGTTTGTGAATTAGATAAATGTTCTACTACGTTCGTACTCGATTAAAAAGATATGCAAAACATTAATTTAATGTAAATAGACTTTTATTCGATGTAAATAAATGTCTATTTGTCTCAAATAAATTTTGTCTTATATAGGTTTGTATTTAACTAAACCTCTTCCCTCAAAGTACTTGATTATGGCGAAAGAAATGTTTCTTTGGGCCAAGTAATATTCATTAGCTATTACTCTATTTTTGTTTGAATGAAAGAGACATTGTAATAATTAATATTATATTTACTTGGCCTAACAAAATATTTTTTTCCGCCGTAATCAATTATACATTTATTAACTGCAAATAAACTCTTTTCTCAATATATGAAGTAACTTTGATCGAGCGAACGAAGTAATCGCTAAACTGACAAATTTCTAGAAAATCATAAACAGAATCAAGGAATTTTACTTCCAAATTTGACCGTGATAAAAAATTAATCGTTGTTTCTCAGAATGTGACATACATTACAAATTATATTTCCACTTTTATCTTTGAGCGCGATAACAAATATTCGCCAGTTGCAGTTTTTCACAAATTACAGCCTGCCTGCTACAGACAGCCTCCTAGTAAATAGCATGTGTATTCGATTGCTTGCTTTAAGCATGCTTATATCAAGCAAGTGTAGCAGTTAAAAGAGCATGCTTCTTTTAAGCATGCTCATAAGCATGCTTTTTTACTAGCATGTGTATCTGGACCTTTATCCTGCCGACAAGTCCGCCTTTGACACGTTGTGGTGGACTTGTCGGCAGGATAACTCTATCGGGCAGTATATATCGGCATGTTGTACAACCAGCCCTTAGGCTTTTAACCCTTTCGCTTCGGCAGTCCAGTCCGCCGAAGTGCCATCACTGAACAGATGGTACTTATATGTATGTATACATCATATCGTCGGTCTTATCACGTAAGGCGTATCTCAGTTTTGATAATTTCTCAGGAGAGCGATTTTAAATATTTTACGATTTTTCATTGTGAATAAGTCCTGTAATTATTTGTATAGCTTGGTGATTTTTTTATGTATGAAATTATGCGCTTGAATGCCTTTTAAATCACGCGTATGGGCCTATCCTAAGTTAGGTCTACTATACGTGAGATTTAAATTTTGATTATTTTAAAATACGACGAAAAATATATACGGGGAGCAAAAGTATAAAATGTTGAGTTACGCCGGGTCGTGAGATAAAAATATAAGGCTTAAGAGCAACCTATTGGCGGTCTTCACTCAATTTTCAAATTTTCTGAGATACGCCTTTACGTGATAAGAGGCCGACGATATGGATGTCGGATATATCTGTCACTCGAAGCGAAAGGGTTAAAGGAAAGATTGAGTAATTTTTACTCCCATGTGGAAAAATCTTACTATGTCTCTATTTTTTTCTTTAGTCAACAACGATATAATCAACTGATTTTGTATATTGTAAATACAGAGCAAATATAAAATTACAATAAAATATGACAATAACTGCCAGAAGGTAGTTTTTGTTGACTATTTTTCAGACTAGGTAGGGTAGACTGGGTACGGTTGAAACAATTTAGCTTATATAGTTCATAACATTGTCATTAATAAACCGATCGATGATGGAGATATGTTAAATACAAGAGCGTGTTTCTATCTACTAATGAGAAGTACCATTTTAGTAGGCCCGGTGCTTTATTTTTAATATAATATCAAATTAGAAAATATCTGATTCGTTTCAACCGTTCTCATACCAGGGGCGGTTGAAACAGCGATTGGAGTCAGAAGAAGGGATCCAAATATTTGAGCTTACGCTCTAATATACCGATATGGTATTGTTTCAACCGTACCCAACCCCCATTAGGTACAAAACAGTTTATAGTAATGGTGACAATAATTTCACACTAAAACTAATTACCCTGCCATATTCCACAAGCTTCATTTCAAACACAAAAAACACTCAATACTCTCACTTTAATAAAAGCCTTAATAATTGCACAAATCTTCGAACATAAATACCTACTTTTACTTCTTAGGGGCCATCCATATATTACGTAAGACATTTTTGGCCTCTTTTTGACCCCCCCCCCCCCCCCCCCCCCAGTGTAAGATACTGTAAGATTCCAGATGACCCCCCCCCCCTAAATCTTACATAAGACGTAACTTTTTTTAAGTCATTCTTGAGCTCGCCGTTTATACTGCTTTCAAATATCAGATGAATATTAGGAAGAGATTGACTATATTTCGAGACGGTCCTGCTAAACAATAGCATCATACATAGTCAGAACGAGGATGCTGTACATAGCAGCTGTTTAAATAGACCCTGTCTCTAATCGTGTATCAACAGCGTCTTTTATCCGAGTGGAAGCCCAACACGATTGATGTAAAGTTTATAGTCGACACTACGGTATATTTCTTTATGCACTTCATCCTCGTTCTAACTCTTCGTATCAACGGAAAACATTAGAAAACATATATTCACTCAGTTCAAGTAACTTCATTTTTAAACTTCGTTTAATAAAATATATCCTCAGTAGAGACGTCCTGCTCCTCAACCCACTCGACGTCCTCCACTTCCATTTCACTATCTCGGAAGATGCACATAAGCTCCAGATCACGACGCAATGCCACTCGTGCAAGTCGCCTCCTCTGCTTGATTCTGGGTTTTGTACATTCTTTTGTCTATTGTTACTGCTTTATTTGATGCAAAGTACAGCGCTTCTTTCAATCTGTATTGAGTGATTTCATAGCATTTTTGGCTAGGAATTTCTCACATAAGATGAGGTCTAGACCCCCCCCCCCCCTCCCCCCGCCCCATTGTAAGACACTGTAACAAATATTCACACCCCCCTCCCCCTAAAACGTCTTACATAATATATGGATGGCCCCTTAAAACACATTAAGGCCTTCTATAACCAATCGCAGCACGCTGTGAGACACGCAATACTGAAATTCGTGTTCGGCCTTGTTGTCCGCTTCGTTCGTCTCTTGCACCCTCCACCTTACTACACACGGTTCGAGAATATTCACTCTATTTCAACCGCCCTTTGTTACAACCGTACAAAGTCTACCCTACCTAGTACTTAACTTACGGCACATACACACCGGTACTTCAGTTTTATAACCAAATTTAATTAGATATTGAAGTAGTTATTAATTCAACATGAACTTATGAACTAAAAATTATGAACAGTCTTTGCAAGATTTGACTTGATGATTACCACAAATGGCTTTCTTGCAGCCCTTGCTAAATGTGGTTTTGTATCGTCTCAATGAAGATGGGCAAAAAGAGCAATATTTTCTTTGTTTCGGTCCTGGAGTCGAAGGCAATGGTGCTGGCTGGTCCTGGAATTGTAAGGCTGAGGAAATTAACCCCAAGTTCTGCTCAATGACATTGCGAAGCTCTTTTGGCAACCGGACATTCAATCTTTGTTTCTTTCAATTTTCGGTGAGCCGCTCATACAGCTCGAGCATGAAATCCTGAGTCATATTGACTCCTCTAGACCTACGGTATTGGAACTTAGTCCAGGGAAATAAGACTTCCTCTGCGGAATGATAGACAACAAGCTAAATTTTTTCAGAGACCTTCATTTTGATGTTCTAATGAAGCACCAAAAAGTCTCATATGTTCACCCTTGTTCGTCTCGAGATATCGAAGGTCAAAGGTCATGAAAATCAGTTTTTTGCGAAAATCTCGCTTCCGGTTAGCCTGATGTCTTAAGAAGTTATAACAAAATTTACGTATAACAGTATTCTCTACAAATTTGGTTATATACATTTTTTGTACGATTAACCGTTTTCGAGATATAGCGTGAAGAAACGGGAGCGTTCATTTTTTCATAGGTAATACTGTATGTCTGACGGCAAGCGCAACAAAACTGCCTAAGTTTTGTTGCGCTTGCCGTCAGACATACGGTATACTGCGGAGCTATGACTATAAATGCACTTTTCTTAGTAGTTATACTAAAAAATTGAATTCCCATTATTATTTCAGTTTTGTTTGTTCATTTATAAAAGAAATTATAATAAATAATGTATAACAAAAAATGCATCCTTTTTCGCACCACTTTTGAAGTAGAATGCAAGGCGCGTTTTTTTAGACATGGTATCCCCGGTAGGCCTAATCCATATTTTCGATATTAACAAAAGTTTCTGAATAGTAACCGATTCACGTCTTTCGCAATTGCCGGCGTGCTTTATGTTTCCTCTTCTTCATCCTCGTCTTCTTCAGGTTCCTCAAGTAGTTCTACCAAAATATTGTCTTCGTCATCACACGCTTCCGTTGTATCTAATTGCCAAATCTCTTCAGGCTCATGGCCACTGAAGTCTTCAATGTCTTGCAATTTTGAGGAAGGGTTCAGACATGCCTGTTCGTGACACTGACCACAAACTGTGGAGCATGGTAGCCCTACTTTTCTACATCCACACTGCGCACCACATCCTTTTTTATAATTGCAGAAGATTGTGTTTAATAGTTCGTCCGGAGCAGGTGGCAGTAGTGTTGTTTTCGGCTCTAGCATCTCGTTTTTTAAATCCAAACCCCCATTCTTCGGGTTGTAGATTGTTTCCTAGCCAAATTTATATTTGGTAGTAGAACAGGTAAATATGCTGTCGAGCTGCTTCACTGGTAGGTGGAAGAGATGACAATTTAACTAGTCTATTAAGTCGTGTTGATCTGATGAAATGGGTATACCTAAAGTTGTCAATGTTTACTTCTTCTTTTAGAGCACTATACATGGCTAATAGAAAACGCTTTCCGTTTTCAAATAATGTATCTGGCGGGCAGTTTTCTTCTTGAAATATTCGAGCCGAGCGAGTCAAATTGGAGTGTTTCTTAAACATTTACCGCGTCCCGGTATCGATCAGTCTAAACGACGGATCGTAAAGACTAATCGTACCGTATATGGGGCCCTTTAGATTTACCGGAACGGTCATCTATTGTATTAGTCATTTCTCCCTTTTACAAACTGATTTAGTAGTCGATGGATAGCGGTATCGATTCCAATAGGTATTGCGAGAGAGAGAGAGAGAGAGAGAGAGACGCCTTATTTCGACCCATCCGGTAATGAACCTTTCCGGGAAAGATGTGAGAATGCAAACGCATTTACAGTCATGATTCGCCGAAATATACCGCCCGCATTATGTCGAGATTGACCCTAGATTAACGAGATATATATATATATATATATATATATACAGAGGGTGACATTTTGAAAACTTGCCACCCCAATATCTCAGAAAGTTACAGAGATTTTCTAAAAAATAAAATACGGTTTCGGAAGTGGAGAGGGGGAACCAAAATTACATAATCGGAGACGCATCCCCTCCAACCCCCTAGGGGTAGCCCCCCCAACTTTGTAATCTTAAATAGCAACCCCCCATGTGTGATACAGCGTTGGAAAGCTCTTTAAAAATGCTTTACAACAACACCAAATTTTGGTACCTTTCGATGAGTAGTTTTTGCGCAAATCGAGAAAGAAACTGCTAGAAGTAAGTTTTGTCAATTTATTTATTAAAGGTTAATTACGTTACAATAAATTTTCGAAATGATTTTCATTGATTTTTCGAACTTTTTCAAATATTTTTGAAATTTTGCGACATTCTTGCGTAATTCTCTATTTCAGTTGGTTAACGCTTGCTGGTTGAGTTTGAAAAACAACAGATTTCAGATGTCCCCATAAGAAGAAATCGTAGGGAGTAAGATCAGGTGATGGAAATTATTTCGAAAATTTATTGTAACGTAATTGACCTTTAATAAATAAATTGATAAAACTTACTTCTAGCAGTTTCTTTCTTAATTTGCGCGAAAACTACTCATCGAAAGGTACCAAAATTTGGTGTTGTAAAGCATTTTTAAAGAGTTTTCCAACGCTGTATCGCATATAGGGGGTTGCTATTTAATATTACAAAGTTGGGAGGCTACCCCTAAGGGGTTGGAGGGGGTGCGTTTCCGATTATGTCATTTTGGTTCCCCCTCTCCACTGCCGAAACCGTATTTTTTTTTAAGAAAATCTCTGTAACTTTCTGAGATATTGGGGTGGCAAGTTTTCAAAATGTCACCCTGTATACTGCAGGTTATATAAATATCTATATCTATATATCTATACATAGTTATGTCTAAATAAATAAAAATGTAAATTTTCGTTTGTTCAAAATCTTAAATCTTCGAGTTCTTCACCGGTTGCTTTGAAATTTTGACGCAACGTTGCATTCGAATACGCGCATTTTTATATACCTACTATTTATATACCTACCACCTATGATAGGTAAATCATGCTTTTTTTGAAAAACAGCGCTATCTCTTGGACGTAAAAGCAAAACACACGCTATATACTTTACGATACAAATATTTTACGATTCCTTTTCAATGTTTCCGATTTACGATCCAAATAGGCGGAAAATACTGTCTACATTTGGTTTACAAAACTCACCCCCACTACCCTTTTCAACCCCCTTGAGCAAAATTTACGCGTACGACTTTTCAGTTTTTCGTATCTCAAAAATGAAAGTCATATTATGAAAGCCCATAAAATTTCCTATCGGATGGCGTTGAACCAGTTCCGATGGGAAAATGATGAGCCGATAAATTTGAACTTGAATATAAAAAATCGTTTAAAAAGTGGTGTTGCGACACTATACTTACGTACCGCTACAAAAAACTTTTACAAAACTGACCAAAACCCAGGCAACGCCGGGTGGAACTATGCTAGTATAGAATAAAATCTCTAACAATAAGTACTTTCAACGGCACTGGCCTAGCGCTTCGTGGTTAATTCCTTGCACGAGATGAAACATGTCAGATAATGCTAATTTTTTTGTAGAATGGAAATTAATATCGTAGGATTATTTTTGAAAAGTTTCAGGTCCGGTTACCGGGCATTTAAGAAAGAATTTTGATTTTGAAATTTGAAAATTTAACATGTAACCTTATGGAAGAATCCACTTTTCCACGATTGAATGCCGACATCTACATGTTTAAAAGTATAACACATTAAATAAAACCCTTATCATATCTTCATAAAATTGCATAAAATCTTTTGAGTTCATAAAAATATAAGGTCACCGAATGTTTGACAAATATATTGATGTTCGTAAACAGCAAAACGTAGTGTTTTGACGATAGAATATAACCTGAAATAGAATTGGCAACGTTCATCATAGGGTTCGTGCATGGCCGGGTGATGGCGCGACAGTAAGCAATGTTTAACGCCACCGGTGGCCATCTGAGAAGTATTGTCGTTATGAATTGTAGGTACTGGCACTAATGGTGCAGAAGTGAATTTCATTATATTTTTAAAAAGTGGGAGGTTTCGATATTCAAATTCTTTTCCATGAGTAAAGATTTCGATGAGTATGCATTGGCGGCAATATTTGGCCGCAGTACACTGAATTCGGTGATTTATAGAGGTTATGTTTCAGAACTGTACGGATATACGATTATTCTACTCAGGGCCGTCTCCTGTCATTTCATAAATCATGTTATGCGACGTTGCCGGATTTCAAATTTGAATATTTTTCGAAAATATGAAAATGTAAATAACAAAACTTAAATATTTATTGGCCTTATCTTATTTATTCATTATCACTATTATAGGGAATATGAGTATATTATATGACGTAGAATTACTGATTTATAAGGGGCCCGCCTGTGGCACATTGAAAAAACGCTCCTGAACGCAAGGAATACCTTAAAGGTACGTTTAGACCGGGATACAAAATGTTGGCAACATGTTGGCAACACGTTTATGGCTGTTGGCAACATCGCTGTTGGCAACATCAACATCGCTATTGGCAACATCAACATTGAGTGTTGCCAACACGATGTCGCTGTTGGCAACATATTGTTGGATACATCGACTTGTATCCGGATACATGCGATCAGAACCAGTTGAGCGTTCAAACGAAACGGAGTCTTGATGTTAAAAAATGGAACCGTCTATTGCTGCTGGTGTTAGTCCTGCTTTCATCATAAGAGCCCCCCAGAAGCGAAAAAGAAGGTGGAGGCAGCGACAATTTTTACAAAACGGGACAAGCTATGGTGACAATTTAATGGTGGAGTTACTTGTCATTAAGTGTTCCCTAATTGGCCATCAACTGCATCAGTCTTGTATTGAATTCATTTCTCCCCTTTACAAAGCTGATTATTAAATATTAATTTAAAGTATAGCGGTATCTATTACAACGGGTATTTTTTTGTGGTAAGGGGTTCATTACGACTCGTCCCGCAATTAACCCTTCAGGTAGCCTAGATTCGCCGAAACATACCCCCGGCGAGGCGGGCGATATGGGACAGGTCAGAATGAGTCATTTTCTGCAGTGCCCGCGGTAATAAATACCGCTATATTTCGAAGCTCCTTTGACGCGGCTCAAATTTACCGACAGAAGCCTAAACGTGGCTTGATATTCGCACGTGCCACTTGGCAGCCGTATGCGCGAAATCACGCATCGGGAGAGTGCCTCTGCCGAGAGAAATAATTACGTGCCTTTATTTTCAATCTAGAAAGAACATACACATGTAGTGAGAGAGTACTGCTTTGTAAAATGAGAAATACGATACGCCGTCCGATCTGCCATGTGAACACTGTGCGGCCCGTATAATGTGGCATTCAATGAAAAATTTAGGCAAGAAATATATGTTATTTATGATCGATACTATTAAAAGGTTTCAATCGACCTTCTGAAATTCTGCCCCTCGTGCGACGGAACATTATCGTATGTAGGTAGGTAGGTATAGGTAGGTAGGTAGGTAGGTAGGTAGGTAGGTAGGTAGGTAGGTAGCTAGGTATATATAGGTAGGTAGGTAGGTAGATTCTAGTCCAGAGAGAGCGATGTTTCCGATGTTTCCCATTTCAAATGGGAAACTCGGTTACAAGCAACAGGCAACAGCTTTCTTTGATGTCATGCCGCCCGCAGTTTACGAGTAGCAATTAAATTGTCGCTAGTCGACGGGATACTCGTGTTGCCAACATGTTGCCAACATTTTGTATCCCGGTTTGTACCTACATTCGGATAGTGGCTGTTGCCGAGTATCCGTCGGCGAGTTGCAAGTCGGCGGGATACATGTTGACAACACCGGATTATCGTGTTGCCAACACCGGATTATCGTGTTGCCAACATATTTGTATCCCGGTATAGACTTACCTTATAGGCTTCGGTCTCCTATATAGAGAGAGCACCCGGTTTTAAATCCCCGAGAATCCAACTATGATACGAAGAATCATAATATATACCTACATCTGCTTCTTTTTTTCTTTAATATTTCAAAAATTTATCATTAGCAAATGTTATTCATTACCCTAAAACATTGTTTTAATCAGTTTTCAGTTAAATACATGTACTTGTTCTGGTGGAGTAATGTAACAAGAAAACCGAATTAATTATGAAACGATTATATGTTATATAACATGTTACCTCCCCTTGAGAGTGAAATTACAATTTATACATGTATACAACTTGTATAACTCATGTAACATTACCTGTTATATTTGTTTTTATTGTTACAATGTAAGAACCATATAACTGTGTTTACTGGGATAGAGTGAGCTGCCTAAGAGAACAGACCAGTGTACAGTCTAAAGTGATTAATATCGGGATAGTTCATTGTATTCCCCCTACTTGGTCAAGTTTCTCTTTATGATGAGGGCTGTTACTCTCGTTATTAAGAGAACCTTGATTAAGCAGCGGGGAAAAAATTGGAATAGCCACTTTAGGTTGTACACTGATTTCCCCTCTTAGGCAACTCACTTTATATAATTAAAGAATATTATTCCTTTCTATCCAACATCGAAATATTTTTAACGCTTATATGATTTAGCGTGTATTTCCTATGGCGTTTATACGAAATAAGAATAATGTATCGCTGTACTTGTAATATAGACGCAATATAGCTGGGATGTAACATGTTAACTTCAAAGCTATATTGCAACTATTATACATTACAGTTATATTTATTCATCAAAAGGAGCTATGTTATATAGCAATAATATTGTCACAATAACCCAAAACTGGCGAAATTGTATAATGTAGCTGTGATATCATTACAACTTCCGTGCTATATAAACTGTAATATTAAGTTATATAGACGTTATATAGCTAACACATAACTGTGTCGACTGGCTTAGTTGTAGAATTTTTTCCGCCAGGGACGTTTGAAATATTCTAATAATTTTTGGGAGATGTTTCGATTGAAATATTGCAGAATGCCTCAAATGAAATATTCTGGAGACCGTTTCATTTGAAACATTACATTTGAAATATTCTGACAATATTTCTGGAAAGCTTTTGATGTGTCTCCAGAATATTTCAACCCTACTATCAGATATTGTACAGAGTCATTTTGGAGGCATTCTGGAGATCATTTCCAGAATATTCTGAAGATATTACCGAGAGATTCTGCGCTGTGTGGGAACCCTAGTGGAATTTTTTTGCCAAATCTTTACAAAAGCTGCGGCAAAAACTTTGCTAGAAGTCTACCATTCCTCTACGAATATTCCAATTTTACGAGTTGGCGGATAAATAGCAGAGCTGGCAAAAATTTCAGCAGGGTTGGTAGAGACTTTGGCAGAGCTGACAGAGAATTCAGCAGAGTTGATACAAATTTCGTCAAAGTCCGCAAAGTCGGCAGAAATTTTTCTAAATCTCTACCAGCTATGTGAGCTCTATCAAAATATCTGCCAACTCTGCCGGCTCTACCGAAGTCTTTACCAGATCTTAAAATTGGAACATTTTCGCAAATAAAAGGTAGACTCTCGACAGAATTTTTCGTAGAGGTTTGGGAGAGATTTAGCAGAGAACAATTTCCGGTCGGGAAGCATCGAATATTTCTTATTAATAATCGAGATTGTTTCTACTGAAAGAACCCATTATCCCTTTTGAAAATAAGAACTCATGATATTCTCATAAAGTGGATATAAACATCGCATAGAACCTTATGTATTCTCATATAGGTACGGTATATAATGAATGTATAACTTATGAGGATATAAGAGACAATATTTGCCCAGTTTATGAGAATTTTATGTGTTCTTTTCCACAGGGATATCTCAATCGGCAAAATTTCACCACGCGACATTATGCTAAACTAGAAAAATATTGGGATTGATAATCTAAGTATCTATCCTCTAGTGGCAAATTCTTTTTGGTGTGGGAATGGCAACATCGCCTATGTACATGCATATACTCATACAGTTTCCTCTTTTAATGGTGAATGACAGCTAATCGCACGTACACCATCACGCACCACTGTATATGTACATGTACCTTTTATATGACATGCGCTGTTGCCTGATGGTACAGAGACCGTATCAAATAAACATTTTCGGGGTCGCCTTCAATATCGTTCATTGCCAATCCCAATATGTATAACGAGTCTCAATTTCCGTAGGACTGGATCATCGCGCCTGACGGATACGACGCATACTTCTGCAGCGGCGAGTGCAATTTCCCACTGAACGCTCACATGAACGCAACGAATCACGCCATAGTGCAGACGCTCGTACATCTCGTTAGTCCGGGAAAGGTGCCGAAGCCCTGCTGCGCGCCCACGAAGCTCTCGCCCATTTCTGTACTCTACTTTCTCGACGAGAGTAACGTCATCCTCAAGAAGTACAAAAACATGGTCGTCAAGAGTTGTGGCTGTCATTAAGTCACGATAGCGTCGCGTACCCATCCTGGCGTTACGTGCAATGGTCGAAGGTGGCGAAATGCCCCGCCTTCGTGCTTCTGCTCTCTGTTGTAGAAAGACGATGATGAAGTCGATTGTCTCTCGTCGTGGAAGTAATTGACAGCGGAAGACGAGGCGGCTCGGCAAGTCACGTTAGACGCCGTTCGTCGGAAACGCATTGTAACTTACCGAATTCTTTCTTGAATTCGTTTTCTGATTACATTAAAGAGAAGGGTAAATTAGAAACTGTGGGATATTGTACAAGAGGAAGAAAGTTACCGATATTTTCGTGAAAGATGAGAGTCTATTTTGCGTTGTATGCTCTCTTTTTATATTATTTTATTTACTGTATTATATTCGCAATATCGTTTAATTGACGTTAGTTAATTGCGTCGCATTATTAAGTACTGACTCACATTAAAGGAAAGGCTGTAGCGACTATTAAATATTGTTAATAGTGTCTGTACGAATGCTGCAGTGCGGGACACTAAGTTTGTATCAAGTGCAGTCGATCCAGTTATAACGGTAAGTCGTGGTGTTTGGAAAGTTAAATTGTTGTACGATCGTGTGATATAGTAGGATTACACACTTAGCGCGAATGTTGTGAATGAAGCTATACGAAGGTAATGACACTATTCATGACACTGTTGTGTGCGAGTTGATCCGCAACTTTTATTTTGTATCGTCATACTAAATATACAATTCTACATATTTTAAATCATGCTTCCGATTCATCCGTATTATTCCTATATATTCAATATTGTATTGACTTGCGAATATTTTGATGTCCAAGTATTTCGAGAATTACGGAAATATAGAATTTACTTAAATCAAACTGAAGATAACTTCTGTAAGTATTAATCCTACCCTCCTTCCTCTACTCTTTTGTTAACACTTCACAAGGTTTTATTAACAATAAGTCCCCTTCATTCCTGAAGATGGTTTACATAATGGGGACTATTGCACTAGTATTACACAATGCTAATAAACCTTGTTCCTGCGCAGATTCACAGTGCGCATGTCACATTTTTCAGACTGTGTACTTGCAACCTAACCTCACAATAAATTCTATTTGTTTCTCTTATTACCGATGGGTAAAATAAAAGTTAAACATTATGGTGCTACAAAGCATTGTGTGTTTGGAGAATGTGTTAGTGATAACACAGGCACACAAAAAAAAAAGTTCAAAAAAAAGCAATTTTTTTGATAACAATCCCTAAGGTCATTTCAAGGTCACTTTATATTATTGTATGGAAGGTTCATATGACAATTGCAAAAATAAGAAAATGTGTCTTCACGAGAATAAACTACCACGTCAATATGTTTTCGAGGTCACTGAGTTAGAATCCGAGGTTCGTTTGCCACCAGTATGTCAGGGTCAAGTTCATTTTAAGGTCAGATCCAGCAAAAATGTTCAAATCTTTTCGCATCATCACTCCGTTATATTTTTGGAGTCGCTGGAACGTGTATTTTGTATTTCACTCTGCTACTTCTTCATCGTTTCGCCTTCTTTTATAACGTACTCGTTTATTCTCAAAAGATTTGTGCAAGGGATTTCTCTTGCGTTTTTTACTTTTTTCGCGCTTTCTCTCTGCAACATCCAACAGAAATCTGCCATCATGTTTTCATCCCATCTACCCTGAAATCTTCGTTCTACATCTTTAAAATCTTGGTGGAAACGTTCTCCTTGTTCTTCACTGAAATTGCCAACGTTATCTGGAAATTCGTCCACATGACTGTCCATCATATGTAATTTTAAACTCATGTTGCATTCCAATCTCCTGAAATTCTCAACCATGTCAGAAATTATTTTGTTGTAGTACGAGCTCTTATGATTGCCTAGAAAATTACTACATACTTTCTTGAAGCTGACCCACGCATTCTTCTCAATAGAGCTCATTTGAGTTACGAAGTGATTGTCTAAACATTTTTCTGATCTGAGGTCTATCGAATACTCGCGCGCCTACTTTAGCATCAGATAGACCTGGAAATTGATCTCGTAAGTATTTGTAACAATCGCTTTCTTTATTCAACGCTTTGACGAATTGTTTCATGAGTCCTAACTTTATATGTAATGGAGGTATCAATACCTTCTTTGAATCTATCAACGGCTGCTGTAAGATATTGTCGGATCCTACAACGAAGGATGTTCTAGGTTCCCAAACCTTTTTCACGTAATGATTTTGTTTATCTCTACTATCCCATTTACAAAGATAACGCGGTTTTTTTGTATAGCCAGATTGCTGTCCCAGAATCATTGTGAGGATTTTAAAATCTCCGCAAACTTGCCATTTGTGGTCATCATATTTTATTGCTGCTAATAGAGCTTTCAAACATTCATACGATTCATTCATAACAGTCGAATGGGCAACTGGTATTGGTGCGTATACATTAGTATTGTGGAGTAAGACTACTTTGAGACTACGTTTACTAGAATCGATAAAAAGTCTCCATTGATCAGCACTATAAGTATCGGGCTTTAATTCGTCGATTAATCCTTTGACATTATTACAATAAACGAGAGACTTATTTGAATTACGAGAGAAAAAGCTCCTAAATTTTTTTCTCTTGTCCTGTAAAATGTTACCTTCGTTTTCTTCTTCAGCAGATTTCTCTTTTTCAACGTAGAAGCACAGTACTCGGCAACATCTTTCGGCAATCCCATGTTACGAATGAAATCGTTCAGTTCTTCCTGTGAGAACAATTGAGGCTTTTTGTTCTTACAACCCGTTGGAACGTATTCATGAGAATCATCTTCAGTTTCACTTTCTTCATCATTCGTTTGGCCATCTTCGCTGCTACTTTCATTTCCGCTCATATATCTTTCATCGTCATTATCAGTTTCACTTTCACTCGTGTAACTTTCATCTTCGCTATCAGTTCCACTCATATAGCTCTTATCTCTATTATTATCATCGTACTGTTGATCCTCATTCACACAATCTCTACGCTAATCTATATTTTCTCTTTCCACGTTTGCTTTAATCTCGTCTATTTCCATTCCATCTGAACTAAAATTCCGTTTGTTTGTATTGTCCTCATTGGAAATAACAGGTAGTATGACACTCGTAACGTTAGCATACTTTATATGTGATTTATTTTTCATATTGTACCCAGTTAGATATGTTTTGTAGAAATAACAATCTTTTCTAGATTGCGCTTTGGTCCAATGTATTGGTATAAGAAAATTGAGATATTTCTTGTCTCGAGATTTATCATAACGATGAAACATTGTGTTACAAGAAGCACAAATGATGTGTGGTACCCAATCATTACCTTCATCTATCATGTTCAAATCAAAACAATCCTTATACATATTCCTTATACGCTCTGAAATACGTTTGCGATTCTCTTTGATGCTTCATACTTACCACAAACATAGCAAAATGAATCTGGATCCTTATTGCATATGTGATCCGAACTTGTAGTGATAGACTCTACACAGTAGCCAAGCTTTCTACCAATGCAGAGCTGCGGTCGCTTGATGACGACGATTGCGGGCCCGCTTGCTTACCCAGACCAACCGCCGATACTGGGGTTCCTTGTGAGAACCCCTGTATCGTAACACATTTCCGTGTGCCTGCCATGACGGCTTGGACGCCTTCATCCAGGGATTTTGCCGGAAAAATAAACAATAAAAAACCGTTGCCCGCCGTCACCGTGTGGAGGTACCCTGGGTGCAGGCACACCACACATATTCGCTGTATCAAATTTAAAACGATGAGCTCCAATTCACTTGAATTGAGAGATCACGTGACTGGATTTCAAAATTTATTTTGCGGTACGAGAACAGATTTATTCTCGCTCGGAACTGAGTGAGTTGATGCATGGAAAAAAAACTTGGCAGATCTCCAAACAGACCTCCGCGTCTTTTAAACGTCAAAGACGTGTACCGCTCAACAGATCATTCCCATGACGATCATTCGGTCATGGACGCCGATCCGCGGTAATGCATTGAAGACACAAGAGAGCTAGGAAACCGCCATAGGCGACAGCCTTCCGACTGACCGCTCCGTCACGGCCTCTCTTACTACAGACCCGAGCCGGCGCGATCGAAGCTCCGCTATCCACTTCACGCGCGACCCGGCGCCCTATGAGTGGAAACACGTCGACCGGCACTCCCATGGAGGGGGTCAGCTTGGACTTTAGATTAGAACATTTTTGCTAGATTTGACCTTGAAATGACCTTGGGGGTTATGTTACCAACAAAATTGAATACATATCTAGACGTAAAATTTCCCGTTCTTCCAGAATCTGCAGTCAAGAATTCATTTTTGGCAGAATAAATACAATTGACCTTGAAATGACCTTGAATTTGACCTTGTCGGATCAAACGGACATCGGATTTGGATTCAGCGACCTTAAAAATATATAGGAATAATAATTTGAATCGATTTGACTCTTTTTCCAGGATTTGACCTTGAAATGACCTTGAACGTGACGTGATGGAGACAAACGGACACCAGATTCGGATTCAGCAACCTCAAAAACATAAAGATATACTGGTCTAGTTCCGGGAACAGGAGCTTTTTTTTGTGTGCCTGTGTCATCGATTTGACTATCCGGGATATCCGAGTGAGGTTATGGTCTAATGTTTTGGTCTGAGGAAAGTGGGGGGATGTCCACGCGCATCCTTGTAGAAAAAAGGTCTATTTGAACCACTTTAACCCTTAATTTGGCAGATGTTAACCCTTAGCGGCTACACGGGGTAACTAGTTACCCCAGGCACAGAAAAAGTGAAATTAGAGATCTAAAACCTTTTAAATTAACACAAGTAACGACATCTGCCGATATTAGACAAGTGTGAGATATGATTACATTACACAGAAAGCCGAAAAAACGCGTGGCGGCGCTCTGAGCGCTCGTTTTCTCGGCGTGGGGTAACTAGTTACGCAACCGTTGCTCGGCACAGATATTTTTTTTTCAAATCGACTTGTTTGTGGTGTGAATAGACAAAATAAAGGTAAGTTTTTGATATTGTAGTAAAAAAAATTTTTTTCAATCCTAGTTATGGAATTTTGTCTGTTCATGTGAAATAATTCAGTTTCATTTTTATATGACATTGTTTATTGAATAAATCTAGTGTACGTTCATTGTAGGACACGTGGGTTCTAGGTTATGAAAATACGATGTATGAACTTAGTGTTAGTTTCATATATATGAACAATTTTTATGTCTCAAATGCCCATAAATAAAAAAATTAACAAGATACTTTCCAAACAATTTTTTGACTAAAAAGCTCCGCGTCTACATGTGAGAAGTGAAATAGATTTCTTTTCGTTTGATTACTGCGTGTTGGCTTTTTTGTCATCTATTCCCGCGTAAGAATGTATATGTTGAGGCATTATGTTATCGCGCTACGAGAAGTACAGTAGACTACCGATAATCCGGCACGTTCGGGACTCGGCCGGTGCCGGATTACCGAAAATGCCGGATTATCAGGAGATGTGTTCCGCGATTATTAAATGATAAGTCGTAGAATGAATGCAGCTGCAATATGATGTTTGACAGCAAGCGTTGTTTACCAGAAATGCTGAGATAATCATTTAAACTCGAATACAAACCAAAACATACCTTTATTCCTGCATTTTGAATAACATAACAATGAAATGTCTTAACAACAAATTAAACCAGTGAAATGTGTTACAAATTTACACGTATGTACATAATATGTACTGATGAGACATTTATTTTAAAAAATCTCTAATGTCTTTTTGTTTTGTAGATTCAGCTCTCTTTTTAAAAAAGTTATTTCTTAGAATATGCAAATTAATGAGTTCTGCACAATTATAACGTGAGTTTGTTCCAGCAAATGTTATGAATTTATTTAATGCATCTGCCGCTTCCCCCCAACTGATTTGTTTCTTCTCTTCTTTCTCCGCCTGCCGATACCGTTCGGAAGCGCGATCGTTTGAAAATCGATACTGGTGCCGGACCATCGGGCATTCCGAACCGTTGGATGCCGGACTATTGGAAGTCTACTGTAGTTAATCTAAGATTCGAGTCTTAAGGCTAGTTCAGACACGGCTAGTAATTTAGTCGAGTAGCGAGTAATTTAGTAATTTAGTGTGTGCGGACAGTAAAAATTAGTAGAGTAAGATTTTATGCCTAGTTCAGACACGGCTAGTAATTTAGTCGAGTAGCGAGTAATTTAGTAATTTAGTGTGTGCGGACAGTAAAAATTAGTAGAGTAAGATTTTATGCCTAGTTCAGACACGGCTAGTAATTTAGTCGAGTAGCGAGTAATTTAGTAATTTAGTGCGTGCGGACAGTAAAATTTAGTAGAGTAGTTTAGTATAGTAGTTTAGTCAACTGGATCCATCTGATTCTATTTTGACGGTCGAGTAGAGTCCCCTACCACGGTTCGACCTTTTTCGGGAGGTAATTACGGTACGGATCGTCGCGAGCCGCTTTTCGCAATACCCATTTACTCCAATGGGCCCACTGGACGGGGCACTGCATGTACGCGAATGCCGAGCCGGTTTAAAGGGAGGAATGTCGAATTCAATCGATGGCCAGGGATATACCGCGTTGTACTACCAATCATCATCGAGTCAATCTGTTTCGCGGAACGTTAACGTACATAGTGCAATCAAGTACAAGTCCTTTAACTTGAAGTTACTTTCGATCTCAGTCATATCGCCGCGTTGTGTAATTCGACTGATTTAACTCTTTTAGTGCCAGACGACGATATATCGTTGCGTATGCGATGGCGCCATGTTCTTCGCATTGCGTGAAAGCTCTATCTCAAAATAAATTCATAAAACGTTATAAACGGTCTAATTAAATTGCAAAGGAATGTAAAAAAAATGGTTTTTGGGTATCATTTCCATTCGAGAGATGGCTCTCAGTCGCCACGGCGTTTCGTACGGCAACTCGAGCGGTATGTGAAAGGGATTTGAAGAAATCATGTTTGCAGTTTGAGTATATAGTATTATATCTTTTTCCTGTATTCCGTTCAATTTTTCGTACTTTTTGGATGTATGTTTCATCAATCTTTTCTCCATTGTTATCTATATCTTCATCTCCTGACGAGGAATATTGTTCTATAATTCTCTTCCTTTTTCGATTTTCTTTGAAATCATTAGTTACTAATTACTCTTCACTATCTGAACTAAATGGTCTTGTCGTTTTATTCTTCCCCGTGGGGAAATAATTTATAAAATTTACTATTAAATTTTAAGTTTTATATTTAATTGTAAGTATGTGTATTGCGTACATTTTTCTTAATTGGATTAATGAAACGTACTGATTATTCAACTAAAGAAATTGTCAAAAAATGAAGTTAACTTGTTAAATACTAATTAATTAGAATTACCTCCATCACTGCCTTGGACATTATCAATAATTGATTGGTCTTAGGCCACTTTCGAAGTGATGGTTTTAATTATTGAAGTAACTCCGAAAACTTATATACCCCAAAATATTACCGTATTTATTCTGAATATACTTAACTTTAAGTTGTACATGTAACTACTGGCAACAGGAAATAATTAACAAATGGACTTAGGCCACTTTCAAAATAAACGGCTATATATAGCAATTATTTTAACCCGATATTGGTTTGGTATACAGTGACATAAAAAAAACTACAACGAAGACGTTGCAGTTTCGCATTTGCCATACATATGTCATAGTGTGAGGAATATTTCTTGAAGGAGTCGATGGGAATGCCGTCAAAGTATTCCTGTCACCCCTCGCTCGAAGGATGTTTATATGATGGCGATAGCGTTGGGTCGAGGGGGAGACCAGGCCCTCCGGGCCCTGGATGACGCTGTGCGAGGATTCATTCGGGTTTTAGCAGTTATAAAGAAAGCATCTTCCTTGTATTCCCAGTATACTAATACAATAAAATAATCTTTGAGCTAAGTCACGCTTATAATACATAACGTATTTTATTGGAACACCCTGTATTATTCTATGTGTTCCGAATTAAGTACAAAAGGGCGTCGCTTTGCTAAATATTTCCTCTTCAATCTCTTTCAAAATAATATTTATAACATTTGTTATAACGTTATTTAATTTCGTACGACGTCTTTGCCTGCTCATTTTGAGATACCACTCTTAACGCTGAACTCAACTAAACTGGTCCGAACGATTATTGATCAGTGGATACTCGCTACTCGACTAAATTACTCGCTACTCGACTAAATCACTCGCTACTCGACTAAATTACTCGCTACTCGACTAAATTACTAGCCGTGTCTGAACTAGGCTTTAGCGGCGGCACTACCGTACGAGCCGCAGTCACGAGGTGCAAGCGAACAGAGTGCAGAGCAGTGTGCAGTGTGTAGAGTGCTGTGCCGAAGTGTCGGCAATCATCGGACGAATTCGATGATTGGCGAAGGCTCCGAGAGTTCGGGAAGAAAGCCGTACTTTTTCTTCCTTTCCATCGCTCAACGAGAAAGCACGTTCAACAACCACGCTCTACAATCGCGATTCGCTATCAGTCAAATAAAAAGGAAACGCGAGTGTTAAACTTCGGGAGTATCTCATTTCATCCTCTCTGATCCTTTATAACCAGCTAAAGCTTTAATAAAAAGAAAGCTTTAACAGTATACGTGTTCACGGGGATGGTATACTTTCTCTTTCGAATGAACGAATGTAATAATATTCGTGTACACGTGGGGTGCGCGCGTATTCATTCAACGCATGATATCTATATTTTTTCGAATATATTATTTTATGTATAAATACATATTATCGTATAAAACACAAAAAAGGCAAATTTTATTATTTGTAATTTTTTTCATTCTTCCCTCCAGTAATTTCCCAAAATAAATATACTTTTTGAATGATCGGCGGATACTTTTATTTTTGTATGGTAGTGGTATATGTTGTGCGTACAATCCTAAAAGTTTAGCCCTTAATATTTAAAAATGGCGGAGTAATGAATTTTTTTCTGAAAAAAGCCATTTTTGCTGAATTTTCACATATATGACCAGTTTTTAGAACGCCATCTATAAATTGACCGATAAAAATCATTAGAAATGTTGAAGAACTCTTCAACAAATATGAAACAATTGGTTAGAAGTCTTAAAACACCCATATATCTTGTACAACTAGGTTTTTCAGGGTGGGGTAATGAGTTATGTGGCCGCTATGTGGCCTGGCTGAGGTGTGGCCACTAAGGGTTAATGAAACATTTTTTAGTGGGATAATTATGTTTTTTTTATCAATTGGAGCTTACTAAACACATTTATGATAAAGAATTTAAATTTAAACCGATAGGAATAAATTTATTAATTGTTTATATTGGAATAAATTTATTAGTTGCAAGAAAATAATTTGACAGTATATATTGTATATTATTAGAAACATTGCTTAGTTTGAAGTAAAACTACAAAGTTCATGAATCAATTGTTTAATTCACGTGTTAAATTCCCCAAACTTACCTGTGGCGTGCACCACCCGCTGCAACTAGCGTCCATGTTTGTTCACTGACATGTAGTTACCGTGGTTAACACTAACAAGGAGAGTATTCGATGTGTACCTCACCGATTTTCTTCATTCTGCGATATGTTGTAGTACATCAAAAAACATTAGACACATATTTTTTTATACGTGCTAATTCGGTCATTGAAGGGGTGAAAATCACCCTTAAACTTGACCCCCTAAAACCAATTTTCTACGATTTCTCAAAAACTACGTTGAATTTCTTAACGAAACAAATTGAATATTATTCCTTATCGAAAGACGATGACATGTGAAGTACTTTTACACTCGGTGGTTGCATCCCTCATTTTTCGCAGGGGTAAAACTAAGTTTTTCCACAATTTTTTCGCCACAGATGTCACCAAATTTATTAAATCTGGATAACAATTATTCTATTATAAAGAAAAAAAGAAATTAAAGTTGACATATTTCGGGATTTTTCGAAAAACTTCCCCTCGAAAGGGTAAACCACCCCTAAATTAAATGTATTTTATTTTTAATAAAAAAGTTCTTATTTTCTTCATTCTGCGATATATCATAGTGCACCGAAAAACTTTAGACACGTATTTTTTTTGTTACGTGCTAATTCTGTCATTTAAGTGGTGAAAACCACCCCTAAACTTGACCCCCTAAAACCAATGTTCTACGATTTCTCAAAAGCTACGTTGAATTTCTTAACGAAACAAATTGAATATTATTCCTTATCGAAAGACGATGACATGTGAAGTACTTTTACACTCGGTGGTTGCATCCCTCATTTTTCGCAGGGGTAAAACTAAGTTTTTCCACAATTTTTTCGCCACAGATGTCACCAAATTTATTAAATCTGGATAACAATTATTCTATTATAAAGAAAAAAAGAAATTAAAGTTGACATATTTCGGGATTTTTCGAAAAACTTCCCCTCGAAAGGGTAAACCACCCCTAAATTAAATGTATTTTATTTTTAATAAAAAAGTTCTTATTTTCTTCATTCTGCGATATATCATAGTGCACCGAAAAACTAGACACGTATTTTTTTTGTTACGTGCTAATTCTGTCATTTAAGTTGTGAAAACCACCCCTAAACTTGACCCCCTAAAACCAATGTTCTACGATTTCTCAAAAGCTACGTTGAATTTCTTAACGAAACAAATTGAATATTATTCCTTATCGAAAGACGATGATATGTGAAGTACTTTTACACTCGGTGGTTGCATTCCTCATTTTTCGCAGGGGTAAAACTACGTTTTTCCACAATTTTTTCGCCACAGATGTTACCGAATTTATTAAATCTGGATAACAATTATTCTATTATAAAGAAAAAAAGAAATTAAAGTTGACATATTTCGGGGTTTTTCGAAAAACTTCCCCTCGAAAGGGTAAACCACCCCTAAATTAAATATATATTATTTTTAATAAAAAAGTTCTTATTTTCTTCATTCTGCGATATATCATAGTGCACCGAAAAACATTAGACACGTATTTTTTTGTTACGTGCTAATTCTGTCATTTAAGTGGTGAAAACCACCCCTAAACTTGACCCCCTAAAACATATGTTCTACGATTTCTCAAAAACTACGTTGAATTTCTTAACGAAACAAATGGAATATTATTCCTTATCGAAAGACGATAACACGTGAAGTACGTCTACACTCGGTGGTTGCATCCCTCATTTTTCGCAGGGGTAAAACTAAGTTTTTCCACAATTTTTTCGCCACAGATGTTACCAAATTTATTAAATCTGGATAACACAATTATTCTATTATAAAGAAAAAAAGAAATTAAAATTGATATATTTCGGGGTTTTTCGAAAAAACCCTCGAAAGGGTAAACCACCCCTAAATTAAATGTATTTTATTTTTAATAAAAAAGTTCTTATTTTCTTCATTCTGCGATATATCATAGTGCACCGAAAAACATTAGACGCGTATTTTTTTTGTTACGTGCTAATTCTGTCATTTAAGTGGTGAATTAAATGATCATTTATTAACGTTGTTATAAATACATTTAATATTCTTTGTTTTCAATGTATGATCGTAGGTACAATAATTTGACAATTATCAATTTTTATAATTTGAACAGTAATGATAATTATGGAAAAAATATTGAAGACATAGTGATTTTTTACACCATGAACATCTAACAATTGCAATATTAGAGCAGCCCTCTATTTCACAGTATGCATTAGTGTCATCTCCAAAACCATAGTCAACCGGGTTCTCAAAATCATTTGGTTTTTCATTAGTATAGCCACTTTTAAACCACGAATGTTTGAATAAATTTATGTATCGTGGAGAAGATAACTGATTGTGAACCAAAGATTGGAATTTGATGATGTTGTTTCTTAAGTGGAGATTTAAATCTTCATTCATGAGTATTACACATTATCAGAAAAATGTCTAACATAATTCTTCCATATTCTAAAGCCAAATACATCTAAAATGGCTGTATTTTACCAGTTGTACCTTTCGGAATGGTTTTTAAAGCGATTTCTTTATTTGGAGGAGTTGCTTCTTGTACAACAGCAGAGCAATGTCCACTCCACGAATCAACCAGCAAAACGCTTGACGCTCCAACATTTGGAAAATATACATCTTTCAGCCAAGTTTTAAAATGATCTGAAAATATGTTGAATTTTCAGCAATTTTAATTATGTATGCAAAATAGTTTCGAATATAAAATTCAGCTGTTAATACCTCAGTATTCAGATAGTCAGTTTTCCTGATTTAGAAGCCATAATATAAACGTTAGGAGGTCCAAATAAACTCTCTTCTACTAATGGTCCAAATTCACCACTTCTTTCCTTCAGTACAATAAAAAATGGTGACATGAGCTTTCCATCACCTGATACCATTGGCTGAATGGTGTAACTGTGGGTCGTTGAACTAACAGACTGTACTAAACACTGAATTTGTTATTCTCCTTCAACTGCTAAAGTCCGTCCAGAATGTATTTCTAATTGAAATCTACTCTGATCTGAATTAAAAACGTTCTCTATACCTTTCTCTTGAATTACTTGTTTAGTTTCAGCTACAAAAGCATCAGCTTTTCTCTGTAAATAGTCAGCACCTTCAAGCGTTTTTTTAGTAACGAATTTTTTTATTTTTCTGCTCACAATTCTATAAGCTTTTTTAAAATTATGTACCCACTGATGTGAAGCTTTAAAACGTAAATCTTCGTTTCCGATATCTTTTTTTCAGAATTAGCACGTAACAAAAAAATACGCGTCTAATGTTTTTCGGTGCACTATGATATATCGCAGAATGAAGAAAATAAGAACTTTTTTATTAAAAATAAAATACATTTGAGGGGGTCAGTGGAAAAGTGGTACAAGTCACAATTTGGATTATTTGAGTTAACTGCAAAAATGCGGTAGTTAAAGTAAATATCTGTTTAGAAAAAAAAGTGGTATAAGTGGCAACCATACCATTATACACTTATACCATTTTTTTTCGAAACAGATATTTACTTTAACCATGCATTTTTGCAGTTAACTCAAATAATCCAAATTGCGACTTGTACCACTTTTCCACTGACCCCCTCATTTAATTTATGGGTGGTTTACCCTTTCGAGGGGGTTTTTCGAAAAACCCCGAAATATGTCAACTTTAATTTCTTTTTTTCTTTATAATAGAGAATAATTGTTATCCAGATTTAATAAATTGGTGGTAACATCTGTGGCGAAAAAATTGTGGAAAAACTTAGTTTTACCCCTGCGAAAAATGAGGAATGCAACCACCGAGTGTAAAAGTACTTCACATGTCATCGTCTTTCGATAAGGAATAATATTCAATTTGTTTCGTTAAGAAATTCAACGTAGTTTTTGAGAAATCGTAGAAAATTGGTTTTAGGGGGTCAAGTTTAGGGGTGGTTTTCACCACTTAAATGACAGAATTAGCATGTAACAAAAAAAATACGTGTCTAATGTTTTTCGGTGCACTATGATATATCGCAGAATGAAGAAAATAAGCATTTTTATTAAAAATAAAATACATTTAATTTAGGAGTGGTTTACCCTTTCGAGAGGAAGTTTTTCGAAAAATCCCGAAATATGTCAACTTTAATTTCTTTTTTTCTTTATAATAGAATAATTGTTATCCAGATTTAATAAATTTGGTAACATCTGTGGCGAAAAAATTGTGGAAAAACTTAGTTTTACCCCTGCGAAAAATGAGGGATGCAACCACCGAGTGTAAAAGTACTTCACATGTCATCGTCTTTCGATAAGGAATAATATTCAATTTGTTTCGTTAAGAAATTGAACGTAGTTTTTGAGAAATCGTAGCGTTGCCGATTTTACGATTTTTTTTCGCCTCTATCAACCTTTTTACGCACAAAGCGACAAAACGATACGATGCTCTTCACTTTCCAGATACATATTGATGACTGGCCATACATCTCATGTGAAAGCATTTGGATAGAACTGATGATCAGTTGCGACCGATCGTCAGCGCTGACCATTGGTCCCATGTGAAAGCGCACTAAATGGAGCAACGAGCTATTTTTAGGTTTATCTATTAAGGAGGATCATCAGTGCTCTTCGGGGTGAGGTAGAAGGGGAAAAAGAACAAAGAAATCGACGTGTGTTGCCAATTTCATATAGTGAAATTTTAAGTTTTATAAAAACTGCAATAATAAATATAGGTGCTGAATTATTTTTCCTTTTTGTTACTTTCAATTTTAAAAATAAGATAAATATTTGAAAACAATTTTATAACTTCAAACTTAATTTATTTTAAATATGTAAAATGTGTGCAAAACGTGGCAACATAGCATTTCAACATTTGTAAGTTGGTAGCAAATCGGTAGGTAAAACAGAATTCTTATCGACGGACAACGCGTTGAAGCGGTTCATGACGTCTGTTTATAACCTCAATCTCGAGTCCATGCTGTCCAAATTGGCAGGAGCAAATATTGAATTTACAACCTTTTCAGAAGCTTACTTGAAAATTGGAAAAGAGGGATTAGAACAAGTTTTAAATCGAGTTAATGCACGGTCGGAAGTTCTTAATAAATTATATTCCTTTTTTAAAGATCGAGCATAATTTTCGGCACGTAGTTTAAATTTTCAATTATTAATAATTTCATATTTTTTAATGCATATCAGAATTTGATGAATTCAAAAACAAAAGTGGCTTCTCAATATTCGTAGGGTTTTTTACTTTCATATCATTTTGAAACGATCGTGTTCATTGAAATGTTATTCTTCAAAATCGTTTGAAAGTATTACACAGTGTATATCTAGTTGTACTTTTTAAAATATTTGAAATTTTATATTGTTAATTATTGTCTGTAATAAATCTGTCAATACATTATCCTATTTGTACTTTCGTACTTTTAAATTTACTAGCACGCTTCGCGCCAATAGCTTATGACGTCACGTAGTGCGATGTTGCCACGTTTTTGCATATGGCGGACGGTGCACATGAAATATTTGAATTTTTCGACAGTTTTTCCTTTATATTAAAAAATTGTAGAGTGAAAATTCTTTATAATTTAGTAAAAACAAGTTCGTGTGGTGATAAAACTCATTTCATAGTTTCCAGATTTTTTTTCGGTTGAAAATCGCAAGTTCTATGCATTTGAAATATGCTCTCCATAAGCCTCAATGCTAATCTCGTAAGTTTTAAAAATTAATTACGAGAAAACTGTAGAGTGAAATTATTTGATTTTTTTTTCTCTTATTAAAATGGGTTCACAAGTATTTAAAAAAATTTTCAACTACGGTTTCTGAGAAGTCATTTCTCTGACGATCCTCCTTACTATTAACCTATTAAGCTATTTAAGTAACCTCGACTAGAAAATGTATGAGGTTAAACATTTGTTGGTATGTTTTGAGTTAACAAAAAACAATGAATCTTATGAGATGCACTGTCAAATTAAGGGTTAAGAACCCTTCTCCATAAGCGGTACGTAATCATTTGTTAAGGTCGAAAAACAATTATTTTCCGGCTGAAAATTCTCAGATGTTATATGGGGAGACCCGTATAAAACTCTTACGAGTCACGCATGAGTTTTTATTATCAACTTTTTTTAGGACAGTTAATTGATTTCTAGCAGGAAAATCATAAGATACCAATATCTGATCCAAATTTAAAATTATTAAGACAATTCAGAGGCATACGAGCCATTTTAAGTATCTTTGTCTAAAATTAGAAATAATGTGAATAATAAGATTGAACAATTTTTAATAAATAATAAGACTTAAATTTATTTATTAATATTTATTTATCCTTTCCTTACAGGTTTAACATAATCAATTTGAATCTTTATCTGCATTACCAAAGGAAAGCTCAATCTGAAGTAATTTACTTACACAGATATCTGTAGTATAATTGAGCTTATAATTGAAGACAAAGTGGATAAAGTTGTCATGTCATATTTTGAAACTTTCGAGTTATTTAGTCAAACGCGTTTTGAACTAAAACTTTTAAAATTATTATTTAATCTTGTTTAGTAATATCGCATAAATTAGTTAAAAGTAAGTTAATTTCTTCTTCCCCCGCCGGGAGTGTCCCTAGTTGGCGGATAAGTGGAACGGCCGAGCTGATTAACGCCTTAGCAGCGCGAAAGGAACGGTTAATGAGGGTGATAAGCGCTTCTAATGGTGTATAAACCCACCAACAGAGGCGTGAAGGCTCTCGTCGCGGACCAAAAACTCCCCCCAAACATAGGGTGTGTGCTGCCGTGCTGATATGTTGTATGGCGCAGGGGGTAAGATGCGTTCCTAAACAGTGCCTCCCAGATACCGGGCGCCTTCTGGGTAGTAAGTAGCCAAGCCCTGGGTGAACAGACCTCTCCCCAGGTGAGACCGCATCAGTCTGATACTCGTGGGATGAAAATGGACCAATTAATTAACTTTAATTTGAATACGGGACGACCTTCTGGGACGGAAACGAACCAGAAGGATGACGAACACACTGACGGTGGACAGAAAATCGCTAAGCAGAAACTTAGTGCAGCTGCGCGGCGACGACTGAAAAAACAGTTGCAAGGGGGAGTAAGGAATGAAAAAGTCCTAACAACCCCTGGGACAGTAACTGACGGGGCGAGAGACGGAAGTGGAAAGGGGATCAAGCGAATGACCCCTGAACACCATACGCCCAGCCCCAGTATGACACAGACTGAGAAAAAGACTCGGACGGAAACATTCGCACAGAAGACGACAAAAATGATCAGGTGGGCCCTTATACCAGAAGGGTAACCTGAGAGATGATTGACGGCAGACGAATTGACAGCGATCAAGAGACTTATCAAAGCCCAGATCCTGTCAATACCCGACGGAACAAAGACGCCCATCTTCGAAGGGATTTGGGAAAGAAACGGTGCAGCGGTGGTAGGCTGCACCGACGAATAAACTGGAATGTGGTTGTGAAAAGCCTATTCCCAGCAAACAAAGTAGGGAATCTCGCTCTCGGCGTAGTCTCAACTGAGGAGCTTCCAAAGCGCCACAGGGTAGTGGTCCACGTTGAGGGCGAGGAAATGACGTCCTTGGAGGCTATACAGTTTCTGGTGAAACAGAATACAGGACTGGCCAAAGAGGACTGGACGGTTGTCAAGGACAGTGAAAGTAAGGGAGCTACTAGCGCCTACTTTGCTGCACTTGTCAATGACAAAGCTTTGCGGTTCTTAGAAGCCTGCAACTTCAAACCTCACTGTGGGACTCAAAGAGCGACTGTGAAGTTGCTTGAGAAGAACCGCGTTGGGGACAAAGAGATAACCGAGGCGGACAAAGGAACCCTGACATGGCTCACTTATCGCTCAAGTTTGTGCATATTAACTTGCATCATAGCGAGAGCGCCTCGGCCATATTGGTCAAGGAACTAGCTAAGATGCACACAGGCACAGCACTAATACAAGAACCTTGGTTAATAGATGGTGCTATAAAGGGGCTCGGGGAAAGCGGGAGGTTACTTTACGCGAACTCTGGGGAAAAGATCAGAGCCTGTATTCTTGTAAAGGGAGTGCAGGCTATTTTCATTCCACAACTCAGCTGCGGAGACCTAGCGGTAGCTAAAGTGATCCTGGCAGGCAGAAGTAGAAGGTAAACAAGAGCTTATCATAGGGTCAGATTATCTGCCATATGATTCAAGAGAACCTCCACCTACAAGGGAATTTAAATACCTTGTAGAGGAGGTGAGGAAAAGGAAGGGTGATCTCCTGGTGGGGTGTGATGCGAACTCACACCATGAAGGATGGGGAAGCACTAACACCAATGCTAGGGGAGAAACCCTGTATGAATACATCCTGGCATCAGATCTGTTGATACTGAACAGGGGAAATGAACCTACCTTCATGGACCGTAGGAGACATGAAGTGTTAGATATCACCTTATGCACTGTGGGAGTACTGGATCGGGTTGGAGACTGGAGGGTATCCAAAGGACCTTCAGGATCTGACCACAGCCAAATACTCTTCACGGTGAGAGGGCATCAGGAGGGCACTAAAAGGAACCTGAAAAAGACAGACTGGGATAGGTACGTGGAGGAACTCAAACAGAGGATCCGAGATGTACCTGTCCGGTTCTGTAATAAGAAACAGCTTGAAGTGATAGCCGAGCGCTTCGCAGAAGCGCTGAGACTGTCATACGAAGCAAGTAGTGCTGTATATACTCCCAAGGGAACCAAAAAGGTCAGCTGGTGGAATAATGAGCTGGCTCCAATAAGAAGCCTGCTAAGGAAAGCTTGGAACAAGGTCAGGAATGTTAGAGACCTGTCCAATAAAAGAAAAGCTCTGGAGGAGAGAAGATTCCTTCAGAGGAAATATAACAAAGAACTAGAATACGCTAAGAAAATAGGCTGGAGAGACTTCAGCAGTAGTATTGAGAAATATGCTGAGGCCTCCAGACTAGTCAACGTACTGGGAGGAAAGAACAACGCTAAGGTGGGTTATTTAATCAAACCAGACGCGGCGAATACACCTGGAGCACGGAGGAAACTCTGGAGCTCCTACTAGAAGAACATTTTCCGGGTTTTTTAGAGAACGGAAGAACGAAAGCGAGAGGACAGGAATGGGCAAAAAGCACAAAACTGTATACCCTCAGACGGTTGAATGGGCTGTTAGCACAGTCAAACCACTGAAGTCACCAGGACCAGATGGCATTTATCCCTGGATGCTTCAAAAGGGTCTAGGTGTCATAATTGGACCACTAACCAAACTGCTCAGAGCTAGCGTCGCTCTGGGATCAGTCCCAAGGGTCTGGGGAGAAGCAAGGATCGCCTTCATTCCCAAACCCGGAAAAAACGGCTACATTAGGCCGAGGGACTTCAGACCCATAAGTCTAACTTCCTTTGTGTTGAAAACCTTGGAAAGGCTTGTGGATAGATATATCAAAAGTACATACCTAGTGGAACGACCTCTATCCCCTGCACAGTATGCCTACAGGGAGAGCAGATTTACAGAGACTGCTCTACATCACCTCGTGGCAAAGGTGGAGGAGCAGACGGAGGGAGGAGGCTATGCTATGGCACTTTTCACAGACATTGAAGGGGCGTTTGATCGAACCGGTTACAAGGTCATAACTGAGGTCATGTCTAGAAGAGGGTTACCAGAAACCCTTATAGACTGGACTCAGAGTATGTTGGCGAACAGATTGGTCATCGCCAAGGAAGAAAACATAGAGGTAAGGGGGCGACCACTGGGGGGATGTCCGCAGGAAGGGGTTTTATCACCTCTACTGTGGTGCTATATAGTGGACGAACTCTTAGAACTACTGAGAGGAGAGGGATTCCTGGTCTATAGCTATGCAGATGATGCTGCGGTCGTGGTCAAGGGTAACTTCCTAAGTGTATGAAGGGACAGAATGAGCTGTGCCGTGAGTATAGTGGATGAATGGTGTAAAAAGACTGATCTCTCGGTGAACCCGGAGAAAATGTCTGCCATGATATTCACTACAAAATACAAAGTGGAGTACCTTAGACCATTAGGGTTCAGGGGGACAAACATCGAGTACCTATGTTAAATCACAGAAATACTTAGAGGTCGTCTTAGACACCAAGTTGCACTGGAAAATACATATCACAGGCCAGATTGCAGAGGTATATGCCTCGCTATGGACTTGCAGAAGAGCAATGGGCAGAAACTGGGGCTTTAGTCCCAAGGTTTGTCTATGGCTATATAAAATGGTATTATTGCCAAGATTACAGTATGCAGCAGTGGTTTGGTGGCCAAGGGTTGGGAGGATCGAATCAAGAAACCGGTTGAAGGCCCTCCAGGGAGTGTTCCTGAGCGCTGCAACAGGGGCGATGAAAACCACACCAACCGAGGCCCTGGAGGTGGCACTAGACGTGCTACCTCTAGATCTTTTGGTAAAAGAAAGAGCGGAACTCTCGGCATACAGAATGAACTGCCTTGGTGAATGGATCAGGACAAAAGCGGCACACGCCAGATTAGGCATACTTGACCAAGGATATATGATCTTGAGCCAAGATAAAACAACCAGGAGATATCAGATAAGGAAGACCTTTAAAGTTTACCTGCCTGAAAGAAATCTCTGGGAAACGACCAAGAGAGCTCCGGGCCCCACTGTTAAACACTGGTACACCGACGGGTCGGGGTACGAGGGTTGCTTTGGGGCGGGAATCTTTGGACCTCAAGAAGACATCAGGGTAAGTATTGCCCTGGGAGATAAAGCAATAGTGTTTCAGTCAGAAGTTTTAGCAATAAGACGCTGCATATAACTGCTCACGGAGCAGCATACTGTAAACATATATATTTATATTTGGTCAGACAGTCAGGCTGCTATAAAAGCACTCCATAGGACCAGCACAGATTCACGGATTGCGTGGGAAACTATGGAAGTGCTGGAGACACTGGGAAGAACAAACAAGATTATTCTTGCATGCGTCCCTGGACATATGAGAGTTCATGGCAATGAGGTAGCGGACCAGCTGGCAAAAGAGGGTACCAAAAAGGAAAACCTCATGCCGGTGAGAGTACCCTCTGCTATGGGCAGGCAAGAAATTAAAAGGAAATTCCACAGGGAGCATTCATACCGGTGGACTAATCTAGAAACGTGCAGACAGGCGAGGAATTTAATGCCCCGCCTGGCACAGAAGAGAGCCAGGTCACTGGTGAACATGAACAGAATGAGTCTGAGCATTACGATCAGGCTATTAACTGGTCACGGAAGATTCAACTCTCACTGCCGGAATCTGGGTCTTTCAGATACGGATAGATGCCGGTACTACGAAAAGGAGAGGGAAGATGCCAGGGACTGTCCAGCACTGGGGGCTCTTAGACATCGCCTGATAGGCGAGGCCTTTCCTAGCCTGGAAAGGGTTAGAGATATGGAGTGGAAGAGATATGCAAGCTGCTCAAAAGGGCTAGGTTGCAAATCTAAAATACACTCCCCAAACATAGCGGGGCTACAATAAAACCACTAAGTTTTTGGTGGCATTCAGAGACGTTCGCGTCCTAACCGCTTACTATTATTATTATTAAGTTAATTTCTTTAACGAATTCTAATAAACAAAAATGTAAGATATTTTTACTAAATTTAGATTTATGTGTAAGGGAGACCGGGGTTGGTTGTTACAGGGGCTAGTTGTTATAATTAGTTTAAAATGCGCACCAAGAATAATACAGCGCTACCATCAGCATCATATGTTCAGCGCACGCGGCACCATCTTTAGGTGAAGTTGTATTCAACTTGGCTGTGTCGTTACCGAATAAATAACACTTATTTGTTTTTTGACCACTTTAGTGATATTTTATATACGGACATTTTCTTTTATTACGACAATGGTGCAAGTGCTACATATATAGCAATTTTTTTCAAGACATACCTGAATGTAAGTAACATTTCCGACACTTCTATACTTCAGTTAAATTTAAGGTTAGGTCAGAGAGTATTGGATTTTGTTCGAACGGCGCACTCGGGGTTGGTTGTTACAGTTTCAGTGGGGTTGGTTGTTACAGTGTCCGACGGAATTCGGAGGGTCGATTCATGCTTCTTGGTAGAATCGATCATAAACAACTCGTCGTAAGTGCTAGTAACACGATGCCTCCTATATTTGTCTTCCCCCGAAAAAATTATAAAAGTTATTTTGTTGCCAACGGCCCAACCCGGTGTATTGGAACTGCAAACAAATCCGGTTGGATGGTACAAGAGGACTTTGTAATGTTTATTGAACATTTTATTAAACATACAAGGTGCACCAAGCAAGGGCCTATTTTGCTCCTTTTAGATAACCACGACTCACATCTTTCTATTAAAGGCATAGACCTTTGTAGAGATAGTGGTGTAGTAGTTTTATCTTTGCCGCCGCACCGTTCACACAAGTTATAGCCTCTAGATAGGTCTGTCTACGGTCCATTAAAAAAATACGTAAATAGTTTATGTGATTCTTGGATGAGGAACAATCCGGAAAAGACCATGTCAATATACGACATACCTGGAATTCGTGCGAGATGCTTTACCATTAGCTGCGACGCCAAAAATTATTCAATCAGGATTTCGCGTTTCCGGAATTTATCCCTTGAACGGATATATCTTTAATGATGATTAGTTTCTTACAAGTTCTGTAACAGATCGCCCTAATCCTAATCTTAACAACCAAGAAACAACTCAGTCGGACCGAACTACCAATGAATCCAAATTGTCTGTCATTTTGGATGCAGCTAATAGGGAAGAAATAAATCAATCGGACCAAAATACCAGTAAACAGGAATTTTCTGTCAATGCGGGGGTAGAAAATGTAGGAGAGACCTCGCCGGGACCATCACAAAATTCATGTAGCTTACCAGGACGAGAGACTGTTTCTAAATCGCCAAAGCCTAGTTGTTCACGTGATACACTGTATTATAGTCATTCAGATTTACGACCATTCCCACAGGCCCAAGAACGCAAAACAATTAGTAAAGGGCGCAAACGCCGTAAAGCCGCCGTATTTACAGACTCTCCTAATAAAAACGAATTATAAAAAGAGCAAGAAAAACGAGACGCCAAAAGGACTAAACACCAAATTAAGCAAAGTGGAGTAAAGAGAAATATAGCAGTAAAAGCAAAGAAAGACAAATAAAAAAGAGGAGTAAACCAGTTGATGACGAATCAAGATGAAAACGACACATTTTGCTTAGTTTGTGCTGAAACATATTCCAATTCAAAATCTGGCGAAAAATTGATAAAATGCACCAAATGACATGGATGACCTCATGAGCTATGTGTTGAAGTCGGTTTGTACAATATACAATCCGTTCCCCTCAATACACGCCAGCGTAGCGGGTTGCATATCGGTTATCCGCCTGGCACGGGACACAGGCCCATGGCCCCTGCAGCGGATCGGAGGCGTCAACCGATATGCAACCCGCTATGCTGGCGTGTATTGAGGGGAACGGATTGTATGTCTCAACTGCGACTCTGATGATGACTAAATAACAATACCTATGTGATTGTAATAACTAACCCCGAAGATGTAACAACCAACCCCGCTGTGGGGTTAGTTGTTACAACTGACATGACCCTCTTAATATACGTGCAGTATAATTTCTGTTAGAGATGAATAAGCAATAAAAAATTTTTTTAATTAGGTATAAGTACGAATTAAATGTAAACACTTATTTTTTTAATCAGTTTAAATAAATGCCTAAAACATATGGTTATATAAAAATTGTAACAACCAACCCCGGTCTCCCCTACATAACACCTTCATCCACCAACTTAAACGAAACATAGGGTTCATTCTGAATAAAGGAGTCATGTTGGTTTTGATTATTTTTTTTATTATCCAGAATGTGTAGAAACTCTTACATAATGAGATTTAAAATCTAATTAACCGATTAACAAACATTGGAAAACAAATATAACAATAAATGAACAGATTTTTCTTTTTTTCTTCGGATTTTTAATATTTTCATTCAGAATTTTTTCATAAAACCATATGTAATCCTCGTCAATAAACTTTAGCTGCTCTCGTAAGTTATTAATTTTTTCAACAGTTAGACGCCCACATTTTGATAGTTTAGGTACTTAAAGACATTTGCTCAGAAAGGACATCGTTTGTGCCTTTCTTGTGCAAATCAACCTGCAAAAATGGGATAAACGAATCTAAGTTTGCTTTGTAATAATAAAACCCAAAATAGTCTACTTTAATCCGTTTGACACTATCTCGCAAATTTACTTTTTCGTTAACAGTATTGTTTAATTTTGTATACAAACGAAGTTTGGCCAGAAGCTCTTCCAAGTTATAAAAAAAGTTTTTTATATTGAAGCATGAACTGTCCTTTGTCCTCGCAAATTTAATAATTTCTTGATATTGGTAGCATGTGTTTTTGTCAACGGCAGGAATTGTTCGGTCTAATTTTTGTATGTTAGAAGCAAATTCATAGTCTTCTTTATGCTCTAGCGATTTTTCTCCAGCATCACAAACACTGCATGTGTCATTACAAAATTGTAACATGACATCTTCATGCACTACGACATGTTACATGTTTGTGTGACTTAACACCTTTATCCATAAAAAAATCTTTAAATATATAGATAGTAGTATTGAGGGTTTATTAAAAGACAGATCTATATCTGGAAGGTTCAAAGAGTTGAAAAAGTCGATTTTAGAAAAAATGTGACATGACACCTTTATCCACTTGTGTCTTCAACAATTATACTTTAAAGAGAGAATCGGCACACCATTTTTATTCGTGGGAGGATTCGATATATTTTCCTCTACTGGTATTCGATTTCTCCCAGGCCTGTCTTTTTTCTTTATTCAATACGAGAGATTAGAAGATTAATTAAGAATTGTTAATTTAAACAGAGATCAATTGGAATTCTTCTCTAAAGGTCTCATCTTTAAAGAACTTTTTAATGACATTTTATAGGAATGAAAAAATGTTACAACTTTATAATTTCATAATTTTGTTTACGATAGTTCTTTAACTTAAGTTAAAAAGACTTTTAGTACTCCCATCTGAAATAAAATTACGATCAAAGTTGCAGTACTTTTTCGTTCTAATAAAGTGTCATTCTTTGCTTCATAATGCAATTTTTACTACTGGGTTTACAATATGTTCCAAAGCAAAGCATACAAAGAGACCCGTAGTTTTATATTGATACCATAGTATAAACACGGACGTTATTGGTATTAAGGTGGCTGTCTCCGGGTTTTTTCGTACCTTTAGGGTAGTAGCAGTGCCTCGGACATACGCCCTAATGAAATAAAATTTATAATTAAAAGGATATCTCCATTTTCTAATACTTTTATACACTCAAACTATTTTTCATCAATTCTACATGACCATTTGACACATCGTAATGCAGCGTAAAATTGACAACCGCGATACTTTTAGCAATACTAGGTTTCTTTAGTACTTACGCTCAAATCGGGCTGCATTACGTTCCGCGAGCCACTCTCGGGCATGCAGGAAAATGTGTTTATATATTTTTATCGCAAGTTATCATTTGACAAAGATTCCGTACTATCAAGTGTATCTCCTGAGAAACATCTGCTTTCAAAACTGTTAGTACAAACACTTTTCACGTAATATCATGGGGTCGCTGCATGTACAGGATTATTCACTGAATCAGCAACATAGCAAATATAATGTCTGTGATTTGTAGAACTATAGATGATGAGCGTCGCTGTTGATTGGTCGTGATGGGTAGGAGTGGTTAAGCAAGATTGGCAACTGTAGTGATAAAACTCTTAACTAAGGTAGGTAACCCTGATTTTAACTAGAACTAGAGTGAAATCTGATAAGAATCAAGCATACCTACCACGTCTGTGAAGTTGGCTCCCCATTTTTTAAAAATAGATTAAACGATTAGGGTTCTTGGTACCTGTGGAAGAGTCCTACAGTTCTGGATGAGCTTTAGAAATAGTTTTGGCGATTAACAGTGTTGTCTAGCTCTTAAGGTAGTATGGCCACGAATCGATTTCCAAGATTTAAATATGAAATAATTATGTATGCAAGCTAATATCAATAGAAACCTCCTGGTGCAATTTGGGGTAGATTGACCGTTTAGTATGTCTGATAAAAATTAATTACCGAGTAGAAAATAACCCAGAGTCTTATGGGCAAGACATATTTCTCGGGGTTTGTAGGTAAAATCCAAGATTAAAATATTTAAAAAAATACCAAAAAACGGGGGAAAAAAACGAAAATTTAAAACCATTGATGAAAATTATTGACCGTTTGATACTTTAATTATAACTAATTTCTCCTTCTCGGTGTTCGGAAATAGCGTGTTGAGTAGATGCGGCATCGTCGCGTCAGTGGAGTGGGTTCAAATGTGCATTTCAAATCTCGTTTTCCCTACTAGGGCCACGAGCTGTGTGTGTTGATGATATGCGTTGCCACCGTTGTCACACATAAAAAGACGCTAGTCAAAGGAAGCACATTATTTAAATAATAAGTGAAAAATAATCAAAATAATCGACTAATTCTTATGGTCATAAATTTTATAATTCACAAAGAAAATTTTCAATTATAAATCATAGTTTTTGATGACTTTTTTTATATTTCCTTTACGAATACTCAACGATCACTTTGGAGAGTGACCATACTACTTTAAAGTGGCGTAGGTACAACCCTCGGAAGTTGAGAATTTCCGCCAGCGACCAAGTCCGAAGAGGTAACTTTCGCAACTTCCGAGGGTTGTACCTCCACGAGCTATCGAAAAATGTTATTAGAATATCTTAAAGAACTCCTCGAAGGACCACCAAAACTCCCATCAGAACTCCTGGAGCTTTACATTTTTTTCACCATTTCAAACTTAGTCGCTGGCGGAAATTCGTAACTTCCGAGGGTTGTATCTTTGCTACCTTTTAAGAGCTATCGAAAAATGTTATTAAGATATTTTGAAGAACTTCTTGGAGGGCCACCAGAACTCCGATTGAAATATTAAATTTCTACGATTTTCATTTCGACGGAACTTGGAAAAATTCCGTTAGCAAAATTTCAGGGTATGTAAAAGTTTGTCAATATCGATCTTAGTCTATCCCTATGGTCTATAGGGCCTAATCGATAGAACTCCTGGTTGGGACTGAAGAAAAATCGACATTTCTGAAAATTTTTTCTATCGATAATTCTAAATTGAGCTATTTTCGAGTAATTGCACATATTCTATCACTAAGCTGCTCGCGGAGAAACTATAATATAGTTGGAGAACTGTAGTGTACTGCAAGGAAACGTTGAGTGAAGTACAAGTGGGGGGCTGGTCTTTTTTTTAAATCCATTTTTAAATAAGTACTTTAATGAACAGAACTATTGATAAAAAGTAACTAGAAGTGTAGAACTATTTCATATCTACCCAGAACTGTCATAAAAGTTAAAATTTTCAAAAAATGGGTGCTGCGTGAAGTTGGCCCCACATATTTAAAAATTTGATTTTAATACTGTTAATCGCCGGAACTATTTCTAAAGTTCATCTAGAACTGTAGAACTCTTCCACAGGTACCCAGAATTATGATCGTTTAATCTATTTTTTTTAAATGGGGGGCCAAGTTCACAGACGTTCACCCCTCAGTTTAAGGATTTCATCATTACAGTTGCCGATCCTGCTTAGCCTCTCCTATCCATCACGACCAATTAACGAGGATGCTTATCAACTATAGTTTTACAAATCATAGATGTTATATTTGCTATGTCGCAGGTCCAGTGAATAATCCTGTATATTACTCATTGAAAATAAAAAATTCCTTTTCACTCAATGACATTTCGACTGCCCCGAATAATAATGTTCTAATTCCGTTTACATAAATTTCACAGTATTGGGCAAAGAAGAGAACTTTACAACTGCTATAATATATAAAACAATATATCAACGTAAACCTTCTTTGTACACAAATTTTTAAAAAAACAAAAAAATTTTTTTTAATATCTATAAGAATGTGGCTATCGTTGTTCATAGGGGTTTTTTGAAATTTTTATTTTTACTATTTTTTCAAGCTGCTAGAATACAAACAAAACTGCAAAAATAACGAAGGAAAAATTTCAATCGTTCGGCATTTTGCGAAAAAACCCCTACGTACAACGATAGCCACATTCTTAGATAAAAAAAAAAAATTTTTTTTCAGATAATCCTTCATACCGAAACACGTGGGACAATGGAGGGTGGTTCATTTTTCCGAGGGTTACATTCATGTTAATAACATTGTCAATTTTGAATATTTTTAAATAAAAATGTATATAAATGAAGTTGAAAGTTTACTCAATAGCATGCAACAAACCGCGTCCCTTTAACTATTTATTAACCCTTTCAAACAAATTCACGAAAAACGGTTTTTTTTCGGGCCGTCACAGTGGCGTTCCCTCTTAATGGTATACATCGATTTGAAAAATAAATTTTAACTTTAAAGTTTCAAGTATACTATTAATAGCATACATAAATTTGTATACATGAAAATTTTTTTTTCTCAATTTTTCAAAAAAAATATATCAACATTTTTAAGTGACATTAAAAGGCATTTTCTTACAAAAAAGTGAAAAAAACACCAGAAAATATTTATTTCGCCAATGCGACAGTCTCGATTTTTCTTAAAAAAATTCAGTATATTTGAAATCAATAAAAACTGTGTAGAAAACAATTTGGTAGTGGGAGGGCCATTTCTTCATGAAGAAAAAAATTCTTTTTAAGTTTTTTGTCTTAAACAAATTTTTTTTAATCAGAAAATGTTCTTTATCCTTCTATGCATCTATGCATAGAAACATAAAGAACATTTTCTGATTTTTGAAAAAATGTTTAAGAGAAGAAACTTAAAGAATTTTTTTTAAATCAGAACATTTTCTTTATCCTTCTATGCATAGATTGTTATCCTGGGCAGTCGATTTGGCGATCATACAACGACTCGATGACAACACATGAAAAATCTTTGTACTACACGGAAAGAAAAAATCAAGAAATTTGATAGGGAAAGTTGAAAAAAAATTACTGTGCTGTCCCTGAATCGTGGTGCAAACATCCAGCCCAAGAAAAAGTCTAGCGCGCATGCGTATTTATTAGTGATGAGCACCTGAAAAATTCTGGTACTGGCACGGTAAAATTTTTGTGAAAAAGAAAGACTAGTGCGCATTCGTAGTTCTTACTAACAAGGAGAGGTCACGAGTTTCGGAACGGGTATCTTTATGATTTTTTTCTCTGTGAGTCGGGATTGACGATCTTTAAAAAAACCTCAAAGTATTTTTTCCAAAATACGCCTTAGAAATAAAAAAAATCAAATCAAAGAATTCCATGATTGGTATGTACAAGTTCCGAAAACCCGGTCTCAGGAACTCTCGCGTGGGTCATCGGGTAGCGTGTGAATATATGTATATTCATTGATAAAATAAAATGCTGTAAATTTTGGGGTAGCGCGCTGTTAGCGACTGTTTCGCTAAAAGTCTGGAATCGAACTGCCTCTCGTACTAGTCCAGTAAACGAAGGTCTGAAATACGCATTTTTACCAGCCAGGCTGCGTTTTTGTTTAACGTTGTCATTTGACCCTATAAAGCTCTGGGCGAAGTATCGCGGTTTTTCCTCCAGGAGAAAGTGTTGAAAAACAATAACAAATACCCCAAAAATGGGTTATTCGAAAATAACTCGAAAACTAAGCGAGATATCGAAAAAATGTAAAATTAAAAATTGTAGAGCTTAAAATTTTCTATAAAAAAGGTTATATACACTTTACCCCCACTCCCCTCGGTTTATCCTTTAGAGCCGCGCGAACGTTAAAAGTGAAAAAAAAATCGTAAAACATCGAAAATTTAACATTTTTGAATGTTTTTTGCCTTAAATTGCTTAAGAAACTCTCTACTTTTAAAATAAAATTATATTTCTTTTCACTCAATTGTTTAAAAAGTGTCAAGTAAAATAAACGATATCTTTCGATATATTGAATTATTTTTTCTTCTTTGTGTTCCATAATTTTGTTTGTTAAATTTCCTACACATTACACTCGGATCATTTTTCTGTAATTGTCGTCATTTTTGAAATACCTCAGTTTCAAAAACTCAACCACTGGTCGCCAGGTCCACTCCCCCGTTTCCTTCCTTTTCCCCATGGTGGTGGGCGCTAGCCACGTGCCCGTTACCCTCCTGGGTCTTGCTTTCCTACGTTTAAATTTCTCTAACCTCGACCGCTTTCGCATAGCAAAATATATGTTATGCACCATCATATTAACTATATTTTTTTAAAAGTATCGGATTGTTTCGCTCATAAATAAAGTAAAACAAGTTTGAATTTTTCAATAATTTCTATTTTGCATACTAAAAATACCACCACCGCCGTTTTTTTATATAGATTCAAGTACGATTAAACTATGACATATAATTTTAACAAGATGATTTGTGTGGTAGAACAAGTCGAAATAAATTAATGAAAATGAAACAACTTTGCTTCCGCTGTTTTTCTAACGTAATAGATAACGGAAAACGGCGGAAGCACAATTGTACACTTATTATACGAATTTTTACTTTACAAAGATAATAGTATTTATTTACAATTACTTACTTATTACTAACGAGATTACAATTTACTACACGTAATATATGTACCTACATATAAATCGAAATTAAATTAAATTAAAGGTATTATAATATCATGAAGCAGCTGTTGCAAGATTTTTAACTTTGAATGTTCGAGATATGGAAACATTTTCAGGAGTTTTGCCGATCATGGTCGCCATTGACTGTTCTCCTTTCTCGGCTGCCACATTATTTCTAGTTGAAGTCGCATATGGCATTGAATATTGATGGAATATTTTTTAATTTATTAAAAATTATTAAATTTTAAATTATAAAATACGTGTTACGTTACTATATGATAAGAGAAAGTCAATATAAGTGAAAAGTTTTACGTACACGCACATTAAAAATAAGATTTTACATGTGAATAAAATAAAATGTTGATTCTCTACTTGAAAAAAATAATTTCACGAGATGACTGTTATATTATCACTGACTATGATGGGTAATTTATGTTGCGGTCTGAATTTCTAAAATGAAAACATGGCTGAATATCCTAAAATGAATTTCAACGGGTTTTTTTTTTTTGAGCGCTTGGTTACTTTATTGCGTATAGGTGTGTGTTCCATCGCACGATAGACGGAATTCGACACATCGGTTCGTACCGCTTGATATCATTGCAATCTAATAAGGGGACCTCGGCAGGTGTCAAATCGATTTTGGCTTGAGAATTTTTTTGGTGAAAGTATAACGAAAAATATGAGACACGTATTTCGGCTTTTTCTTTAGTGGGCCTTTGTTTCGAAGAAAAAAGAGTTTGAAAATCGCGTCGCGCGCGCGTTCCAAGTATCTTCGGGATTGGCATACGGCATGTCACCAATGCTTCGATAGCGCAACGGTTAAGTTGCCGGGCTAGGAGTCTCGATGTCGTGGGTTCAATTCTTGTTGGCGTTTTTTTTCTTCGTTAACTCTTTTTTCATTTGATTACAACCTGTTCTTGTTATGGAAAGTGGTTTACATTATCGAATAAAATAAGTGTCGATTTTTTTCGTAATATTATTTGTAAGAACAGTTGGAAACATCGTTGCATTTTTTTATTCTTACATTTCGTCATGGGAATTTTTGGCTGCCGAAGATTTTGTACGTGATTTTGGATGATAATTGTCGAAAACACATTTGAAGCACTGAATGAAAGAATGAAATTTGCTTTCCCATAACGCTTTTAAAGTGTAAATGCGCGCGTGGCAAAGTCCCATTCGTCAAATGCTCATGGTGTCATACGGTGTGCTTTAAACGTTTTTTCGACAATTATCATCCAAAATCATGTACAAAATCTTCGGCAGCCAAAAATTCCCATGACGAAATGTAAGAATAAAAAAAATTCAACGATGTTTCCAACTGTTCTTACAAATAATATTGGTTCACCTCAATGAGGGAGAAAATAACGAGCATGACGAAATCTAAGAATAAAAAAAATTCAATGATATTTCCAACTGTTCTTACAAATAATATTGGTTCACCTCAATGAGGGAGAAAATAACGTAAAACTATGAAAAAAATCGGAACACTTATTTTATTCGATAATGTAAACCACTTTCTGTAACAAGAAGAGGTTGTAATCAAATGAAAAAAGAGTTAATGAAGAAAAAAACTAGTACTGGAGACACTGACCCCTGACCAATTGGTAAGGGAAGACAAACAAAGCATTAACTTTATTTGCGAGCTGTTCCGGTCGCTCGCAGGTTTTCAAACTAACTGGTCGCTCTTCGACCCTGTGGTAATGAGGAACTTTCCCGGATCTAATTTATGGCTTTAACGGCCCGAGGAGTGTCGAATTTCTCCCTCACGCCGGTCTACGGACGAAATGCGAAGAGCATTTGAGCGAATATACGACAGACAATTTATTAATAATTTATTAATCCATAGTGGTCACACGGGGTCCAGTGGACCCCATGCTAATAAAATATACATTTTTCTCATGAAAACAGTTTTTTCACTTTATTTTTTACGTTCAAAACCGACCTATTTGATTGTACGAGTTTCATGAAAATTAATATCTTGAAACTGTAAAATAAATATACTTTTGTCAAAGCTCGTTGTAATACTGTATCCAGATACGAGTTGATGTTGGCAACATCTATGTTGCCAACTTGTTCCGCCTGTTGCCAACCTGTTGCCAACGTGTTGCCAACATGTTGCCAACATGTTGCCAACATGTTACCAACATATGTTGCCAACATGTTGCCAACACTTTGTTGGCCGGTTTGTACGTACCTTAAGTGAGTCGGAGTAACTCCTCGTCGATCGGCTGTACTCCGACTCACTTACTGTTTATTGTAGCCATCATAAGCCGATTGTGTCAAGCGTGGCATTATTAAATGAAAATGGAAATGAATAAATATTTTCTACAGTTTAAGATTTAAAATTGTTTGAAATTACTTCGATTACAGATACCAATATTCACAAATCCCAATCACATTTCCGTTCTATAGTTACCTCTCACGAGATGTTTACACATCAGTGTCTCGAGTACTAGCAGACTCATTTTGTTTTTTATTGACTGTAGAGACACACTGATGAATGAAAAGGCACTGATCACTATACTACACTGAACACAGAATACAGAATAATACTATACCCCAACCCTCGTGCTTTTTTTTGAAGATGGACGAGGAGGGGAATCTTCGACAAGACACCCAAGATGGTAGTAGGGTAGTGTCGGATTTCTACCGACTAAACCCCTCCTCGTGGTTACCAACCCATAGGGTTCTAAACCAAAAAGAAGAAGAAGTCGGGGACCTTGCGAATTGCTAAGACCGCTAGCGCCTAAGCGAAACTAGGGGGTGCACGGGGTTATGAAATAAGAATACAAGGCCTTCGGACTTTGTCCTTGACTCTGCTAGAATAATCGCTTAATGCTCTGATGGAAGGGTTTTCATGGGACTTTACGGAGTGTCTGAGCTTGGTTGCGTATTTGGTTGCGGCTGTGTCAAGAGAGGGGAGGCCAGATTCTCGGAGTAATTGAGCGTTCCTTATGAACCAAGGGGCGTTTAAGGAGCCTCTAAGGAGCCTCATGTAGGTACCCTGGAGCTTTCTTAGTTTCGTAGGAGCGGCGGAGCCCCAGATGGGAATGGCGTAGATGCATATGCTCCTGATTATCGCGTTAAAGGTCCGAACTTTGGTTCCCTGTGAGACAGATTTATTATTAAAGAAAGGTTTCAGAGAGACGTAAGCGCCGTTGGCTTTTTGGCGCACGGACGCGATCTACTTAGTCCAACTTAATTTCCTATCGAAAATTACGCCTAAGTATTTGACAGAATTATTCCAAGATATGTGTGCGGTGGTTACCAACAGATAGTGGATCTGGAGGAATGTTGCGGCGGGAGAAGAAAATTGATTCTGACTTAGATTCATTGAGGGAGAATCCCCATTTGTGGTACCAGTTGAGAAGTGTAGGTAGGAATTTGTTTACCACTGATGAGCAGAAATTTTTATTTTTAGAGGAATAAAGAAGGGCAACGTCATCAGCGTATTGGACGGTTATAATTTTGTCGTGGGTGGGGATGTCATGGCAGAAAAGATTGAATTGAAGTGAAACTTCTTTGCTGAGGGTACTAAAAGCGCGCTCTATGCAACGAAGAAACCGTAACGAAACCCACACACTCCAGCGCTACCGTACGTGCCTTACTCATACACCGATCTCGACCCTACCCCATTCCACTTAGCCCCTTCGTACACAACACTACGCAGGTATCCGATACTCGACGAGTGTACACACACCACGCGACGTGACTTTCGTCGGTGATGCTATATATTATACTCCCGCGACCGGCATGCTCAAGTGGCCGATGACTGTTCCGTCGCACAATTATGTTTTCTTTTATTTTACAACGATTTATTTTGTTGTTTGGCAATATGTTTATATGTACACGAAAGAGCTCTTTCTGCTCTACAAAACTGTTATAATTGTTATTTCGAATAATTAAATTTTTTATTATTTTTCTGGCTTAGAAATGGAATATCCAGGGGGTAAAAATCAGCAGTTTCGACATCTGCTTTTCTTCGCTTTTCATCGAGGTCAAAAAACTGCCGTATACGGAGAAGGTGTTATAGGCGAGTCTTTGATAACAAAGATGTCGAAAATTCTAATTTTTTCCTCCTGGATATTCCATTTCTAAGCCTGAAAAATAATAAAAAATTGTTATTCGAATAAACAATTATAACAGTTTTATAGAGCAGAAAGAGCTCTTTCGAATGAATATAAACACTTTGCGGAACAGCAAACAAATCGTTTTAAAATGAAAGAAAATAAAAGAAAACGCTACGAATTTATTTTCCAACCCAATAGCATCGCGATCATAAATACTTCGTTAAACTAGGGTTCATCTCGCCATCAGCGAAGCAGTACATTTCGGCGAATCCAGGCTGCTAATGAGTTCGCAGTCCCGCACCTTTCCTGAAAGGGTTAATTACTGGACGAATCGGAATGAACCTTCGCCGAAATATTCGGTTATCTATTGAAATCGTCATTTCTCTCTTTTACAAAGCTGAATGCATTTCGAATACATTCGAAATATAGCGGTATCTGCGAGAAGTGTTTCATTACAATTCGTTCGGTAATTAGCCTTCCGGGAAAGGTGCAGGACTGCGAATACATAAGCAGTCCTCGTTTGCCGAAATGTACCACCCGAACCGCGTGCACTATAATGTGCACTATCATAGAATTTGTAATGTATGTGAAATTCTGAGAAACAGCGATTAATGTTTTATCACTGTCAAATTTGGAACTAAAATTCCTTGATTCCGTTTATGATTTTCTAGAAATTTGTCAGTTTAGTGAATACTTCGTTCGTTCGATCAAAGTTACTTCGTATACTGAGAAAAGAGTTTATTTGCAATTAATAAGTGTATACTTGATTATGGCGGAAAAAATATTTTGTTGGACCAAGTAAGTAAATATACTGATTGATTCTTTAATATTACGACAAACTTCAAGGATAGGTTACTTGGATGAAAATAAGAAAAAAAAAAGGTGTGAGTGCCATTGTACTCACGGAGGATGTGTAAACATCCTTCAATTATCTGCGGTCCGAGTTTAATCGGGGAATATGACGTCGTAGTTCGACATAAAGAAGTTTAATTTTTTCTATAATAAAATATTTGTTATTATTATATTAGATTTATAACTTACTAGCCCGTCCCGGCTTCGCACGGGTAGATTGTGGATTGATTTTGTCCGTCCACCATTGTTTAAATACATTTTTAATACAAAACTTTTAGTATTTTTCCCGGGCTACGCAATGGTCATATTGGATTTGACCTTGACCATGACCTTCAAGGTTATATCAAGGTCAAATTAATTTTTTTTCACGTTCAAATGTGTCCTTGACCATTTTTTTCATGTTACCTTTATTGTCAGCGGAGGTCAAATTTAGGTCAAGTATAGTTCGACTTTTTGAACACCCTATATAAGATTTACTATCTCAGAAACCTTCGCGGATATGCGTCCAACTGTTCCCAAAATTCTCATCGCAATCGGATGAACGGTTTAGGAAGGCATAATAATCATCCGTATCGGTACTTTTTGAACACCCTGTATAAGATTTACTAACTCAGAAACCTTCGCGGGCATGCGTCCAACCATTTCCCAACTTTTCATCGCAATCGGATGAACGGTTTAGGAAGGCATAATAATCATCAGTACCGGTACTTTTTGAACACCTTTTAAAAGATTTACTAACTCAGAAACCTTCGCGGGCATGCGTCCAACCATTCCCCAAAGTTTCATCGCAATCGGATGAACGGTTTAGGAAGGCATAATAATCATCCGTACCGGTACTTTTTGAACACCCTGTATAAGATTTACTAACTCAAACCTTCGCGGATATGCGTCCAACTGTTCCCCAATTTTTCATTGCAATCGAATGAACGGTTTAGGAAGGCATAATAATCATCCGTACCGTTACTTTTTGAACACCCTGTATAAGATTTACTAACTCAGAAACTTTCGCGGGCATGCGTCCAACCATTCCCCAACTTTTCATCGCAATCGGATGAACGGTTTAGGAAGGCATAATAATCATCAGTACCGGTACTTTTTGAACACCTTTTATAAGATTTACTAACTCAGAAACCTTCGCGGGCATGCGTCCAACCATTCCCCAAAGTTTCATCGCAATAGGATGAACGGTTTAGGAAAGCATAATAATCATCCGTACCGGTACTTTTTGAACACCTTGTATAAGATTTACTAACTCAGAAACCTTCGCGGGCATGCGTCCAACCATTCCCCAAAGTTTCATCGCAATCGGATGAACGGTTTAGGAAGGCATTTGATATTACTTTAAAGGTCACGGTCAAGGTCAAATCCAATACGACCACTGGGTAGCCAAGGGAAAATCCTTAAAGTTTTGTATTAAACATTTTTCTCTAAAATGTTTTCCCGTTGAGATAATCCAGCTTGCGCGAATAATATGCGCAGTAGCGCCACACACACACTGACGCGTTACATCTACATGACTTACGTCTTACGCTCAATTTCCCAGGAAGGTCGTACCGCAGAGCCATAGCATAGATGTTTACACATCAAAAAAACAAACAAAACGTGTGGCCGCCACACGCGGAAGAAGTGAAACTTCGATACCAGTTTCTCTGAATTTGATTCCGGTGGTATTAGTTTCAATTGGCTCTACGAAGAAGCATTGTAAAAGACTTGTATAGAAGTCAAAACTTGTATAGAGTTGAGAAGTGTAGGTAGGAATTTGTTTACCACTGATGAGCAGAAATTGTTATGTTTAGATGAATAAAGAAGGGCAACGTCATCAGCGTATTGGGCGGTTATAATTTTGTCGTGAGTGAGGATGTCATGGCAGAAAAGATTGCATAGAGCTGGCGAGAGTTTAGATCCTTGAGGGACTCCCGCCGTGATAGGTTGCGGGTCGGAGAAACATTTTCCTGAACGAACTCTGAAAAATCTGTTTGTTAGAAAGGACCGTATTATACCGATTAGATAGTGAGGGACGTTTAGCTGTATTAATTTAGAGATTAATCCATCGTGCCAAACTGTCAAATGCTTGCTTAGCGTCTAGCAGGAGCATTGAGGTGTGACGGCTTTTGTTCAAATTATCGGCGATGTGCTCTGCCACGCGGAGTAGTTGATGACAGGTGCCATGCCGGTGACGGAAACCATGTTGAAATTTTGGGAGGATATTTGAATCAGAGCTAAATTTATTTAGGCAGGTTAGGATAATATTTTCAGCTACTTTGCTTAAGGGGGAGAGGAGGTTGATTGCCCTGCAGCTAGAGGCCTGGTTAAGGGGTTTGCCTTGCTTTGGGAAACAGATGATTGTTGCTGTCTTCCAGGCAGAGGGAAAGTATTGCAGCCGTAGCATTGCGTTGATGACGTTACAGATGGTAACGATATGAATGTGCGAGAGTATTTTGAGGACTCCGTTGGGGATAGAGTCGTACCCTGGAGCCTTATTCTTCTTTAGAGATTTGATGGTCTTTACGATTTCACTGGGGGAGGTGTGGGGGAAGGAGGGGTCATCGGGGCTGAAGTTACGAACAGTTTCCGTTATTGAGTCATGGAAGTTTACGAATTCTACGCGGGTGGGAAACGGGGAGCATTGGTCTTTAAGGGAATCGACGAAAATATTTGCCTTGTCCCTATCAGCCGAGAAATGAGATCCGTTCTTTAGCAGAGGGGGTGGGTGGGGTAGCCTATTTCTGAGGGATTTGATTACTTTCCAACAACTTTTGGGGTTTGCTTCGGCTTGAGCAATATACTTGTTGAATTTTTCGTTGCAAGTTGCTTGAAGGGCCGAACTTACGGTTTACAGCATTTAGGAGTGGGCGGAGAGCTGGGTTGCCGGTTCGTTGAACAAGTCTATGAATTCTCCTTTTCTTTGCAATAAGTGCTAGGGTCTCATATAGGAGTTGAGTCCTTATTGGGTGGGAAGGAACCGCGCTGCTTGCGAGTGTAATTTTAGCTTTAATTTCCTGCGAGAGGGCGTCAACTACTTTATCCATGTCCGAGGTGGATTGGATATTATTGCACTTGAAGGTAGAGGTTTCGAGATGGTATTTAAGCGCCAGCCAGTCGACTCTGGTTTGTCGTTGGGTTATGGTGGTGGGGGAGTTCGGAATTTCCAAGAGAACCGGGTTATGATCAGAGTTTAGGGCTGGGAAAGACCACGGTTCCCTGGTTAGAGTGAGGTTTTTGGTAATGAATATATCTAGGATATCCGGCTTTTTATTGGAACCCGTAGGGAAGTAAGTGTGGTTAGCGGGAGCGTCTATGGAGAAGCTATGATTTTGTAAAAGGTTTAGAAGCGTTTAGCCTTTCACGTTCTTGGTGCGGCAGCCCCAGGAGCCGTGTTTAGCGTTGAAATCACCTGCAAGTGCTAAACTTCTGTCTAGGAGAGGGGGTATTTCCGAGAGGTTATTAGTGGACGGAGGAGAGTAACAGGTTACTATTTTGAGAGGCTTGCCATTGTGGGTGACTATAATTCCGCATGACTCGAGCGAAGGAGTAGGGGGGCTGATGGCTTGGTGACGGACGGAGTTTCGTACGATAGTCGCGACTCCTCCATGTTTGGAGAGTGGACGATCTGCTCTATAAACGGAGAAATTGGGGATGCAGAGCTTTATATGAGGTTGTAAGTGCGTTTCTGTAATACAGGCCACGTGAATAGAGTATTCATCAAGGAGTTGCGTTAGTAGGAGCGTTCTGTAGTTATTTGCCGATAGGATACCGTTCGCATTCCAATTTAGGATAGTGAGAGTGTCTCTATTGGGATTGAGGGGGTTTGGGGGCTGGAAGGCCTGAGAGAGCTGGGAGAGGAAGTCGAGAAAAAACTGCAGAGATGCCTGGAATTGGGGAGGAGCTGCAGGGACTGTGGGTACTGGTGCGGTAAGATTTGGCGTGGAAGCGGGGGTAGGACCCCTTGCGGTTTGTGCGTAGGAGCGTGGGGGCTGGTGAAGTCCGTTTCGAGCGGGCTCGGGATTTGTCCTCTGGCTGCTAGGCGCTAATACTGCTGGAGTGGGAGGTAGGGCGGTGGGTGATGAAGTGGAGGCACTGCATGAGTGCGGGGGGATGCGTCACTTTGAGGAGCTTTTGGTCCGGTTTAGGTTTGAGGAGGTTGGGGATTTGTTGGGATTATCCTTATTATGGCACTCACAAGGGGAGGGCTCGACCCATGGGACACCGATTTGAACGGCGTTTTAGTTAGACGGTAGCCAAAAGGGTCACAAACAACCCCCTAAAGCGGTTGCTGCCAATGCGACTTCGTTTATTTATAAACAGTATTTTAGTTTTTACGCTGTCGGACCGGACGATAGTGGTCTCATTTTAAACGACAGTTTCCACAGCGGCGCGATGGCGCAGTGGTTAAGGGTAAGGGTAAGTCTTACCACGCGGTGGACTCGGGTTCGATTCTTGCTGCGTGCAGTTTTTTTTTTTCGTTTTATTTATTTATAAATTGTGATATATTTTTTCTAATATGATTCTGATATAATTCTATATTTTTCTGATATGATTAGATATGCTTGGTTTGTGTCAAAACTCACGGATGAACGGCCGTTATTCGTTAATGTAAATGAGGTTTGTTTCCCCTTGACTCTTGCAAAAAAGAAATGTGAATGTTCAAATATGTCTTTTATTAAATGTTCTTGGTGCGAAGAACATGTTTGCTTTGCATGTTTTTATGATAAGTATCACCCAAAAAATTTGTAAACATAGCGCATCAGAATCTTCATCCGAGTCAGAAACCGACAAAAGCGATTAAATATTTTTGTATAATTAGTGTAAGTATAAATTATAAATTATAATTGAATGTAAAAAACACATTTTTCCTTCGATAATTAAATTATATATTATATATATAGAAATAAGAATAAATCAAAAACATTTAATACTAGAAAATATTTTTCGTTTGAATAATTTTTCCCATTTTCATTTCCTCTTTAAAATTAATTTTTTGAGCACATTTTTTTATATCTACAATAGAAATTACTATTTCACAATATAGAAATAAATAAAACGAAAAAAAAAACTGCCTGCAGCAAGAATCGAACCCGAGTCCACCGCGTGGTAAGACTCACTCTTAACCACTGCGCCACCGCGCCGCTGTGGAAAATGTCGTTTAAAATCAGACCACTATCGTCCGGTCCGGCAGCGTAAAAACTAAAATACTATTTATAAATAAACGAAGCCGCATTGGCAGCAACCGCTTTAGGGGGCTGTTTGTGACCCTTTTGGCTACCGGTTAACCAAAACGCCGTTCAAATCGGTGTCCCATGGGTCGAGCCCTCCCCTTGTCAGAGGTAAGGTGGGATCTTGCGCAGAAGGCGTAGACCCACTTGGTGCGGCAGTAGTTTGCCGTGTGCCGGAATTTCATGCAGCGGCGACACTGCACGATTTGATTCGACTTTCTTTTCGGCTCAATATTTACGTTGAGTCCGGCAAGAGTTTTTACGTCGTATACGATTTTGGCGAGGGGGGATTTAGCGTCGAGGTTGACGCTAACCAGGGGCCAAATTTTATCACCTTTCCGCATGCGGTAAACGGATTTTATCGGCAAACCCTTCGTCACAAGTTCAGACCTTATATCGTCTTCAGACAGGGACTCCTCAACGCCACTGAACACGACCGAGAGGTCTTTATCTTGCCTGAGCTGATTCGTAGTAAATTAGATTTTGTCCGAGTCCAGTTTGGCCGCGATGAGACGGAAGTCGTTAACCGACTGCAGATAAACTATGATCGAGTCGGAAGAGTTTACTGCCCGGCGGGGGGCGATGTTGTTATCCGCTAAGAATTCACGGAGTTTGTACCACTCTTTCTTCTGCTTGATGTAGATAGGAGGAAGGTTGGAGGTGCCATTTTCATCGGCAACTGGCTCCGAAACAGAGTCAGAGTCAGACTCCGAGGAACTTTCTTTCGGAACGAGGACGTTCGCGTCTAGATTTGCCAGAGGTTCTCGTCAGTCTCCATAGAGGGGCTGGATTGCGTCGCGATAGGCGGCAAGGAGGGGATTTGGGAGTTGGCGTTGGCGGGGGGGGTGGAGGAGTACTTTGGGCCGAGTTTTTGCGGGCCAGGAGTTGCGACAGAAACTCGTCCAGCTGGGTCATACGGATGGCAACTTGATCACGTTCCGCTTGGATCTGGAGGACTTGCGCGTCTAACGCGTTCATCGATTCGACGGTGGTAGGAGAGGGCACGAAGCCTGTCTGGAGGGAAGCTTGCTCGGTGGGAGCGGCGTTGACGAGGCTTCCTTGAGGAAGACATTCCTGGCTGAGGCTCATTGCGACGGAGGGGAGGAGATGAGCCGTTAAAGCATCGAACGGCCCTGAGAAGGGCCTGTTAGCGAGAGCGGCGACTGCCACCCGGCGGGGCAGCCGCTTTCCTACCTGGTTATGGAGCCGATGGCTGGCGCTGGAAGCTACGGTGATTCTGGTCCTTGGCGACGAGGTCGCCGGTGAACTGTGTGTCGAGATCACTATGCGACCGCCCTTAGGTTGAATTGCACTACACTGCATTTTCTTAAACGTCCGACTGGCGCGAGAGCTCCGGTAAGACTGTCTAATCCTGACAACTCTCGTGCATTCGGTTGCGGTTTATACAGGGTGAGCCAAATGTATGGAAACGGTGGAATAACTTTCGAGGGAGACATTTTGAAGAAAAATGTTTCAAACAAAACATTTAGGATTTTTCCCTGGCCATCTAATGGTGACCTTGAATCTGACCATCAACTCGACCTTGATGGTCATTCCAAGGTCAAGGTCACTTTTTTAAATGGGAACCCCTATTTTTTATGGCGGATTTGGAAGGAGCGGAAAATTTTACGTCCGAGTATGACCTTTGACCTTGACCTTGGATTCAAGGTAAAGGTCAACGATCAAATAGGAAAGTTTTAGGTTTTTTCCCTGGCCATCTAATGGTAACCATGAATCTGACCTTGACCTCGACCTTGAAGTTCATTCCAAGTTCAATGTATCTTTTTTAAATGGCAACCTACATTTTTTATCCACCGATTTATCTGAAATTTGGTACGGGGTTTTTTTTGGGTTGCTGATTACGATTCTGAAGATAGATTTTGAAAATACTTCAATACAAGATGACGGATCCAAGATAGTGGCAAAATTTTGGAATATCCACCGATTTATCCAAATTTTTGTGCTCATGTCACCTTGCCTTAAGTGGCCGGTTGCTAACACCATAAAAAATGTAGGTTGCCATTTAAAAAAGATACCTTGAACTTGGAATGAACTTCAAGGTCGAGGTCAAGGTCAGATTCATGGTTACCATTAGATGGCCAGGGAAAAAACCTAAAACTTTCCTATTTGATCGTTGACCTTGGATTCAAGGTAAAGGTCAAAGGTCATATTCGGACGTAAAATTTTCCGCTCCTTCCAAATCCGCCATAAAAAATAGGGGTTCCCATTTAAAAAAGTGACCTTGACCTTGGAATTACCTTGAAGGTCGAGTTCATGGTCAGATTCAAGGTCACCATTCGATGGCCAGGGAAAAATCCTAAATGTTTTGTTTGAAACATTTTTCTTCAAAATGTCTCCCTCGAAAGTTATTCCACCGTTTCCATAAATTTGGATCACCCTGTATATCTTACAACTACTTGATAGTGGGGATAGCGTGGGCGATGCTGTACGCTCTGATTGGCTGAATGAGAATGACGATGAGCTATGCGGTGTGCCCGGATTGGCTAGAAAAGTGGTGTGAACGCGAGGGATGACGCTTTCCTGAGTCATGTACTCAACGGGACCAAGCGGTGGTTGACTCGTACCATACGGAGGGATCGGAGTTCGTCGCTATTTCTCCGTAAAGCGGATTAAGCAGCCGGCGGTTTGCGGTGATTAGCAGAGTGATTTCGATGACGCGTGACTCACTAGAAATCGTTCGGCAATTAGCCTTCCGCAAAAGGTACGGGACTGCGAGCGCATTCCAGCCCCCGCTTGGCCTTAACAAACCCTATCTCAGCCCTCGAGTGACCTTCGTTCTACAAGAGTATACGCAGTAAGAAAGAGATATGCTAATAGCTAGAGTTTCTAATACACGAGTTTTGAATTTGAGAGTCCTTTGAACAGCCCGCGTTCTTTAGCGGAAAATATGACGGTAGTCGCTTCATGTAGACTTGTCCAAAGAATTGTCGTTCTACGAAAACGTGACGTAATGTCACACGCCCAAACGAAACAAGCTTTGATACCAATAGGTTTGTTCCAACCGACGATTCCTGTACGGTTCTGGAACTGTCACGGAACTGGTGGGATCGGTTTAATGCGCAGGCGCGATGTTTGCACTGCTGGTAACTGGCAAGAGCAGTTGGAACGGTTTTGGGATCGTTCGTGAATCGGTCAGTCGTGTCTAACCCACGACGCGGTGAGCACGGTGTTCTCTTGCTTATATCACGCTATTTCAGTTGACATTTTCTGTCATTTGCAAGTTGCGTGAAGTCTCAACATCTTTTACGATAATTTCGAAAGCACTTAGAAAGTGGGGCCTCCCATAGACATTCTTTAATTAATTTTTTTACTCATTTGAAATGTCAGAATGGACTTTATTCATGCTATCTTAAAATAGATGTTTTCTAAGCGAGTTCGGTTCTCAGCGAGAATCGAATACTAATGCAATATACTACCATAAACATACTAAAGCATCAGACATTTTTAGATACTTAAAAGGCCCATATTTATAGGACTACATATTTCATAATTCGATCTGTCATATTAATAACAAATGTACAATTTTATAAAATCATGTATTGGAATTACATTTTAGCAGGGCAAAAAAAAATCCATTATAAGCTAGCATGAATAAAGATAATTCTGACATTTCAAATCACTAAAAAATTCATTAACAAATGTATATGGGAGGCCCCACTTTCTAAGTGCTCTCCGTAAATTACCGTAAAAGATGTTGAAATGTAGGGTAAAAAATCATGAAAATTAGAAATGTCGGTTTTGAGATACAACACTTTTTATTTCCATTTTCAATAAAAAAAACGCAATATAAAGAAATACATTTTTTTTCGAAATCACCAAAAAATACAAATATTTCATATGGATCATTTCTTCCATATTTTGTTAATTGAAGCCGTAAATCGTGATAAAAAAACAATAATAACTGCTCAACGATTTATGGAATCGTTCTGAAAATTTAGGCCAGTTTTTATATTGATTAAAGATACTTGGAAAAAAATGAGCAACTAAATCGGAGACCCAAAAGTTTCTACTACTAAAAGTTGACATGGAATGCCCCATAAGTTTAAGTATTTTAAGAGTATTTTACCAACTACTATAAAAATAAATATAATTTGTACGCTTCCATTCGTCATGAAATTAAAGAAACACATCAATTTGCACACGCAAGTCTGTTGGTATGCCACGTTAATCTCCCTCGTCCTCGACTTCCAAGTTCTCCTGCAGTGCTGGTTGTCAAGCCCACATGCTCTTCCTATTAACAAAGACAATAGATGTCACGATCATTCAATCGGTATAGGTTGGTATTGCTGCAATCTCATTTCATAAATGTCTTACCTCAATCGAGAAATATCCTTTTTTTCCATGTATGGCTCAGTCTGGATCTCCTTCTGGCCTGTCCATTTCGATATGTCTTCCTTCCATCAATTGCCAATTTGAATTTTTTTCTTCTGATCACCAACCGCCTGCATCTGAAACAAATTACGCAGTTTTAACAAAGATGAAATAGGTTTTACAATTTTTCAGTAGGTATAAATTGGTATTGCTGTTATTTCACTTCATTAATTCCCCCTACGCGTTGTCTACTTAGTCCATTTCATTTCCTTCCCGATGCCAATGGGAGGCCGAATGCATCTTCAAAGTTGGAGCTCTTCTTCTTCGTTACCTTCCTACGAACCATTGCGTCTCGCATCCTTTGCTCCATCCTTCCCGTGGAGCCTCTCGCGTTTACTCCGGTTCTCGTTCTCTACCTACGGGCTTTTGTTAGCTTTCGCGTCATGTTACTTACTTGGTCGGTTACATGCTTATCCCTTATTTCTTCCACCTCATCCTCGCTATTATTCTAGCTCCCATTCCAGTCCGTCAACTTTAATTCCTTCGATTCTTCAGGGTATTCTTCCTTTATCTCAGGTACGCATAGCGTGGCGTCTCCCAGAGCAATCTATCGTCCTATTCTTGCGTTAGTTAACTGATTAAATTAGCACGACTTACCTTTAAATTGATATCCTATTCTCTGATTGGTTATTTCTTCCACCTGATTCCTTTATCGGTGTCTTCCTCCTTGCCGGCACGTCAAGCCAACACTCTCTTCCCTTTATCTGGTTGTTTATTCCTTATTCCTTCCAGGATACATTCTCTGTGGCTTCTGTTTCCCCTTCCCAGGGTGCTTCTCTCTTTTTAAGTCTTCTCCCTCCTTTGTCGACACGACCGGTAACGCTCCCGGTGCGTCTCACTCGTCTGGCCAATTTCTATCTCGCTTGCCATGCCTGCTCTGCTTGGGAGTCTTATAATTACCTTAATAGCTGCCGACTACAGCCACCGATTACCTCTACTTTTCTTTTCATAAGATTCCAGTTCCTCATCGAGTATCCCATGCATTGCTCGCGCATGACTGACACGTGGGTGGACTTGTTGTTAGTATGTCTGGCGAGGGACTGGTCGTTCCGGCTTCCACCTCCTCCTCGCTATTGTTCTGGAACCCTTTTTAGTCGTTTACGTCGATACTTCATTTCTTCGATTCCTTGGAGAATTTTTCCTATTCAGCAGATACGCTCGGCACGACGTTTCCTGAGGAAATCTCACGTCTTCTTGTTGCGATCCTTACCTAGTTGGATTAGTACGATCTACCTTTATACTGATATCTTGTTCCATATTTGGTTTTCCCTTTTGGTTGCTCGTAAGCGTTCCCCTCCTTGCCGGTGCGTTCAGCAAAGCTTCCGCGCCGACACTCTCGTCCCTCAGTTGATTGCTTCTTTCTTATTCCTTCCAGAATACATTCCTTTAGCTTCTCTTTCCCCTTCTCGGTTTGTTTCTCCCTTTAGAGCCTTCTTCCTCTTTTGTCGGTACGCGGGTGAACTGGCAGGGAACTGACAGGAAACTTAACCTTAAATGTCAAACTGGATAGACCAACCTTGTTAGTGTGCCTGGCGGATACCTAACTAGTCGTACCGGCATCCACCTCCTCGCTATTGTTCCGCCTCCCTTTTTTCCCGTTCCTTTACTTTGTTTCCATCGATTCCTCGGGGGATTCTTCCTAGGCCTTATTCTTCCTTCTTGGTAGGTATGCTCGACGTGGCAACTCCCGGAGCATAATTTGTGCAGAAACTTCTATCTCATCAAATCAAATTTAATCCACCTTCGTTATAGTCTTTCAATCAAATTGAATGATTTTCTATCAGTTTTCCAACAAAGATTTTCTACACTTAACCTCAATCTGTCACTTACCTAAATAATCCTGGTTTCTAACCCTATTTTCGTATAATTCAATATCATCGTCACTTGTGTCGGACATATCCGATATATCCGACACATCACTATCGCCTTCGTTAGACGTCATTTTAATAACTTGCAACAAAAATACGGAGATAGAAAACGTCAACTCTCAAAAGTATTTAAATAACCGCGCCAGGCAAACTAATCACCGTAGTGCGCATGTCAGTCCACACAGTTCACGATCAGGACCAAGCATCGGATGGACGGTACAGGAACCGTTCCACACACGATCCCAGCGGTGGTTGGAACGCCGCACAACATCGTACAGGGACCGTCCAGCGTACGGTTGGAACAGAATTTCTCTACTGCGCATGCCCGGTACCGTTCATGTACGGTTTTCTGCTCGGTTGGAACAAACCTTATATTGCCGATACTTTGTTTTCGCCAATTCACGATTTCGAGGTTAGGCGCTTCGATCTCCTGAATTGACAGCTATCGGGAAATCCGACTATACCGAATGTCCGCGATCAATTAGCCAATAGCAAAATTGCGAGTTTTGCATGAGCACCTCTGTGGGTCTCCTCGTCCCAGCAAGTTCAGATCGGTTTTCATTCAAAACCGACAACGCCAACACCCGCGGATGACTACGCATGCTTATTCACGCTTCTCCGATGATTCTATTGAACGAGGAGACCCACAGAGGTGTTCATGCAAAACTCTCAATTTTCCTATGGGCTAATTGATCGCGGACATACGGTAATATTTTTCGCTCTCACCCAGCACACACAGCGCACTCTTCTCAAGCCAACTCTAACCATCAAATTCGCTTCCGTCGGCAAAGTATCGGCAATAGGTATAGGTATCAAAGCTTGTTTCGTTTTAACGGTATATAAATATACTGTGTGTTTTCGAGTATTGTTGACATAGGACGATATGGGACATAGCGGTTTGCAGACTCTAGGTTATAGGCTATTGGTCGGAGACGCAAGGACGCCGTACGATTGGCTCTGCTATCGTCGGGAGACGGCAATCGTCGCGAGAGAAGTTCCCTAGGGCGTAGGCACCTAGCAGACGAGAAAGTATGGCGGTTGACACGTACATACGTTTGTTTGCAAAGTGGAATTTGTCGGAGTAATTGTATTTTTTCGAAATAAAACGTGGTTTTCAAAGTTAATAAAATATTTCCACTCACGAAACGATTTCCTTCGTGTTCATTTCGATCCTCGTACGCGCTTGCTAATAAAAAGTAGAAATTCAATTAAATTTGAGTAATGAAGGAAATTGGTGTAAATCGTGATAAATATAAAATAATGAGGTTGGCTGGACAAAACTGAAGCAGATGGCACCACCGAGCCAAACACCCGCGGGCAAATTTAAACGGTTATAATATATTATTAATGCTGCACTAATGTGACTAATGTGACTGGTAAAAAAATTTGTAAAAATGAATTACAAAATAAAATTCAAATACAATCCCCATATGTACTATAAATATACATATCTAATTAAATCAGAAATGTTCAGAAATTGGCTGACAGTACTGCATTCCCATACTTCGGAATGGGAATACAGTACTGTCAGCCAATTTATGAATACGCTCTAAATAATTTTCATTTTTACCTGCATCACCGCTAAAAGTTATGAATTGATCAGGAGTAAAATGAACTTCGCATAATCCTTTTCTATGATGAGGGCACATTTTAAGAAATCGAGCCACTTTTGACGAATATCTTTCGATTTTTTTACAGAAGGAATCATGAACCTTGATTTCTTTTTACAACTCGGTACTGCACACGAAAAAACCATTTTATATTAAATTTTTTATTTCAATTCACTTCACTACATATAGATTCATAAATTAAGGTTATATTTTCATTCTTGACTCCTGCAATGCCTACTATACTTTATGAAGTAGGCTGCCATGTTGATATATCGATACCATCGATACCTTACTTTGAAAATTTCGGAAGTGCAATTTTTGATAAAAATGCCATTTATAGCTTACTGTTTTCAGATTTTAAATCTTAACACAGTAAGTTATAAATGGAGGTTTTAAAAGCAAGGTATCGATATTTCAAATCAGGCGGTCAAAAAGGATGTTTGGCTCGGTGGCGCCGAAGTTTACTTCCTCGACCACCAGCCAACCTAATTAATGAGTTGCAGAGACAAGTGAACCGATATGGAAGATTACAGTGGCCAGGCATTTTTGAGTAGGGTAAGTGTTTCTATAAATCGACAGAGGAATTTAAAATGTATGAGTGAAATAACAAAAATAAATTGTTTTGAAGTCATTCAATTTGTTTATTATTTACAAAGGCAATATACTACAAAAATCATTCGTAGAATCAAAGAAAGTGCTGAATTCTTCATGGAAATCACTTCGACTATGAACGAAGCAAGACGACACTAAACGAATGGATGACGGAAGAGTTCGACAATGTGCATCAGCCTCCACGAAGAAATGTGCCGAAGACGCAGGACGATTGGTATCCCGCTCAAGAGCTAGAAATAAATGAAACGTGAGATATTATTGATACAGAAAAAGAATGTAGTGCAGGTATTTATTTACTAGTACGACTCACATTACAATCCGGTAACCAACATGATTGAATATTTCAGCAAGCATCGATAACCAGGACCATAGTGAACGACTTTATGTTTCGCAAGTGTGCCTGTGTACAGCAACCTGATCGGGTGCTTTGTAAGAGCCCTGGGTTGGTGCCTCCCGCAGTAGTGTCAGATTGCTCCTGACTGAAATCCTCCCTCGTTTCACTCTGTCGTTGAACAACGAGCATCAACTCCCCGGAGGACACGCAAATCTATAACATCAGGAAGACTGTGAAAAAAAAAGGTGGTAACAGTTAATTAAATGATCCAAAACGATATCATGAATGTAAGTAAATCCTTTTCATATCATGACATTTTGTGGAAAACTCACCGCTGCTTTACCTTTACAGGAGATGTTCAAAATGATTCCCTTTTGCTCAGCCAAGCAATAACCCAAGCGGTCGTAAAATGCAGACCGCATTTTGGATCGCTTCCTGAGGGGTATCCTCACAAATCTTTGTTATTTCCCAGTCGAGGTTCTCAATGGTCAGGAGTGGGCGACGCTCGTTGTATAAGCTGCTCCTTCACATAGTTCCAGAAAAAATAATCCATCACCATCAGGTCGGGTTATCTTGGCGGCCACAGAATTGGACCCTTTCTTCCTAACCAGCGGTCAGAGAATCGCTAGACTTGTATTATCGAGTGCGCGGGGGCACCGTCGTGTTGGAAATACACATCGGCTCCAATCTGTAAGTAACAGTAATTAAATGGCACATTTAATTCACAGATTTTTTAACTCAGTCATCATCGTACGATTTTCTTAATAATTTGAAACGTCAAAGCGCGTAATATTACAAGAACGAAAATCAAAAAATAGTATTCGAATTTAGGGGTGCTTCGAAAGAGTCCTTGCTTTTAATTTTAAATAGTCAATGTTCAATAGCTTACCATGGGGCACTAATAACGTGACTGCATTCTAGTGATACTTACTTCTTGCAAGTAAACAAGCAACTGTATTACGAAATATCTCAGAAGGTCGAGATATATCTGGCTGCTCAAATTTTTCCGAAAGACAATCGGCCCTATGATTCGGTTACCGATTATTCCAGCCCAGTCATTCACTTTAACGGAGTACTGGGTCCTCACGTCACACAGTATCCTGGGATGTATGTGTAAAATTTCATACATGCTACTACTTTGGAATTTTTTATTATAATGTATGAAACTTTTCGAATCTTATACCTCCTCAATCGATCAAAAGAACTATTGAATTGGTATAAAATTCGAAAAGGTCAATTTAAAAGAGACTATAGATATTTAAATTTTGTTTCAGAGCCACTTATTAGCTAAACGAAGTAACAGGACATCTGGAAAAAGCATCGAAAGCAATTTTGTCGCTTATTACCACGAAAGCCCGGAAATCGAAGGTTTCCAGCGAAATTTTTAAACGTAGCTAAAGGTAAAGGACAAGACTTGAAGTTTAATATTTGAATCAAAATGATTATTTAATGTTTATTTAATTTCATTGTTATTTATTTGTAGTTCACTATCGGAATTTGCTTTTAAAAATTGGGTACAAGGAACCCCACCTTAGCAACCGTATTAAACAAATGGGAGCATTTCTGTCAGATCGTGCTACTGATATGATAGGTCACAGACGCGTGAAAGGATTCGAGTCAGCCAATTTAAAACAAGAATTGCAAGATCCAGAGTACGTACAATTAATATTAACAATTTTTTAATAAAATAACTTATTCCATATGATATATTCTTCTCAAAATAATTTACGTGTAAAATTTCATACGTGCTACTACTTTGGAATTTGTTATTATAATGTATGAAAGTTTTCGAATCTTATACCTCCTCAATCGACCAAAAGAACGATTGAATTTGTATACAATTCGAAAAGGACAATTTAACAGAGACTATGTATTTAAATTTTGTTTCAGGAACACTTATCAGCTAAATGAAGCAACAGAACATTTGGAGGAAGCATCAAATATATTAATCAATCCTTACACCGGGGAATTAGAAAATGTTGTAATATAATTTTAAGCTGTTCCACATTTTTTTTACAAATATATACTTATCAATTCTGTTTTAAAATATGAATGTTATTCACATTTCAATTTTCCCTCTATTATCATCCTACACTTACTTATGCCGGTTCCTGTCTCGTAATTATTCTCTTATCTTCGAAAAAAAGTTCTGTCCAATCTGCTTTCAATCTGCGAATTTTGAGGCGCGTAATTGGTTAAAAAAATTTATTCTACCTATCGCTGATCTTAAATTTCGTAGATTGAAAACAGGCCGAACATATCGCTTGTTGAATGCAATAGTGGCACAAGTCAAAAGAAATGAATTCTAGTGGTTACTACCGTATGTCCGCGATCATTTGAACCATAGGAAAATTGCGAGTTTTGCATGAGCACCCCTTTGGGTCTCCTCGTCCAATAGAATCACCGGAGAAGCGTGAATGCGCATGCGTAGTCATCCGCGAGTGTGGCGTCGTCAGCAAGTTCAGATCGGTTATCGAAATAATCGATCTGAACTTGCTGACGACGCCACACTCGCGGATGACTACGCATGCGCATTCACGCTTCTCCAGTGATTTTATTGGACGAGGAGACCCAAAGGGGTGCTCATGCTAAACTCGCAATTTTCCTATGGTTCAAATGATCGCGAACATACGGTAGAATTCATTGTCAATAAAATGTCAGAATTCATTTTTTTTTTACTTGTGTCACTATTGCATTCAGCAACCGATTTTCTTTATCCCTGGGTGCATACTAGGTATGTACCGTATGTCCGCGATCATTTGAACCATAGAAAAATTGCGAGTTTTGCATGAGCACCCCTTTGGGTCTCCTCGTCCAATAGAATCACCGGAGAAGCGTGAATGCGCATGCGTAGTCATCCGCGAGTGTGGCGTCGTCAGCAAGTTCAGATCGGTTATCGAAATAATCGATCTGAACTTGCTGACGTCGCCACACTCGCGGATGACTACGCATGCGCATTCACGCTTCTCCGGTGATTCTATTGGACGAGGAGACCCAAAGGGGTGCTCATGCAAAACTCGCAATTTTCCTATGGTTCAAATGATCGCGGACATACGGTACACTTCATGAACGTTCCTCGTGATTATAAATGCATGCTTTTTTTCTGCACCGCCGTTGCACGCTTCCTCCACCGCCGTTGCATTCTTCGTGCACAGCCGTTGCGCGCTTCCTCCACCGCCGTTGCACGCTTCGTGCACAGCCGTTGCACGCTTCCTCCACCACCGTTGCACGCTTCGTGCACACTCCATTAACACTCGTGCACACTCGATGCACACTCGATGCACATCCGGCCTGCTCTTCAGTGCACGCTTTCATGTACACTACCCCAACACCTCCGAACTAGAGGGCGCACACTTTGTGAACACTTGGTGAACAGTAGGTTCACAGTTTACACTTCAATGATCCAATCTACGCTACGCTTCCTGAGTGAAAAATATACCGTATGTCCGCGATCATTTGAACCATAGGAAAATTGCGAGTTTTGCATGAGCACCCCTTTGGGTCTCCTCGTCCAATAGAATCACCGGAGAAGCGTGAATGCGCATGCGTAGTCATCCGCGAGTGTGGCGTCGTCAGCAAGTTCAGATCGATTATTTCGATAACCGATCTGAACTTGCTGACGACGCCACACTCGCGGATGACTACGCATGCGCATTCACGCTTCTCCGGTGATTCTATTGGACAAGGAGACCCAAAGGGGTGCTCATGCAAAACTCGCAATTTTCCTATGGTTCAAATGATCGCGGACATACGGTACATTCCGTTAACGGTTCATGAATGCTTTGTGAACGCTTTGATTTAAACCTTTCAGCACACTCGGTGAACGCTTTATTTTCGCCAGGGTGATGCACGTCGTCGAACTCTTCCGTCATCCATTTGTTTAGCGTCGTCTTGCTTCGTCCATAGTGGAAGTGATTTTCACGAAGAATTCATCGCTTTCTTTGATTCTATCAATGATTTTTGTAGTATATTGCCTTTGTAAATAATAAATAAATTGAATGACTTCAAAACAATTCATTTTTTATATTCCACTCATCCTTTTTAAATTCTTCTCGATTTATTCTTACACTTACCCTACTCAAAAATGCTAAGAACTGCCTAGCCACTGTAATTTTCCACGTCGGTTCACTTGTCTCTACAACTCGTTAATTATTTTACATACCCGGTGTTTTCCTGGCTTGTTGACATAGGACGATATGGTTCATAGCAGGTTGTAGACTATAGTATGTACGCTATTAGTCGGAGACGCAAGGACGCCGAGCGATTGGCTCTGCCTATCGTCGGCAGACGTTAATCGTCGCGACAGAAGTTCCCTAGTGCGTAGGCGCCGAGCAGACGAGAAAGTATGGCGGTTGACACATACGTTTGTTTACCAAGTGGAGTTTTTCAGAGTAATTGTATTTTTTGAAAATAAAATGTGGTTTTCAAAGTTAATAAAATATTTCCATTCGCGAAACGATATCTCGCTCATGAAATAGAAATAATAGATGCTCGGCTGAGCAAGGGAATAATTTCGAACGTCTCCTGCAAACATGAAGCAGCGGTGAGTTTTCCACAACATGTCATGATATGAAAAGGATTTATTTACATTCATGGTATCGTTTGGGATAATTTTTTTTAACCTTTCACCGTATTCCTCATGTTACAGCTTTTCGTGTCCTCCGGGGAAGTTGGTGCTCGTTGTTGCAAAACACAAAGTCATTAACCATGGTCCTGGTTATCGATGCTTGCTGAAGTATTCAATCACGTTGGTTAGCAGATGGTAATGTGAGTCGTATTGGTAAATAAATACCTGCACTACATTCTTTTTCTGTATCAATACTATTTTATGTTTCATTTATTTCTATTTCATGAGCGGGATACCAATCGTCCTTCGTTTTTGGCACATTTCTCCGTGGAGGCTGATGCACGTCGTCGAAGTTTTCCATCATCCATGAAGAATTCATCACTTTCTCTAAGTCTATAAATAATTTTTGTACTATTATTACCTTTATAAAGTATAAAGAAATTGAATGACTTCAAAACAATTCCTTTTTGTTATTCCTCTCGATTTATCGTTACACTTACCCTACTCAAAAATCCTGAGAACTGCCTGGTCACTGTTATTTTTCACGTCGGATCACTTGTCTCTACAACTCGTTAATTATTTTACATTTGTCCCAAGATTTATCGCCCTTCCTTCATTACTCTTTTTAACTGTATTTTTACTATTTATTAAAAAGCGCGTTCGAGGGTCGAAATAAACGCGAAGGAAATCGTTTCGCGAATGGAAATATTTTATTAACTTTGAAAACCACATTTTATTTTCAAAAAATACAATTACTCTGAAAAATTACACCTTGTAAACAAATTTTTGTATCAACCGCCATACTTTCTCGTCTGCTCAGTGCCTACGCACTAGAGAACTTCTGTCGCGACGATTGACGTCTGCCGACGATAGGCAGAGCCAATCGCTCGGTGTCCTTGCGTCTCCGACCAATAGCGTACATACTATAGTCTACAAACTGCTATGCACCATATCGGCCTATGTCAACAACCCAGGAAAACACCCGGTATGTCCGCGATCAAACCTACCATAGCAAAATTGTGAGTTTTTTGCATGAGCACCCCCATGAGTCTCCTCGTACCAATAGAATCACCGGAGAAGCGTGAATGCGCATGCGTAGTCATCCGCGAGTGTTGGCGTGTCAGCAAGTTCAGATTGGTTATTTCGATAGAAAGAAAGCTTGCGGTTATGTTATGGCTAGGTTATGTTTGAAATGTACGTTAGCACAAGCAAGCACGCAAAAGATAATTCGGATCAAACTTCGGTAAATAATAATAGTTACAGTAATGTTTAGAATTTTAGGTCATTGAGTAAACAAATTATATTTAATTATTTTATAATTAGATAATTCTGTTTAAATAAAAATTAAAATAGGATATACGTGTAATAATGGAGCAGTTACGCATAACACTCTACTGCCTCTAATTTTTACGGCTCGGGGCTCTGTAGCGGAGAAATCCAGATTCGTGGTTACTCCTATTTTAGCTGAAAGGGAGAGTCTCTCTCAGACCGCCCTTTTAGCTAAAGTAGGAGTAACCACGAACCTGGATTTCACCGCTATAGCTGTATACAGAGCCCTGGGCCGCAGAAATTAGAGGAGTAGAGTGCATTTTTTTAATGAAAATAAAAACAATTATATAGATTTTCTAGATCAAAATGGATCAAACCAAGGATAATATCCGGACGCTAGTAATGCTATACGAACAATATCCCTGCCTGTATGTGGTTAAGTCGGCGGATTATTATAATCGGACGAAACGCGACAGGGCGCTTCAATTAATTTGTGATCAATACGAAGAGATCACAAAGTTCCCAGTAACGCTGGAGATGGTGAAAAAGAAAATTAACAATTTGAGGTCGCAGTATTTAGATCAGATGAATAAAATAAAGAGATCAAGAAGTAGTGGTGCATCAGCCGATAATGTGCATAAACCGTCGTGGTGGCTCTTTGATGAATTGAGTTTTCTAGACCCTCATGTTGGACAAAGAAAAGGAGAATCCTCGATAACGGTGAGTAAAAATGAATTATTGGAAAATTATAAAAGTATTCCAGACAACACGCTTGTCAAAAAGAGCTCTCATAAAGAGGCCTTTAATGCATTTGAGATCTTTACAACTTCTTAGAGATCTCTACCTGATATGCATGCTGTTTGGAATTTCAGCTAGAATCCATTCGATTTGCAGATTTTAAATCATTCTTCAGAAGTTTCAGACAATGAAGAGCTGCAATATCTGGACGTGCAAAATTGTTTAAAGTCACGTAATGATGAAAAAGGTATTAAGCAGATATCATATTAATATTTAGCAATTTTATGATATTGTAATGTGTAAATATGAGTTTCTTCACATATAGACAATATTCGTGGAAATGTGTCATCAACTCCGTCGAGCAGTCGTTCAAATACATCTTCCATCAAGAAAAAGGAGAAGTGACGCATCAAGTAGCAGCACTGATGGAAAAAAAGATTTCTGGGCAATGGCATCCAACACACTGCAGATGATTAAAAGCGAAGAAGAAGAGGATGGTATGCGCCACTGGATCTTATACCTAGAAAGTGAACTACGCAAAATAAAAGATCCGAAAAAATTTTAACGACTCCAGAAGCAGATTATCTGTTTAGTCGATGCTGAAGACAGCGAATAAGAATAAGAAGTTGCAGAGGTGTATACAGAGGCATGTCCCTATATATTGTTCTGTTTTTATATATTTTTTATTGTCCTTAGAAACATACATTTCTTTAATAATTGTCGATAATAAACATAATTTTAGCACAAATTTATAGCGAATTCATAACTGTTTACACCTACATCTACAATAGTTTACAAAATAAACTTCATACTATCAACTTGAGTCGAGAAGTTTGTGAAGAATTTTGGACTTCATTTGATTTATAAAGGAAGCTTCATTTTGGGTTTGAAAATGAACTCGCATTTGGTGACATGAAAGTGAATTCTCTCATTAAGCAATAAGAATAAATTTGGGACTATTTTGATGCATGTAGAAGAACTCATTTTAAAATATAAGAATTGAAAAGAAACCCTTTTAGAATTCTCTGTGCTATCTGGGCAAACTTTAAAACAAATGTACATAACTATTATGTTAATTGCTTTAATGACAACTCAATAACTCAAAGTTAAATCATTGCTTCCTGCCAGTCAACTGCTCCAACAGTATTAAAATATTGTTTAAAAACATTACGAATATGAATTGCTTCTCTACATTGTCTAACATTTAAAACTTCTAAATTGCGTAATTGTCCATTATCATTCCTCCATTCTGAAGGTACTACGGTTTGATTTTCCAAATTTTCAATAGCTCCATGTAAATAAGCAGCATTTTCCTTACTAAGATAATTATGTAAAACACAGCAAGTAAGCGTTATATCCTGAACTGTTTGTACGGGTAAATATATTTTTGTTAAGAGAACTCGAAATCTATTAACTAATATACCGAAAACATTTTCAACAATTCTTCTACCTCTACTCAGTCTATAGTTAAATATTCGCTCATCATGACATAAATTTCGTAATGGGTAAGGTTTCATTATATGTTTTTGTAGTGGGAAAGCAGAATCGGCTAAAACTACGTGAGAAACGGGTTCATTCATATGAGGTAATGGTTTATCTTGTGGCAGATGAAGTGGATTTAGTGGATTATTAAGAAGTCTTGCAAAGTCACTATCACGAAAAACTCCTCCATCACTTACCCTACCATTAACACCGACGTTTACATATGTGAATTGATAATATGCATTGACTAATGCTAAGAGAACAATGCTCCTAGTACCTTTGTAGTTATAATATATCGATCCTTCATTAACCGGTACTTTGAATTCTACAGCATGTCCCGTGAATAATGCAAGTATTTGAATTTCCCTGACATTTGACTTTGGTAGTGCTTGGAACGATGCTGTAGTTAGAGTTGGCTTCAGAAGAGTGCGCTGCGTTCTTACGAGCCGTGTTTCGAGAGCGAAAAGTGTAAAACGTCTGATTTCCCGGGAACTGTTAATTCGGGAGATCGAAGCGTCTAACCTCGAAATTAACTGAATTTGTAAATAACGGTAAATAATGTGTAGAAGTGATGAGAAATAATCATACAGGTTTCGGAAACACGGCTCGTAAGAACGCAGCGCACTCTTCTGATGCCAACTCTAACTACAGCACCGTTCCAAGCACTACCAAAGTCAAATGTGGGGGAAATTCAAATACTTGCGTTATATATCCACGGGACATACTGTATATGTCGTCCATCCATGACACCTATACAATTTTGAACATTCCACATCTGAAGATAATTCATTGAAATTTGTTCCCATTCAGCAGTTGTAGTTGGTGTCTATTAAAAAAATAATTCAATTATTTAGCAATGATGTAAATACTTTTGTCTAAAAAGAAGCTGTAACTTTCCTCTTTCCTCTTCACATCTGTTTGTTATGGTGTGTATTTTTCACCTGTAAATAGTCTTTGCGAAGAACCTCATAAATAATACGACATGTCTCCGGAATTATGCGAGAAATCGTACATGCTGGAATCCTTGTCGAGTATTCTAAGCTTCTATAAGCCTCACCAGTAGCTAAAAATCTGAGAGTGAGCGAAACTCTTTCTCTTGCAGATATACATTCCCTCATCACTGTATCTTGGCGTTGTACAGGGTCTCCACGTATGTTGTTGACATAGGACGATATGGCACGTAGCGTTTTGTAGACTGTAGGCTATACGCTATTGGTCGGAGATGCAAACACGACGAACGATTTGCTCTGTCTATCGCCGGTAGACGTCAATAGTCACGAAAGAAGTTCCTTGGGGCATAAAAACCTAGCAGACGAGAAAGTACCGTATGTCCGCGATCATTTGAACCATAGGAAAATTGCGAGTTTTGCATGAGCACCCCTTTGGGTCTCCTCGTCCAATAGAATCACCGGAGAAGCGTGAATGCGCATGCGTAGTCATCCGCGAGTGTGGCGACGTCAGCAAGTTCAGATCGATTATTTCGATAACCGATCTGAACTTGCTGACGACGCCACACTCGCGGATGACTACGCATGCGCATTCACGCTTCTCCGGTGATTCTATTGGACGAGGAGTCCCAAAGGGGTGCTCATGCAAAACTCGCAATTTTCCTATGGTTCAAATGATCGCGGACATACGGTAAATACTTCATTTAATACCTGTGGATTCGCTATTATCTTCATTTTCACTGTCAATGTAGCGTTGTGGTTTTCTTCTAATACGTTTTTTAAAATTGTCATCAGATCTGCTTGTAACAATGTCCAACGTTTCATCATTTGTTGAGATGTCTATCGCCGCTATTTCGACTGCCCTTGCAGTGTTGTAATCATCTGTTAATGATAAAAAAATCTGGAAAAGATCTATTGGTATATATTAAGGTAGTAAAAATAATTAAATCGTACCATACGGTCCAAGTAATTTTTTATATGGGACAAATGACCAAGCGTCTTTTGGCTGTATTGCCTTTTTAACGCAATTCGTGGCATTTTCTGATTTCGGAGGCTACGAAATCTTTTTTTCCGTGTCGTGGATCCACGATTTAGGTACAGTGGACACCAATCGTCACAAAATGCAACGAAGTACATCTGAAACACATATAAATATATAAACAAATTGTTATATTTATGTCTTTGTATCAATTAGAATATATTGCATGGGAAAAACATAAAAAATACAAATATCATTTATGAGTGTTCTTTATTGTACCTCATTTATAGGTGCAATATAGTTATAATTGAGGTTAGGTGGTCATTATTATTGAATTGATTTTAATATTAGGTTTAGCATATCACTTTCTTATAGTGCAAAATATTTTAGAACAATTTTTTACATAATGAGTAGGGTAATACCATAATTACTTACTTTATTTTCTCTGTATGCTCTGTAATTTTTCTATTCCTGTCGCGGGAGCAAGCACGTTCACTGGCACATGGAAGATTACTTGTATAACCTCACTTTTGAGCTCGAAACGCGCGTAATTAAAAAATTGTCAATATTTTTTATAAAGTTTCGGAAATGTACTTTGAAAATTAATTCAAAGATTATAATATTTAATAACAATATTAATAATAAAAAAATTATCAATATTCACATTGTACACGAATTAATTAGTGGGAAAAAAGTGTACATTTCGTTTTTATCAGGCAAGCAAACAGCCTTTAGAATCACTTTACTTGCTTTAAATTGTTTGATTGTGGACCATTTATTTCCAACCACAATATTCATCATTTTTTAATCAATTGGATAGTTTTCTAAAGATCTTGAGTTCACTAATATTTTTCCATGTAATATAATTTCGTTATTTATCTTGCAAATATTCTCTAGACACAAAATATCAAAGTTTTTAGTGTAACAATATTTATCAGCGGTCAGACGAGTGAAAAGTGCGAATTTTCCATAATTAATGTTATCGTATGATGACACTTTATTTTCATTAGACTTCTTAGCATTATACAGTATGTCCCGTGGATAACGCAAGTATTTGAATTTCCCTGACATTTGACTTTGGTATTGCTTGGAACGGTGCTGTAGTTAGAGTTGGCTTCAGAAGAGTGCGCTGCGTTCTTATGAGCCGTGTTTTGAGAGCGACAAGTGTAAAACGTCTGATTTTCCGGGAACTATTAATTCGGGAGATCGAAGCGTCTAACCTCGAAATTAACTGAATTTGTAAAAATAATGGTAAATAATGTGTAGAAGTGATGAGAAATAATCATACAGGTTTTGTGGAAACACGGCTCGTAAGAACGCGGCGCACTCTTCTGAAGCCAACTCTAACTACAGGACCGTTCCAAGCACTACCAAAGTCAAATGTGGGGGAAATTCGAATACTTGCGTTATATCCACGGGACATACTGTATAGTGACTCTTCAGGATTTATAAATGCACTGATTTTTTGCAATTTGTTGTAGCCTGCCTGTTCTACAAGACGTTTACGTAATTGCTGCAAAGGCTTATCTCCTTTTTTTAAAAGCTTTTTGATGCTATTTAAATAGCTTTCAAATGAAAAAGCGCTGTAAGAATCAAGGGGGCCGAATGTCAGTACTTCATCAGCTAAATAGATCAAATTGTGAACATTGTACACTACAAAATGATTGCCGTATAGACGCGCTGATTCTTTTACAAAATAATGTAACATCATTTTAGAACATGAAGTGTTTTAATTGATCAACTAATCCCTTTTCTAGTCCACAATGAAAGTATTGGCCAGGAGATACATCTCGAATGATAGTACGACGTGGCGTTTCCAGTAACGTTCGAGGATCTTTTGGAAGATTATGCAATTCTTTAATAGATTGAGCATTACTAAGGATGTTTAACAAACTTCTTACTGCTGAATGAGCAATATTATTTTCACACGCCCACTGGACTAGATCATCTCGCATGTTGGACAAAGGAGCTATATTAAAAATGTTATTAATTTTCAAAACTTCATTATTTTCTGTTCCTCCATCATCGCTGTTTTCATCACTACTGTCACTGATAGATTCACCGTTATCATGTATTGTCAATAATTCATCACTAATGTCCTCGACTTCCATAAAATTATCAGGACATTCACTCAACTCTTCTATAGTTTTTCTTCACTATTAAAATCACTTTCTTCGCTTTTGAATACACTAGAAGACTGATGAGCTATTATTTAATATACTTATTGCTTTTTTTAAGCGTCGGTTTTTTTTACTTTTTGATAAATCACTGAATGCCTTTCTATAGGACATCTTGATAAGTCAAATGATTATACCTATGTTTAAATGTCAAAAGTAACTGCACAAATACAAATAATTTTAGACAGCTTGGATTGAATTATCGATTTTGGTTAAATATAACTACAATTACAGCTGTAATTGAAGCGTGCACCGGAATAACGATCTATGTTACATTTTTGGCTCTTTTGCGATAAAAGTGGAATAATGATCTATGTATACCGCATGTCCTATGGCCAACCGCGCAGGTGAGCTGCAACCTGAATTCTTGACTTCGGCAGTATTTATGGTACAGTTAGAGTGGACTTCAGACGAGTGCGCTGCATAAGAACGAAAAGTGTCGACTGCTCTTCTAATAGCTGTCAATTCGGGAGATCGAAGCGTTTCGTGTAACCTCAAAATCGTAAAGTTTTGAATTAGTAGTGAATAATTTGTAGAAGTGATGAGAAATAATCATAAATAATCTTCCGAATCTTCTCGGTCTTTCTTCTGACGCCATTGGTCCTTCTCCCTACTCCCTAGGCGCACTCTAGCGACAGTGCATTTCCGTTATCGCTTATTAAGCGTATCCTATTCTCTGTCTAATAAGGTATCACGTTATCGTTTAATAGCGTAATCGGTTATTATGAAGCTACTGCGCATGCTCAACATAACGTTTTACGTTTAACGTTCTAAAATTAAGGAGCTCAAAAACTCCCTATTAAATGGCTATACCATATGTCCGCGATCAAAGAGCCCATAGCAAAATTGCGAGTTTTGCATGAGCACCTCTGTGGGTCTCCTCGTCCAATAGAATCACCGGAGAAGCGTGAATGCGCATGCGTAGTCATCCGCGAGTGCAGTTCGACTTCGATTTCGAGATGCGAGCTCTCTGCGACGCGGCTCTTTAATCGCGGACATATGGTACTTTCTCGTCTGCTAGGTTTTTACGCCTTAGGGAACTTCTCTCGTGACTATTGACGTCTGCCCGCGATAGACAGAGCCAATCGTTCGTCGTCCTTGCATCTCCGACCAATAGCGTACAACCTACTGTCTACAAAACGCTACGTGCCATATCGTCGTATGTCAACACATACGTGGAGACCCTGTATACCTGTTAAGGCTGGGTCTCACTAGGACACTTTGATGGAGGCCACAGGTTGACACCACTAAATTTGCCCTGAAATGTCTCGGTGTGATTTAAAAGTTGCCGCTTCCAGTCAATGAGGCCAGTAAGAAATTTTGTTTCCTCCGAGAGCAAATTTTACTGTCCAGTGAAGGCAACTTGACTTATTGAAGCAACAGATATCCCGGTGTGATCGTTGTATGTTAGGTAGAGAGAGAGAGAGAGAGAGAGCAGGACTATTTTTTGAGGTTATATTAATAAAACACGTTTTGATAGGTTGATATATTTCCAGTTAATTTATTATTGGTGGATGAAGTGAATATGGCTAAGTGGAATAGTAACCAAATTTATAAATTCTTAGACGTTTATGAGCAGTATGAACTTTTATGGAATTTTAGAATAGACGATTATACGAACAAAGCAAAACGTGAAACTGCGTTTGGTAAATTTATTGAAGAAATTAAAGAAGAATTAGGTACTTTTACGGTTGATGAATTGAGAAAAAAATTAAAATTATAAAAACTGTATACCGGAGTGAATTGATGAAAGTCATCAAATCAAAGAAAAGTGGAGCATCTGCGGATGAAATTTATACTCCAAAACTAGTCTGGTTTAAAAGGGCAGATTCTTTTTTAAATGACGTGACAGCAAGTAGACGATCTAAAACTAATTTGGTAAGTACATTTCTTTATTCCTTAAATATATAATTGGTAAACATATAATAAGTATATAACTAAATAATTTTACATCTTATCCACTGGGTATTTCATCCATCCGCATTAATTACTCTAAACCAATACTCTTGTTTTGCCACGGCAAAGGATCTTGTTCAACAAAATAAGTAGCATATTTATCCCGGAGCTCTCCAGCTGCTTTGGAATGGTTATTCTGTCCTAGTGAAGTAACAGATGCTAAGCCTTTTGTGTTATTGCGCCATGCCCCTTCCGTTAAATCACCAGTAAGATCATTTTCAACGTCAGCACTAAGTGGTGGCAAATATGTACTCCCTGATGTTTTTCGTAACCAGTTGTGTAAAGTACAACAAGCTTGTACAATCAAATCTACTGTCTCTGGCTTATGCCCTATTGGTTTTTCAAAAATTCTGAATCTTGAAACAAGAATTCCGAAAGCGTTTTCTATAATTCTCCTGGCTCTTGATAAGCGGTAGTTGAAAATCTTTTCTTTTACACTTAATCGTTTATGGCTGTATGGCTTTAATAAATTAGTTCTTAAGGGGAACGCATTGTCCCCTACAAAGAGACCATTTTCAGGAATTTTCAATTGATTTTTCTGCAATGCAATATTAAAATCTGAATTCCGAAAAATGGAGCCATCATTTGTTCTACCGTTGCATCCAATATCTGTATAAAGAAAACAATAGTTCGCATCTACAACAGCAAAAAGAATAATGCTGTATATATCTTTATAACAATAAAATTCAGACACAGTGCCAGGTGGTCTCCTTATTCTTATGTGTTTGCCATCGATGGCACCGCAACAATTTGGAAAATTCCATCTTTCCCTAAACACATTTGCTATTCCTTTCCATTCAGCGGTATTTGTCGGTACCTGTAAAAAGAGCGTTTTTTAATTATTTAGTAGCTTTTGGGCTAATTTGTAATTCTAATTGTGTTTTTAGATGCTTCTGGGTAATACAAACAGCCAGTTACTTTGTGACGAAGATACTCAAGGCACACAAGGTAATGATGTAGAGGAAACAGATGTAGAGCTGTGCAATACAAATTCAGAGGGAGAAACACCAAATAGACAAATTAAAACTCCAAAAGCAAAAACTACTGGATTGAAGAGAAAGGCCAATCCTGATATTGATGCTGTTCAAGAAGCTGTAACTTCTTTGAAACAAATAGTGGCTACCAATAATGCACAGGTGGTTGAAGATGAGTTTACTTCTTACGGTAAACATATAGCAACTCAATTAAGGGAGCTTCCTCTTATTAATGCACTTCAAATCCAAGATCAAATTCAGTCGCTAATTACAAAAGAAAGAATTTCTTGCTTATCTAATACAAACATTAATTACACAAGACTAATAGAAGACACTGTGACTAGAGAAAATGCTTCTTCTACACATACCTCAGAACCGAGCACTTTTGGTTCACATGTTTCCTATTCCAACTACGACCATACCTATACTATGTAAAGTTCTAATGAGTTAACCTAATCATTTATCGTTCATTATATCAGCATTATTATTACTGCATTGAGTAACCTAACCTAAGTATTTCATAACTACCTACTGTTTCGTTTTTAAATATCTATTTTATTTACTTTTATATTAAAGAATGTATTTCATTTTCAAAAATAAATTTACTATAAAGTAAGTATTTTCTTGAACGTGTGTTATGACTTATAAAAGCATTAATTAAATTAAATTGAGAAATCCAACTTACGTAATATTTGGTTGAAGTACTTTAATTATTGCAGACAGGACTTCCGGTAAAAATGTGTATATTGTATTCTTTGCAACCCTGAATGAATACTGCAGTGATACTATAGGTTCGTTCCAACTAACATGAGAACTGGTTCTGAACTCGGCGGAGTGTGCGCAGTCTGACTTAGCCGTTCCAACAAACACAGAACTGGTTCTGGAACGATTCCAAAGAGCGTTCCAACTAAACTGCGAACTGTAACAGAACGGTTCTAGAACGGTAATTCCAGTCCCTAGTTCTGAGTTGGGACGATTTTCTAGCCCACGCGTGGTAAGGCGCGAGACGCGCTCTATTTGAATCGGTAAGTCCAAGAACAGTACAAATGCATAAAGATAGTTTCGAGAAAACATGAAAAAACATAATAACTTCACAATGAGTTGATGGCCATGATATAAAAGTTGTGATAACTTTTTAGGTAAATGATAATTGAAAATAAAAAATCCGAAAAAATCACTCCCCTCCAAGTTATAGAAGGAAAAAACGTATGCACTTGTACTCTTTTTGGACTCATCTTTTTTTCTGCTTTTTTGAATGTTTGTGCATGATAAGCTCTTGAAAACTGTAATGTTTTTTACGTTTCAACAATTAGTTGAACTCACAAATTCGCTTAGGATAACCCGTGATTTTCCGCAAAATGTATACAAAAGGTGGACAAGAGCCTCCCTGTGCTGTGTGCGATCATGTGTTCCAACACATCCCATGAATTCAGTTCTAGAACGCATCTGACTGGCGCATGCGCATTAAATAATTCTTAACTAGTTCCAGGACGGTTCTAGAACTGTCCTAAAATGCTTGTTGGAACGAACCTTATGCTATCTCCAATAGCAAGGTATCGAAAAGTTAACTAGTTTTATTCTTGCGGGAATGGGGCTCCTTAACACAGTTCACGCTTCTGTATTATGGGTTCCACCAATTTCAGCAGCTCTTCAAATTTTGCAACTGACATTCTCAGATGATTTTTATATAAGGTTACATCTTCTTCGGCTAATTCCTTCAGAAGGGTTCCTGATGCACCTAATTCGCATCTTCTAGTTAACCATTTCCTCACCCAAATGGATCGCCTTTTCTTCTTCTTTTTATTAAGGTAATTTTGTAAAACATCATGTAAAATAACAGCAAGACAATTAACACCAGCACGAACCACTGCGTTATTCGCCATTTTGTAGGGCAACTTTACTAGATAAACTGGATCCAACAAATCACAAGTCTGATCTCCATTTGACATGCAACTTTAATGGCGTCAACCTGTGGCCTCCATCAAAGTGTCCTAGTGAGACCCAGCCTTTAAGGAAACTCGATTTACAACAATCGGGTCAGGAATTTGTAGAGCCCTGGCCAGCCTCGGTATATCCCTTCTTCTAAACCTAAACATGGCAAGGCTGAGGCTATCGTTATAAAAGGCAAGATCAAAATTTCCATAGAGAGCTGCTCGGTTACCCAGGAGGTCCCCATCGTGTAAAATATGCCTCATCACTAGATCGTCCAAATCGTCGTCATCTTCATCAGCCTCATCAATTAGGATGGGGTGAAGTATATCGTCCATAATTATGTACAATAATTAGGGTAAACCACCCAGTTATTGGACATCTTGAGAGAACGGAGTTAACGAGAGAGGAGATCTTAGGTGAGGAAGCATCAAGCAAGAAGGTATGGTGGCTAAGAACGATAGACCAGAGGAAGAAAGAGAAGGAGAAAGTGTGGCAGATGATATAGTAGCCCAGAGGGCGCTTCTGTATTTGAGACTAGAGAGATCACCTTCTATAATATATATAATCTTGGTCAAGTGTGAGGCACGAAGCACGTGCGATGTGCAATGTAACCTGTTATTAAAATACCAATAAATATCACTTTTACTAATGATGCAAGTTGTCACATGGTGTCAGAAGTAAAGTTAGTGTCTTACCAATACAAGGAAGACTGAAGAAAACAGATGAGAAATGGAGAAGACGATATTTTTTTTTATAGACGCTAACGGTAAAGAAACGTGGGTTATTAGTACGAGCTCCCACCAGAGAGTACCGTATGTCCGCGATCATTTGAACCATAGGAAAATTGCGAGTTTTGCATGAGCACCCCTTTGGGTCTCCTCGTCCAATAGAATCACCGGAGAAGCGTGAATGCGCATGCGTAGTCATCCGCGAGTGTGGCGTCGTCAGCAAGTGCAGATCGATTATTTCGATAACCGATCTGAACTTGCTGACGACGCCACACTCGCGGATGACTACGCATGCGCATTCACGCTTCTCCGGTGATTCTATTGGACGAAGAGACCCAAAGGGGTGCTCATGCAAAACTCGCAATTTTCCTATGGTTCAAATGATCGCGGACATACGGTATTATTAATAGTGTTGACAATATAATGATGTCAAAAATTGGACTTGATGAGTCATTAAGACCACCGCCGCCCTTGGATCTCAAAGGATCAAGCGATTTGCATATATTATGGAAGAACTGGAAACGTAGTTTTACGAATTACCTTGAGGTTGCCGGATTGAACGACAAGACAGTGACTGACAAAAGACGTGTCGCTATTTTGACGAATTTATTGGGAGAGGATGCTTCAGAGATCTTTGATACATTTGTGTTTGCTGAAGGCGAGAAGGAGGATGTTTTGAATGACGTGTTAAAAAAGTTCGAGGACTATTGTTTACCTAAAGTGAATCAGACAGTGTTGAAAGATTTAATTTCTTTCAAATTACTCAAAAGGAGGGCGAAAATTTTGATAAATTTTTGACCACATTACGAACAGCTGCAGCGACGTGTGAATTTGGACCGCAGAAAGAAAGTTTGATTCGTGACAGAGTTATTTGTGGTATCAGAGATGCAGTTTTACAAAGAAGACTGTTGAGAGAAACGGATATTACGTTAACAAAAGCCATTGAGATGTGTAGGGTGAATGAGATCAGCGAGAGACAAGTTAAAATGATTCAAGAAACAATTGAAGTAAACGCGGTTAAAAATAATTGGAAATCAAAGAAAAATACTGAAGAAGAGCGAGCTCAGTATACAGCTCCACAGAGTAAAAAAACTGAGTGCAGATTTTGTGGATATACACATTTACCAAGGAAATGTCCGGCATATGGACAAACGTGCAATGCTTGCAAGGGTTTAAATCATTTTTCAAAAGTATGTAAGAAAAATCGCATACATGAAGTAACAGAAATACCACCTGATCCGCACAATCTGACTGTGTCGAGTGATGAAGATGATTTTCAGGTTGATAAGTTTTTTGTATCTGAAGTTTCAAAAACCAAGAAAAGAAACGAAAAAGCGTGGTTTGTGGATGTCAAAATTAAGGGAAAGAGTGTAAAATTTAAGTTAGACACTGGAGCGGAAGTAAACATTATCACTAAACAAATTGTGAATAATTTAAAGGCTGATATGGGGAAAACAAAGGCACTGTTGTCTTCGTATGGGGAATTTACATTGAAGCCTGTTGGTGAGGTGGATCTACTTTGCGAACGAGATCACGAAACTAAGAAAACATTGAAATTTATAGTTGTTGATGTTGATTCAGTCCCGTTGTTGGAACTCGAAGGATGTGTAGAGTTGAATTTGCTGAAAAGAGTTGATGCAGTTGGAATAAATAAGCTCAGAGAATCGGTAGAAACTGAGTTTGATGATGTTTTTACTGGACTGGGAACGTTGCCTTTTGAGTACAGTATAAAGTTGATGCCTGTGGTGCAACACCAGTAGTACATGCTCCCAGGAAAGTACCGTGTGCACTACAGCAGAGGTTGAGGAGTACATTAGAAGAGTTGGAGAAGCAAGGTGTAATTGTCAAAGTAGATCATCCGACAGAGTGGGTAAACAGCCTTGTCATTGTCGAGAAAAAGGATAGGTCGCTGCGCCTCTGTATGGACCCTCATGATTTGAATGAGTACGTAATGAGAGAACATTTCAAGATGTACACGGCTGAGGATATAGCTGTCAATATGAATGGCAAGAAAGTTTTTTCAGTATTGGACATGCGTGATGGATTCTGGCAAGTGAAATTGGATGAGAAGAGTGCACAGATTTATGTACATTCAACACACCTCTTTCGGTAGATATAAATTCCTCAGATTGCCTTTCGGGTTATGTTCATCACCAGAAGTATTTCAAAAACGAGTAATTCAGACGTTTGGAGATATCGAAGAAGTATCCGTCGTTGTTGATGATTTGATTATTGCAGCCGAAACTGAGGAGGAACATGATAAAATACTAAGAAAAGTACTTCAAAGAGCAAGGGCGAACAATGTTAAATTCAACAAGAAGAAGATGAAGCTTAGACTAGAGGAAGTTCCTTATGTGGGCCATATTATCTCTAAGGATGGATTAAAGTTGGACCCAAACAAAGTGAGGGCTATAATCAACATGGACGATCCACAGAACAAAGAAGAATTAAGAAGGTTTCTGGGTATGGTTAATTATCTGGCCAGATACATTCGCAATATGTCAGTTGTCAACGCACCTTTGAGAAAATTATTAAAAGAGGATGTTGAATGGATGTGGGGCCCGGAGCAACAGGAGGCGATAGAGACTTTGAAGAAGAAATTAACTTCAGCACCAGTCTTGGCGTATTATGATGTGAACAGGCCAGTGGTGGTTGAAACTGATGCTTCGAAGGATGGATTAGGGGCTGCGCTTGTTCAAGACGGTCATCCCATTGTCTACGCATCGAGATCTCTCACAGAAACGGAACAGAGATATGCTCCGATCGAGAAAGAGCTTTTGGCAATTGTTTTTGGTCTGGAACATTTTCGGCAGTATGTATATGGACGACCGGTAACAGTACACACAGATCACAAACCATTGGTGACTATCATCAAGAAGGATATTAACAAGGTATCTGGAAGATTGCAAATGATGTTTCTTAAGGTCATAAAATATCAGCCAACAATCCAATACGTGCCTGGGAAAGAGATGTTCTTAGCCGATACACTCTCCAGAGCTTTTCTACGGGATCCTGTGAGAGAGGACGATGAAGTGGGTGATATAGTGCATTCTATCAGTAAACATTTAGCAATAAGTAAGGAGAAGAGGAGAACTGTACAGGAAGCAACGGAACAAGACGAGATCCTGCAAAAGATCATTCAATATCATCAGGATAAATGGCCAGAGTATGTGCGGAATGTTCCTCTTTGCGTGCAACCTTATTGGAATTATCGCCACGATATCTCGGTAGAGGATGGCATGGTATTTGTGGAGAATAGATTGTTGGTTCCCAGTATTCTGAGACCAGAGATGCTCAAGATTCTGCATGAAAGACATCTTGGGGAAGAAAAGTGTAAGAAGAATGCTAGGAGTTTGCTCTTCTGGCCTGGGCTGACTCAGCAGATTGAGCAAATGGTGTCGGCCTGTACTGTGTGTCAGCAGTTTCGATCGAGTCAAGGCAAAGAGCCTTTAATATCACATGTAATTCCTTCGAGGCCCTGGTGCAAGATCGGTACGGATATTCTGGACTTTGCTGGTGCTACGTATTTGGTGGTAATAGATTATTACTCTAAGTGGCTGGAGTTATTGCTAATGCAGAGAAAGACATCAGGGGAAGTGATAAATCAGCTTAAAGAGGTATTCTCGAGGTTTGGAATCCCAGAGGAGATAGTATCGGATAACATGCCGTTTGGAAGTTTGGAGTTCAAGACTTTTGCTATGCAATGGGATATTGTCTTTACAACCTCTAGCCCGAGGTATCCACAGTCTAACGGCATGGCTGAGAGAGCCGTGCAAATTGCAAAGAATATTCTACGAAGAGCATCAACCGGAAGAGCTGATTTAGGTGTCATGCTGCTTGATTATAGGAGTACTCCAGTCAAGGGCATGAGTCTCAGTCCTGCCCAGCTGTGTATGGGACGTAGACTGCGTACAAAAATACCAGTACTCAGTAGCAAACTTATACCAAAGATACCAACCGGTGTTCGAGGCGAGTTACAAGCAAAACAAGCAATCCAAAAATTATACTATGACAGGTCTGCTCGTAACCTACCTGAACTGAACGTGGGTGACAGGGTTTTACTGAAACGAGGTAATATAGTGGAGCCTGCTAAAGTGACTACTAAGCTTGAGGCTCCACGTTCATTCATCGTGGCCACTACGGATGGTGGTGAATACAGGCGCAATCGAAGTCAATTAATAAAACCTAAACATGAGGCTGTGATGCACTTCGTGGATCCATTCTCTGATCTCATATCGGATGATTCGCAATCTTCAAAAGAGGATGTTGCAGAGCCTACAGATCGGTTAAACAGTGAGGGACCTGCTGATCAACCACTGGATTCTGAACGTGGTGTATCTAGTGGACGAACCTTGAGACCTCATGCGGATATAAAACGTCCAGAACGTTTTAAGGACTTTGTTGTTTGAAATATCGTAATTATGTTACTATTATTACCTAATTATGTTAAAGGGGGGGATGTGGCAGATGATATAGTAGTCCAGAGGGCGCTTCCGTATTTGAGACTAGAGAGATTACCTTCTATAATATATATAATCTTGGTCAAGTGTGAGGCACGAAGCACGTGCGATGTGCAATGTAACCTGTTATTAAAATACCAATAAATATCTCTTTTACTAATGATGCAAGTTGTCACAGAAAGAGAAAACGCACACAAAATGCATGATACAGAGGAATGATAACGGTATACGTAATAATCTTGGCATATAAAGAGAAGTATGCATGGAAAGAATTGTGGAATGCTGGTATGGGAGGAACACTGTAGGGAATATGTTTGTTACCTACCAAGTCCTTTTCTAGGCCAGTGGACCGAAATAAACTATCTACCTATCTATCTATCTATTGGACACCTTGCAGTTATTAGACAATCTAATTTAAATGAATAAAAACAAGATTTCTAGTTCTTACTTAAATAAATATTATCAATAAAAAAATAAGAACACTCTGTCCAATAACTAAGTTCTTTGGCAATTTTTTTGAGGTTATTGCTTTCGGTTTCGTATACGTATGGGTAGATCGATGCTTGCTTAAACTGTTATTTTGCGGCAAACGTAAGTCGATAAGTTTACGGATACGGATAGGGATACGGAAAAAATTTTAGGGTTTGCTAAAAGTGTCTATTATAACCGTTTTAATTTGCCCCCGGGTGTTTGGCTCTGTGGCGCCATCTGCTTCAGTTTTGCCCAAACAACCCCATTGAATACCTGCTTAACAGGTTAGCTTTTTTTCCGCAAGAGGTCTCACTGATTTCTGGACTGTCGCGTACGCAACTAGACTCGATTTGGAATCGATATAACCTTCGAAAGTTCTAGGATTTATGGCGGTAAAACTCAAATATCAAATGGTTCTGAATGCTGAGAAATAATGTACGGGTGAATTTCCACGGAAAGAAAGGCATATCGAATATTACCCGTTAGGGTACCGGCAACTGCGAGATTTATAAACTTCCTGCCGCCGCGAGTTTGGTTTGCGAGGACTATCAACAATCAGGCATAAACACCTTCTTCCGTTTCGGGGACTGAGTTTTGGCGACTCGAGAAGTCGTAAACGATATCGCGTAGCATTTCTGATTTGTAAACGAGTTCGCCAAATTCGCCCTTCCATGAAGTCACATAATCATGAGTATGCGAGTGCAGATTGAGAGGGAGAAAACCGTTGTAACGATCCGCGACTAGCGTTTCGATAGGGACAGTGCAAGGCGAATAGGGCGCCATATGAAAGCTCTTGTGTAAAGTAATGAGGAGGAATTTAACGAGAGTATAAAGGGCAGTTACAGTGAAATTCCTTTTTATTAAATAAAATTAAATATTTTTTTGTAAAATGCCATCCTCGAAAAAAACCTGTTGCGTCAAAGGTTGCTCAAATACACCAGATCGTGTACAAAATATTAATCTACCAGTAAAATTCTATTCATTTAATACAAGTAGTGTTCACTTCCCATGGAAGAATCACAAACGTGTAAAGTGGATTAATGCAGTTAAAAATTGCATTAATCCACTGCTACAGTATTCAGATAATATATATAGGTGATATACAATAAGTTAAGTAAGAGCGTGTACAGCGTTATTCATAAAAAATGTATTCAACAATGTTTTTTTCCACATACACCCTGCGACTCGGATTCTGTCGCTGGTGACTTTCTAATTATCATTTTTAAACGTACTAACCAATGAGTAATCAATCCTCATGCTTTCATTAATGAGGATAGACGCCACCGTAGCTAATGAGGGTATGAGAATTAATTGTTCATTGACTAGTATGTTTAAAAATGATACTTTAGAAAGTCATCAGCGACAGAATCTTAGTCGCAGGGTATACATACGTTTGACATGTTCCAAAGCAATGCGCAATTATGTTAATAATGAGTTCAATCACCCACCAATATCAATAATTGCTTGGCATCTCCGAGGCATACTATCCACCAAATTTTCGGCGTATTTGCGGGAAAGTGCCTTTCAAATGTGTCGAATTTCTCAGGATACATGCATCAAACAGAAGCTTTGAGGAAAACGTGTCTTCACTGTGAATTCACTGTGAAGTAGCTATCCCGAGAAATTCAACGCATTTGGAAGGCACTTCCCTGCGAATACGTCGAAAACTTAGTGGATAGTATGCCTCGGAGATGCCAAGCGACTATTGACGCTGGTGGGTTAACATAATTGTGCATTGCCTTGGAACCAATAATTAATCATCCTCATGCTTTCATTAACGAGAGTAGACGCCACCGTAGCTAATGAGCGCATGAGAATTAATTATTCATTGGTTAGTACGTTTAAAAATAACGTTTAAAAAGAGTCACCAGCGACAGATGCCGTGTCCCTGGGTGTATGTGGAAAAAAATATTGTTAAATAAATTTTTTATAAATAATGCCGTACGCATTCTTACTTAACTTACTGTACTTACCACAATCTTTACATTATAAGTATTTGATACACCGGTTTGAGCTACAACTTTACAGGTTATAACGATTTCTCCGTTTTTGGTGTCATCTGTCTCTACTACATTAAGTACATGACCCGATTCAAATAATTTTCGTCCTTTGACATCATTCTGACTTCGTATGAGGTTGTTTTGAATTGGCCGAAAACCATACTTAATAATTCTTAGGTTTGTTCCTGCAGAGAATCCGTGACTAATCCCTGACAGTTGGTGATTTGTACGTAGTGCGCATGTGCGGACTTTGACTAGTCAGGGATTTCTGTTGGAACTGTGGCGGCCCGCCACCAGATGGCGCTGCCCTTCTCACTAGTGGTCGAACACGAGTACGTTTCTACATAAGACCGAAGCTGTTCGACAACCACGGAGGACAGAGCACACAGAGCGTCTAAGGCAGGAGTCGGCCTAGCCTTACTGACGAGTCCACAGGCCGACTCCGGGACGAAACGCTCCGCCGATAACATGGCGATCGCTCTTTTCGCCAAAGTGGTGACCCCGACGTGATGCAGCGGAGAAGATCATCATTCCTGCAGCATACCTTCTGGACCAAGGAACTCCCATGATAGGACACCTTCATCCGGAAGCAGAGCCAACCACACGCACACGGCCACGACGCTCTCAGCCAGCACCAGCCACACCAACGCTCACACACACGGCCACGACGCTCACAGCACCAGCCACACACACACGGCCACGACGCCCCAGAGCACCAGCCATGCCAGCGCACACACACACGGCCATGCTAGACCCACGCAGGCAGCAGCCACAGCACCAGCGCTCACACACAAGGCCATGCTAGACCCACGCAGGCAGCAGCCCCAGACCAGCGCACGCACACACACGGCCATGCTGGACCCACGCAGGCAGCAGCCGCATCATCACACACACACACACACACACAGGACCGATCTCTCACACGCTGCGACGAACACCGGCGGAATTTCCAACTCACGATGTCCCAGTCACATAGAACCACGCTCACACAGCCATCGCCACGCACACCACCATCTTCCACATCGTTACGCCTGCCTCCAGCAGCCGTCACTGGGGGGAGTACTGTGGCGGCCCGCCACCAGATGGCGCTGCCCTTCTCACTAGTGGTCGAACACGAGTACGTTTCTACATAAAACCGAAGCTGTTCGACAACCACGGAGGACAGAGCACACAGAGCGTCTAAGGCAGGAGTCGGCCTAGCCTTACTGACGAGTCCACAGGCCGACTCCGGGACGAAACGCTCCGCCGATAACATGGCGATCGCTCTTTTCGCCAAAGGACACCGAACGCACTGTACTCTAGTGGTGACGACAGTAATTCATTTTAGAAGAGAGCAAATCTAACCTTTTTAATTTTCGACTAAAGTTATTGTTATTTTGTTTTATACACTACTAGAGTAGTGTAACAAAAATATGGATGAAAACTCAGGTACAAACAATAGAAAGGTAATACGGTTTGGCGAACAAGGGTTGCAAACGTACAGTCAGTTAAGTAAGAGCGTGTGTATGGCATTATTCATAAAGAGATTATTCAACAATGTTTTTTTCCACGTACATACGTTTGACATGTTCCAAGGCAATGCGCAATTATGTTAATAATGAGTCCAATCACCACCATCGACAATCACTTGGCATCCCCGAGGCATAGTATCCACCCATTTTTTGACGTATTCGCGGGGAAGTGCCTTCCAAACGCGTCGAATTTCTCAGGATAGCTACTTCACAGTGAACACGTTTTCATAAACAAACAGAAGCTTGGACGAAAACGTGTCTTCACTGTGAAGCAGCTATCCCCAGAAATTCGACACATTTGGAAGGCACTTCCCCATAAATACGCTGAAAATTTGATGGATAGTATGCCTCGGAGATGTCAAGCAATAATCGATGGTGGTAATTGAACTCATTATTAACCAAATTGTGCATTGCCTTCGACCATATCAAACGTATGTATATGTCGAAAGAAACATTGTTTAATAATGTCTTCATGAATAACGCCGCACACGCTCTTACTTAATAGACTATACTTACAATCTCACGTCCTTCACAGAACGCTAATTGCCGGACGGATCGGAGTAAGCCATCCCCGCAGTGGCCAGCTTAATAAATACCGCTATACGTGGAATATGTATTGTAAAGGGGAGAAATAACGGATTCCATAGATAACCGTGTAGATCTGATACCTGGCTTGCCATGTACACCCGGGTTCACGGATTTTGAACATAGTGACTTTTCAAAATGTCATATTTCAATATACTAACCAATGAATAATTAATTATCATGCTTTCATTAGCCAGGGCAAAAGCCGCATTAGCTAATGAAAGTTTGACATTTAATTGCTAATTGGCTGTTACGTTTTAAAATTACATTTTCAAAAGTCATTATGTTCAGAATCCGTGAACCCGGGTGTACACCCGGGGCCACGGATTCTTCTTCTGGTTACTTTTGCAAAATGTTTCTATTATAGGTACTCTACATATTAATTACTCATTCAAATTTCTAACATTAGCATCAACATCTATAGCAGAAATAATGGATTCGGTTTTTCAACAGTACAAATAACAATTAACAAATTAATAGAGGGGGGGGGGCAGTTTTACTTCGACCAGGGTGTACACAATATCCTACAACAAATTAGGACAGTTATTTTGAATTAATCTATTTCTCCAGCCTTATACCATACTTGTAAAACGCTTGCGTGCTGGTTATTCTCAGTATAGCGCTATACCGCGTTTATACTGTGTTTGTAAAACCCGCCCTCATTCATACGAGCAGCTAGTACGCATGCGTCGGACTGAAAGTTTCCTGACAATCCGCAAACTTTTCTGACTGTCAGCAAACTCGTCTGACTCCTGCTGGAACAGCGGATTTGGAATCAGTGACTGTCACGTACTTCTTGTTGGAACGCGAGAATCTTAATGCGCATGCGCCTGACGTCCGCTGACAGTCTCTGACTCCTGCAGGAACAAACCTCTTATATCATCCCCGATAGCCAAGCGTGACTTTCACCCAAAAGTCACGCGGTGGCGTCACTGAGTGACGTTACTCTGATGCCACAGTGAGGATCCGGAGTGAGAGTTTTTGCCAGAACGGAATACTTGATCCTGATTGGTCTATTCGCTGACGCCGTACGGAACTTTTATTCGCGTCGGACACCGCTGTATGGTGGCGTTTCGTTCTTCCTAAGATGGCCGTCGTTGCGAACCGAATGTCAAGATAACCATGTAACGTAAACAAAATATTTGTAAATACCTAGTAGTAGTTTTAAGAGTGCAAGTGCAATAAACCCAATTCATAAGTGATGAATATCGATATCGAAGATATCTTGTCAGTTCTAGGAGAGTCAAAAATGCCGCTAGTGGAAGGAGAAGCGGTATTGAAAAAGCAGTTTGTATTTTCCTGCTGAATCAAAAAGAGAAACCAAAATACAGTGAAAATCGTCGCTTCTTGCGTACAATCGTCACATGTAACAAGTGCTTCTCACGAAGTTGAAGTGAACATCTTACTAGTAAACAACAATAAAGAAGTAACGTGCAAGTGCAGCTAGGCCAGAGGAAGACGCAAACATGTTTTTGCAACGCTTCTGTACATAAATCAGTACGGCAAATAGTACCATGTGACGATTGTACGCAAGAAGCGATGATTTTCACTGCATTTTGGTTTCTCTTTTTGATTCCGCAGGAAACCGATAATTGATTATTTCGATAACCGATCTGAACTTGCTGACGACGCCACACTCGCGGATGACTACGCATGCGCATTCACGCTTCTCCGGTGATTCTATTGGACGAGGAGACCCAAAGGGGTGCTCATGCAAAACTCGCAATTTTTCTATGGTTCAAATGATCGCGGACATACGGTATACGTTTCGAAGTGGCCTTCGCAGTGGCTTTCTCGAGGGGGAGTTGCGAGTACTCGTAACTAGAAACGTATACGTTTCTTTTGCGAGTGGTTAACGCTTGGCAACGTTGTAGGATGTACTAACAGTTGAATAAATATGGATTAGATGATACTAAATTTTCAGAATATATTGGTTTACTTCTTATGACATGCTTTTAGCGCGTAGTTTTGAATACTTTCTTATTACGTATCACACGATGCACGTATAAATATATTTCTATTAGTGTTCTTTGGATACTTATAATATTTGTTTATCCGTCCAACCGTCCATGAACAACTTATTTTAAAAACATTCACATTTTAATAATGTAATCAAACTTTCTTTATAATTTCCTGCTATTATATTTTTGTCAAAAGGATTTTATACATTTTATTTGAAATTCTGTAAAAATAGGTGGTGACTTGGTTGCTTTATACACTATAGAATTTGATCCTGATTAGATAATTTTTTAAGATGTTATCTGCAAAAGTTCAAAATTTTTATGCGATAACTTTTAAGCAGATAGAGCTATTTGCATACAACTCAGCCTTATTTACGTAGTTTGGATATACAATGGAGTTTGAACATTTTTCAAATTGCGCGAAATTAATTACAGTTAAATGTCCAAAGTATACGACATTTATTAATATAGAATATCTGTCTTAGAATTAATAAGCGACGCACACCAAATACACAATATGTATATGTATACATATAAGCACTCAGAAAAGAAGACAAGACGCAAAACGCTGAATTTTCTTTGTATATGAATGTAAGAAACTGGAATAATAGCATATGTATATATAATGATATAAACATTAAAATTTCTATAGTAAGGGAAAGTTATAATTTTGTATTGCCTCCTCCAATTTTATAATATATATTATCGATGTGTGTTACATGAAGAATTGAATTGTATGGAAAACTATTCATTTTTCAATTACAATGTATTATGTGATTCATAAAAAATAACAGACTTAGTTTAAGTAAGAATAGCGAATGAGTCCTAATGAATATTATCTCTATCTTATAATTAATACACCTTATTATGAAATCAATAGTCACGTAATACTAATCCTTTATTGCACTCCACGACAACGTTATATTAATGAATATTTTTATCCCCATATAAAAACTACAATCTCTTCGTACCAAATGAAATATTCCTTATATTACTTATTCCTACTTTATTCAGTTACGCGTACAAATACTGCGGACGATGTTACCGCGGAGAAGCCGACTTTCGCCAAGAGCATGTGTTTGGGATTGTCATCATAAAACAATAAACCGTTCCAAGTTTTGGGTTTCGAGGAGGGAGTTTTCAGAGCCCATTTCTCCGGAAATTCTGCAAATAAGTGCAATCGAATTCTGTGACCCGTGGTAGAAACATCGTAGAAAATGAATGAAGCTAGTGAAAGAAAGAAGCGAACCGCAAATGTGACGGAGGAGCAGCGGAATTTGTTGGTCGAATTCATGGCAAAGCATCCGCAATTAGTGAGCGGAAAATTTTCCCAAGAGTTCACTTATAAAGACGCATCAGCTTTATGGGAAACCGTGGCTAACATTTTGAATGCGTGTAATGGTGCCAAGCGGGACTGGAAGAGTTGGAGAAAAGTAAGTATATATTCAGTTTCTGAAGTCAGTTTCTATGCATTAAATGTTAATTTTATTTGACATATGATTGCTGACGAAAGTGTACATACACAGTTGAAAGTTTTTGATTAACTAAACATGAAAACTGTTATCTGCATTCGTTTTTTCTATAATAAAAGTATGCAAATTTGAAAGTACATGTTTTACATTTTTACGCTTAGACCTGGCAGGATCTGCGGTCCCGCACAAAATCAAAAGGTGCTACCATCAAACGGCACTGCCGCCAAACTGGTGGGGGACCCGCCTGCACCACGACATTAAATGCGTCGGAGGAAAGAGTCATCCAATTATTAAGCCCAACAGCTATAAGTGGGATCAGTGGTGTGCGCGAGTCCACCATGGGTGATTTATTCAACGATGAAGATGAGGTATCGTCTACATATTTTACACATTGTGCAATTTTTATGACATTGTTTAAATATGACTCTGAGTTACTTACATAATGTTAAAAATCATTGACACAGGAACCACCCACGAGTGAGATCGTGGAATTCCTTGAAACAGACGATCTGATGACGTTATACAGAAGTGGGGAAGAGTCAGCGCAGCTGGAAAGCTTCGAAGTAGAGGAGCCTCAGCAGGACTCAGCGCAGTTGGAGAGCGCTCACGCAGAAGAATCGCAGCAGGAAGCAGAAGCGAGTTTATCTACGGAAAATAGACATTTACAATCTAGCCAACCAAAGAAGAGACAAACGGCGCAGGAGCGCCTAAACAGAACGGCTCACGCAGCGGATTGTCTCTCCGCCACAGCCGAGCGTACATATCAACTACGTAAGAACCATTATGAAATAATGCAAGACCTGAAAAGGCAAAAAGTAGCATTATTAGAAAGATTTGTTACGGCTGTAGAAACCTTAGTTTCAAGGCAGTAGATTCGAAGTACGAATTTGGAATAAAATAGAGTTACAATTATAATTATATATTCATTCATTCATTCATTCATTCATTTTCTCCGTGAAATTCCACTACGTTTCCTGTAAAAATGTCAAAGTATCTTGTTATACCTTCTCCAAAATATTTTGTTTTTCCCTGGAATACGCGGAAGTTTTCTCCGTTATGAAAAATGATTACGAATAATCCTTTGCCGCAATCTTCGACCAGCTGCTAATTGGGGATTTATCCTACGAGCAGCTGCAACATCTTGGTCCACAATATCCACAGGTGGCGGGTTGTCGATCATTCCAAAATCGAAACCTTCGTCTTCCTGGAACTCAGGTTGTATATTATGTTCGATGCACATATTATGAAGAATAACACAGGCGTTAACTATTTTTCCTGCTTTCTCCGGGGCATAGTGCAAAACTCTATGTTTCAGTAGGCAGCGGAATCTCATTTTAAGAACGCCATTGCATCTTTCTATGAGAGACCGACAACTCTTTTGGGACGCGTTGAAACGTCCTTCCGGAGTGCCAGGCTGAGGATTTGGCAAGGGTGTTATGAGCCACGGACGAAGCTGGTATCCAGAATCACCTTCACAAAATACGGTATAATGTAGCAATCGAATCACGTAAGTAAAAAGATAGCAATATAAGCAGTGTTTGAGAGAATTATACAAACCTAGTAAGAAAAACGTATTTCCTTCGTATCTCCTGTGCACTTCTTCCATAGCGCGTGACATATTGGAATTGTTCCAAATATGGTTGTCGTTGGAACTTCCAGGGGAACGTGCATTAACGTTCATGATCTTCAACCGCCAGTCACAAACCTTTAAAAAGTACATTTTTTAACTGCATTGCTTCGCGTACATTTAGAGTTTTGACTATGACTTCTTGAAAGACCTCCGATGCAAACGGGGGTTTAAAAGTAAACAATAAGAATTGTAGAACCATCCGAATCTTACCAATTGAACATTCAGAGAATGGTAACCTTTTCGGTTAACATAAAGGTGTTCCGGATGTAACGGGTCATGAATTTTCGGTGGATAGATCGCGACGTGTGTACAATCTACACATCCAACCACACCCGGAAAATTATGTGCTGCGTGAAACCTGTAAGTTTGGATATTTTGTAATGACAATGTAGGCGAACCACATTCATATACTTTATACCGTATGTCCGCGATCATTTGAACCATAGGAAAATTGCGAGTTTTGCATGAGCACCCCTTTGGGTCTCCTTGTCCAATAGAATCACCGGAGAAGCGTGAATGCGCATGCGTAGTCATCCGCGAGTGTGGCGTCGTCAGCAAGTTCAGATCGGTTATCGAAATAATCGATCTGAACTTGCTGACGACGCCACACTCGTGGATGACTACGCATGCGCATTCACGCTTCTCCGGTGATTCTATTGGACGAGGAGACCCAAAGGGGTGCTCATGCAAAACTCGCAATTTTCCTATGGTTCAAATGATCGCGGACATACGGTACAGTAATTTTTGAAGAAAAATAACAAATGTGTAATTAAACATTACCACTTAATAAAATAAAATTTGATATAATATGCAATTGATTGAATTTCATAAGTCAACAATTTTACTGTAAATGTGATGGCTGGCTGAATAGTCTATACGAAGTTATAAACCAATAAATAACTTACTCGCTTCGAAGTTGTATTAAATCTTCCAATCTTCCAGGAAATCGAACCCATCGATTCATAAATGCAGGTTGATTCATAATATTGACAACCTCATTTATGCTCCTGCTGACGGATGCTGGACTGATGGAAATACCAAGATTGTATCCAATACATGGTTGGTAACTTCCACTCGCAAAAAAATTTAATGCCGTTAGTACCTATTACAGTGTAGAATATCGTATATTTTAACACAGAAATATTTTTATGGCATGAAAACAAAGAAAACTGCATCATACACAATTAATACCTTTACAGTACAACTTAGTGCTGAGGTACGTCCCGGCTGCTCCATAAAACATTCTAAGTCATGGATGAGATTTCGCACCAATGGCTTAGTCAGTCTAAATTGTTGCAAAAATTGCCTGTCGGTAAACTCATCAAATACGTCTACTCGTCTGTCGAAAACTCTTCTTGGCGGTTGTTGCGCAGCAGCTTCCACTTCTTCCAGACCATCCAATACAACCGCATGAATTATATCGTCTAATTCCGCCATACCTGTGATTAATAATACGTATTATTTATTATTATATTATTTATTATTATATATATATATATTATATACCGTATGTCCAATGGCTAGTCGAGCAGGTGCAGCGACCTGAATTTTTCTGAAATTTGACTTCGGCAGTATTTTAGTTAGAGTTGGCTTTGGAAGATGGCGCTACGTACGAGCGAAATATTTGAAATGGTAAAAGCGGGAGGTAGATAAATGCGGGAGAAGTGAAGTGTAACCTCAAAATTGTGAATGTTGGAATAATGGTGAGTAATTGTTTGAAACTATAACACATAATAATTCGGGTTTCTTTTCGATGTTCAACCAAATAACACGACTGATATTTAATTGCAGAGAGAAACTGATGCGACTGGCAGTCGTGGAGGAAGGGGCTACCGTCAACGTGGTCCTCGCCAGAGTGGTCGAGCTCTGCCTCGTCGACGAAAGGTGCAATTGAAATGAAATGAAAGTCTGAGTCAAGGTGAAAATTGGAAGACATGGAAAGAAAACGCGGTAGAGTCGCCGACAGAAGGAGTGAGTAAAGTGCGAAAGAAAAGTGCAGTGACGCCGAAAAACCATGCGGAAGACAGTGACGAACAGCAGCAGCAGCTGGTCGACACTGCTCAACTCCGCACCAGCTCCTGAATGATATCTCGCCGATCGCGATACGCGGCCGCTCCGATGGACAACGATTCCAGACATTCGAGTCGTAGTAGCAGCAAGGACAGCAGCAGCAGCAGCAGCGTCAACGGCAGGGGCACTCTTTTAAAGCGAAGGCAGTCCAAGACCGACTCGAATAGCTGTAAGAGAAAGACGCATCGGCGGAAACATGAAATATCGAAGCAAGACTTGCAATGAGAGTGTGGTAAAAGAAAGAAAAAAATGACATAGACGAGGCGACGAGACAGAGGAGGAAGTCGTCACCACGAAGAGTTCCTGAAACGGTACCAGCACTAGCAACGTGTGAAGAGTTCAAGAGAACGGGCCATCTACACCCAGTCGCAAATCATGCAGAGTTCCTGTGACATCCGACAGCAGCATCACGTCAGGAGTATGAACGGTGGAGAAGAACGGGAGCCTCGCTGAAAAAGGAAGGAGCAGTGTTGGCGATGGCGGTGACAGCCCGGATCATGAGCAAAGGCTGAAGAACCTTGAGCGTTTTGGATAAAAAGTGGACGTGACTCGAAGCAGTTATCGTAATCGATTTACGCCGACACTGGTGCCGTAGCCAATCTCGATCACAATGGATTCTTCCAACTAGAGGCGGTTTCTATATCACTCGTCGCCGTTGATCCTTTCCCTCTTAATCCTTGTACATAATGCATCTGTAAATATGAAGTTTATCCGAAACCCTTCCATCCTTCCTATTGTAACACTCTCGTAACAATACGGTCCGATTATTTTATATTCATAAGGTTTTATCAGCTTTACGCGTTATTCCTCGTTATTTTCGTTATTTAACCTTGCATTCATACATTATAACTGATGGATTATTAATAAATTAATTCATGAAAGTGACTCTACTGGCTTGTGCTATTTTTCGTCCGGTATTTCCTTCCGCAAGATATTTGGATAAATGTACCCCTTCGATCTTGAAGAGTTTGGTTGGAATAAGCAAGACGGATAGTGGACAGAGTTTAGGCCTTAGGAGGCATACAAGATGTCACAATCAGCGGGACAGGATTTCGTGTAATCATGATTTATAGTAAGTAAAGTGGATAGTAATCGTTTCTGTATCAACAAATCTGTGTTCAATTGATATTTTATACTTCATTAGTAGCTCTAGATGAGATACATCTATCTCATAGTTTACAGTACAAAATGTAATTTCCCCTGCGGGAGCTAATTTTATGAATGAAAAATTCTAATAAATCATGATTACACGAAATCCTGTCCCGCTGATTGTGACATCTTGTATGCCTCCTAATGCCTAAACTCTGTCCACTATCCGTCTTGTTTATTCCAACCAAAGTCTTCAAGATCGAAGGGGTACATTTATACAAATATCTTGCGGAAGGAAATACCGGACGAAAAATAGCACAAGCCAGTAGAGTCACTTTCATGAATTAATTTATTAATAATCCATCAGTAATAATGTATGAAGGCAAGGTTAAATAACGAAAATAACGAGGAATAACGCGTAAAGCTGATAAAACCTTCTGAATATAAAATAATCGAACCGTATTGTTACGTGAGTGTTACAATAAGAAGGATGGAAGGGTTCCGGATCAAACTTCATATTAACAGATGCATTATGTACAAGGATTAAGAGGGAAAGGATCAACGGCGACGAGTGATATAGAAACCGCCTCTAGTTGGAAGAATCCATTGTGATCGAGATTGGCTACGGCACCAGTGTCGGCGTAAATCGATTACGATAACTGCTTCGAGTCACGTCCACTTTTTATCCAAAACGCTCAAGGTTCTTCAGCCTTTGCTCATGATCCGGGCTGTCACCGCCATCGCCAACACTGCTCCTTCCTTTTTCAGCGAGGCTCCCGTTCTTCTCCACCGTTCATACTCCTGACGTGATGCCGCTATCGGATGTCACAGGAACTCTGCATGATTTGCGACTGGGTGTAGATGGCCCGTTCTTTTGAACTCTTCACACGTTGCTAGTACTGGTACCGTTTCAGAAACCCTTCGTGGTGACGACTTCCTCCTCTGTCTCGTCGCCTCGTCTCTGTCTTTTTTTTCTTTCTTTTACCACACTCTCATTGCAAGTCTTGCTTCGATATTTCATGTTTCCGCCGATGCGTCTTTCTCTTACAGCTATTCGAGTCGGTCTTGGACTGCCTTCGCTTTAAAAGAGTGCCCCTGCCGTTGACGCTGCTGCTGCTGCTGCTGTCCTTGCTGCTACTACGACTCGAATGTCTGGAATCGTTGTCCATCGGAGCGGCCGCGTATCGCGATCGGCGAGATATCATTCAGGAGCTGGTGCGGAGTTGAGCAGTGTCGACCAGCTGCTGCTGATGTTCGTCACTGTTTTCCACATGGTTTTTCGGCGTCACTGCACTTTTCTTTCGCACTTTACTCACTCCTTCTGTCGGCGACTCTGCCGCGTTTTCTTTCCATGTCTTCCAATTGAAAACATTTGAAAATTATTCAAGCTCTTTCTTATTGACAGGAAAAGCAATATACATTTATTCATCAAACTTCATATGAACACCAATAGTAATAATATTCTTAACCACAAGAGCGCGCAGCAGATGAGGACTCGAGGACACCGACCGATCAACGAAGTTAAGCAGCAAAAAGTGCGGACACTAGTTGGATGGGTGACCGCTCACGGTGAAAAGATGTACGTCAGACCTAACCTTTTAGAACCGTTATTTTTTACGTCATCACAACGTCCGGTAGAACGTCATTATGACGTGATTTTTCTGACGTCGTGTGGATGTGCAATTAAGCCGTCTTTGCGACGTTAAAATGACGTCATATTTTTCGTCATCTGACGTCAGAACTGACCTTCAAAGAACGTCATTTCGACGTTGATGTGCTACCTGGGATCCGCTTAGGATTTCCGTGATTCTCCACAAAATGTATACAAAAGGTGGAGAAGCCTCCCTGTCTGTCATGTCCGGTTTCTATATGTAAATTTCGAAATCAGAAATTTAACCAGGAGATTGATTTAGGTTGTAGAACTCAGACAATGTAAGATGTAGTTGCTGAAAACTATATTACAATTATTTACAGTCTTACGCACTAAACATAACAATAAACCTACAGTTTAACACCTACCTAAATCAATACAATTGTCGTTAATTTGCGAAAGTTATTGACGATCGGATGTATCTTAGTTAGGCTTACCACGATGTTTACAGCTCGGAGCCAACTAATGTACTGCCCTCTCCGTTGAGGAGTAACTCATGTGTTGGTCGCCCGATCGCTAGTGTCGCGCGACTAAGTTTTGGCGCTAAGCGTTTAAAACTTACATATATTATGACCGGAGTGGAGCAACATCACGCTCGAAGAGTCGATGGCTCAATTGGTAGAATGCAAGCATTCCCAGTTTCGAAGCATCTCGTATCTTGAAGATCGCAGGTTCAAATCCCGGTAGGGTGTGAAAAAAAAAAGCGACACTACTAGGCGGCGGCACTGCACGGGCACACAGTGAAAAACCTTGGTAAGTTACTGCATGCAAAATCCTACTTTATCCTTTTGCAAAATCCTACTTTATCCACTTTGTACACTGCGTGATGCCACAGTGGTACCCCAGTGGACACGCACCAAGACATCACTGTGATGTTTCTCAAAGTCACCGCGTGGTCCCACAGTGCCACCACTGTGGAGCCACCTGGCTATCGGGGATTTTTATAAATTCTCACCACCGTATGCCTAGCAGACCATAATTGTATAATTAATTAGGAATTACTCCTATCGTTTGGAAATAGTTTGGGGATATTTAGGAAATTAGTTTCAGATTTTGGGAAACGTTAATTAATTTATTATAAATTATTTTTTACTTGACCGTATAGATAGCAGATATAGATTAGAAATTGTCAAATTACAGACGAATCAATTGGAAATCATTTGGGGAATTGAACCCTATTGTTAATTTCATTTGGGAAACAATATTTATGTAATTAATAATTAATTATCGTTCCACAGTGAAAACTGTTTCATCAATATATCCCCCGACAGCAAAGCGTGGATTTACACGCTAGCCGCACGCAGTGCTGCCACGTAGTGGCACCACTGTGGTCTCACCGTGGCGTGATCGCGTGGCGTACACAAACTAAAAGCACTGTGGCTACACAGTGAGCACACGGAGTGGTTCACAGGATAAAGACACAGTGGTTACACTCAGTGCAGTCACGGTGCCTTTTCGACGTGCACACTTCGTAAATTTACCGACCATGAATATCGGTAAATTCACTGTCTTCACAAAATTGTTAACGAATTAATGAATTCGCTGCGGAACACGCAGCTCCCGCGGCACGCCAACATAGTTTTACGCAAATTTCAAGATTTTAGTACGGGGGTTAACTCAATCATTTTAATACGCAGGGAACACGCGTGTTCGTAATTAAATAATTTAAAGGTTCGGTGGTCGAGCAGTGCGGACGTGTGGCGGATCGCTCCTACGAAATTCGGAACTTTAGTCGGGTTTTTCGCGAGTGAGTGCGATAAAAAGTGCATGGTGGTGTTCACGGAGCAGTGCGAATAAGTGAAATGGAAGTGCGGCGAGGCCGGCGTTTAAGCAGTATTCGACGATTACGAAGTCTGCCGTATCGAGTTCCCTCGTGGCACGAACGTCATCATGGCCGCCGCTACATAGCGTCGGTTGACGAAAGACCGCAAAGGCCAGCAGAGGAACACCAGACGAGCGACCCTCGCGAGAAACCGCCTCGGGAGCTCCGGGACACCGAAGAGGCCCTTGCGAACGACCGAGCTATGCTGGGAGTCTACAGCGAAGTGACAATAAGCCAACCTGTCATCATCCCCCCTCTAATCGCATAAACACAAGGAAACACGAGGAAAGCGCACTAAGAATCGTTTTAGGCGTATGATATTTCCGTAGGACCTCGTTCCGTGCCATGACGACGCATCTTCCGACGAATTTCAAAATTCCAGACCATCAAGGTAATTATTCAATCAACGTCGTATCTCGACACTTGCGATACTTTATCTTTTTTTCTTCTCCATCACTCCCTCCGTCACACTTGGTACCTCGTACGCGATAACGCAGGTGCAGCTCATCGCCGAGTAACAATATACCGCTGATGTGAATAGTTCAAAGCGCCAAGCACATGAAACGACGCGGCTCCAAGATCCTGAAGGAAGGATGGATGGCGCACTCGACGAATCGCGATCCGATGGTAGGTTGACGACGTGGCGCTGATTCGGTTTCGCTTCCCCCATCATTAAGGCGCGCGTGTTTTCAGAGGAAGAGACACTACTGGCGATTGGACACAAAAGCCATAATTCTGTTCCAAAGCGACAGCAGTTCCAAGTACTTCAAAGAGATTCCGTTGGCTGAAATTCTAGTCGTCGCCGCCGCCAGGGAACATTCTCGTGAGTACATATGTATATCGTTAGAAATTGTCTGTGCGCGTTTAGTCGATGTACAACGCGCGCGTTCTCTCCTTCCAGGCACGATGCATTGTTTCGAATTGAGAACGGCCAACGTCGATTACTACGTCGGCGAAGATCCCCTCTACGGAGGTGCTAGTGGTCAGCTTCCACCGCCGGAAAGTGGCGTTGGCGCTCACTTGGCGAGGACCTGGAAAACGAATATCAGGCAGGCATTGATGCCCGTCACCTCCGGATCGGCAAGTACGTTCAGAGCTCGCGAGTGTGCGCGCGAACGCGTACCGACACTATACCGAAAAACACGCGTCGTTTTCCACAGGTCGGTAGGAGCAGTCGACAACCGAGCCAGAGGAACGCGTAACCAACATGTCACAGCTCTATCACATCTTCCCGGACGAAGTTCTTGGCTCGGGTTAATTTGGTATCATCTACGGCGGAGTTCATCGCAAGACCGGCCGCGCGATGGCGATAAAGGTGATCGACAAGCTGCGTTTTCCCACCGAGCAAAAGGCCCAGCTCAAGAACGAAGTAGCCATCCTGCAGAATCTCTCCCACAGCGGAGTCGTCAATCTCGAGAGGATGTTCGAGACGCCGGAGAGGATATTCGTGGTGATGGAGAAGCTCAAGGGAGACATGCGGGAAATGAACACGGTGTACGAAAGTAATTTCAGGGGAGCTATTCTCGACGCGTGGGAAATGCTTTTCGTGGACGAGATATTTTTCGTTAACGGATTTAAAGTTTCGTCGATCACTTTCGTTAACGATTCGAAAATTCCTTCCAAGATAGATCTCGTCAATGAAATTAATTTTCTCACACGAAAAATGTGTTTACATCCCTTAGCGACGTCTTCTTTTTAGAATCTCGTTTAATCACTTAGCAACGACCCGTCGCATGGGCCCACCGCCCCGGACAAATACCAAACCCATTCGTTGACGAAAACAGCGAGAACGACGAATGACACTTTCGTCAACGAAAAAAGTAATTTCGTTAACAAAGGAGTTTCGCGCGTATGGGAAAAAATTTCGCGTACAAAATTTCTCAACCAAAACGCAATTGCCCCTGCGGGGCAATTCTCGACACGTTAGAAACGATTTCGTGAACGGAATTATTATTTCGTTTGAGAAATTTTGTACACGGAATTTTTTCCCATACGAAACTCCTTCGTTAACGAAATTACTTTTTTCGTTGACGAAATTGTCATTCGTCGTTCTCGCTGTTTTCGTCAACGAATGTTGTTTGGTATTTGTATGCCGGTGAATTGCATGACGAGGTGGTGGGCCGATGCGACGGGTCGTTGCTAAGTGATTAAACGAGATTCTAAAAAGAAGACGTCGCTAAGGGATGTAAACACATTTTTCGTGTGAGAAAATTAATTTCGTTGACGAGATCTATCTTGGAAGGGATATTCGAATCGTTAACGAAAGTGATCGACGAAATTTTACGTCCGTTAACGAAAAATATTTCGTCCACGAAAAGCATTTCCCACGCGTCGAGAATAGCACCCCTGAGCATATTTCGCCAACCAATCAGCTGTTCTCATGGCGACCACGTAAAACGCGCCATGCGCAGCTTATTGTACTTTCATACACCGGGACTTTCAAAAAATTATTATAAATTAACCGTGCATTTTGTCAAGTAGGTTCTTGCATCAATTTCATAGTAAATTTTCCCCGCTACAAATTGGTAGCTTCATTTTTTTGATCGAGTAAATCTAGGATGCCCAGGAAAAAGAGTATAAATTTGAATAGATTGCGGAACGCGCTTTCCTCCGTTAGTTGCACGCGTAATAAAGGAGCGTCGCGTAACGATCAGCTGATCGATTTAAGTTAATTTGAATTACATATCGATACCTTACTTTGAAAACCTCGTAAGTGCAATTTTTGACAAAAATGTCATTTATAGCTTACTGTGTGTTCAGATTTTAAATCTTAACGCAGTAAGCTATAAATGGCATTTTTGTCCAAAATTGCACTTACGAGGTTTTCAAAGTAAGGTATCGATATGTATAATAATTTATTACACAAAAACGGTGCATCGTAGACTATAAGTTCCGACTTGAAATTTGTAAAGAATTTTCTCCTCTACATTGGGATATTTTTATTTATGAAATTGGTTACAGAAAAAATATAGCTTCGCGATTTGTTGGCATGTGATTTTGACAGGTAGTTTTTAATTAATTACATTATTTCTCGTCAATTTGAAGATTACCCATTTCTATATGTCATTCAGGAGATTTTTTCCTATCGATTGGTACCGGTTTTATCCTGACACTAATAAATTGTTTCGCGAATATCTAATAAGACTATACTATAAAGTGGCTTAGGGCCAAAACTTCGATAGTTTTTAATTAATTATAAATTTTTCCGGGAATTGACGGATAATACATTTTGATATGTTAATATTGGGATCTCCAGCTACAATATGTTCATTTAATAAATGGAATAGTAAAAGAAATGTTGTTTTTTAATATAAATATTTTATTAGAATACATCCCTGTAGTCCATATGATAACTTCACAGCGAAGCCACTGGGTCTACACCATCATCTCACAGTACAAGCACTGTGGAGTCACCCTGTTATGCCACAGTGCTTCCACTCGGTGCTCACACTGCGTGACTGCAGCGTGGCTTCACGGTGCACAGACAGATGGACACCCCAGTGCATGCACTCGAATACACCGCGTGAAAGCAGTGTGCAGTCACGGTGGCGCCACTTTGCTATCGGGGTCATAAATACGTTGACGGTTACCGACTGTTAGATAGATACCTACCCCGACAGCAAAGCGTGGATTTACACGCTAGCCGCACGCAGTGCTGCCACGTAGTGGCACCACTGTGGTCTCACCGTGGCGTGATCGCGTGGCGTACACAATCTAAAAGCACCGTGGCTACACAGTGAGCACACTGAGTGGTTCACAGGATAAAGAAACAGTGGTTACACTCAGTGCAGTCACGGTGCCTTTTCGACGTGCACACTTCGTAAATTTACCGACCATGAATATCGGTAAATTCACTGTCTTCACAAAATTGTTAATGAATTAATGAATTCGCTGCGGAACACGCAGCTACCGCGGCACGCCAACATAGTTTTACGCAAAATTCAAGATTTTAGTACGGGGGTTAACTCAATCATTTTAATACGCAGGGAACGTGTTCGTAATTAAATTTAAAGGTTCGGTGGTCGAGCAGTGCGGACGTGTGGCGGATCGCTCCTACGAAATTCGGAACTTTAGTCGGGTTTTTCGCGAGTGAGTGCGATAAAAAGTGCATGGTGGTGTTCGCGGAGCAGTGCGAAGCTCACTGAATTAAATGGAAGTGCGGCGAGGCCGGCGTTTAGGCAGTATTCGACGATTACGAAGTCTGTCGTATCGAGTTCCCTCGTGGCACAAACGCCATCATGGCCGCCGCTACATAGCATCGGTTGACGAAAGACCGCAAAGGCCAGCAGAGAGACACCGGACGAGCGACCCTCGCGAGAAACCGCCTCGGGAGCTCCGGGACACCGAAGAGGCCCTTGCGAACGACCGAGCTATGATGGGAGTCTACAGCGAAGTGACAATAAGCCAACCTGTCATCATCCCCCCTCTAATCGCATAAACACAAGGAAACACGAGGAAAGCGCACTAAGAATCGTTTTAGGCGTGTGATATTTCCGTAGGACCTCGTTCCGTGCCATGACGACGCATCTTCCGACGAATTTCAAAATTCCAGACCATCGAGGTAATTATTCAATCAACGTCGTATCTCGACACTTGCGATACTTTATCTTTTTTTCTTCTCCATCACTCCCTCCGTCACACTTGGTACCTCGTACGCGATAACGCAGGTGCAGCTCATCGCCGAGTAACAATATACCGCTGATGTGAATAGTTCAAAGCGCCAAGCACATGAAACGACGCAGCTCCAAGATCCTGAAGGAAGGATGGATGGTGCACTCGACGAATCGCGATCCGATGGTAGGTTGACGACGTGGCGCTGATTCGGTTTCGCTTCCCCCATCATTAAGGCGCGCGTGTTTTCAGAGGAAGAGACACTACTGGCGATTGGACACAAAGGCCATAATTCTGTTCCAAAGCGACAGCAGTTCCAAGTACTTCAAAGAGATTCCGTTGGCTGAAATTCTAGTCGTCGCCGCCGCCAGGGAACAACATTCTCGTGAGTACATATGTATATCGTTAGAAATTGTCTGTGCGCGTTTAGTCGATGTACAACGCGCGCGTTCTCTCCTTCCAGGCACGATGCATTGTTTCGAATTGAGAACGGCCAACGTCGATTACTACGTCGGCGAAGATCCCCTCTACGGAGGTGCTAGTGGTCAGCTTCCACCGCCGGAAAGTGGCGTTGGCGCTCACTTGGCGAGGACCTGGAAAACGAATATCAGGCAGGCATTGATGCCCGTCACCTCCGGATCGGCAAGTACGTTCAGAGCTCGCGAGTGTGCGCGCGAACGCGTACCGACGCTATACCGAAAAACACGCGTCGTTTTCCACAGGTCGGTAGGAGCAGTCGACAACCGAGCCAGAGGAACGCGTAACCGACATGTCGCAGCTCTATCACATCTTCCCGGACGAAGTTCTTGGCTCGGGTTAATTTGGTATCATCTACGGCGGAGTTCATCGCAAGACCGGCCGCGCGATGGCGATAAAGGTGATCGACAAGCTGCGTTTTCCCACCGAGCAAAAGGCCCAGCTCAAGAACGAAGTAGCCATCCTGCAGAATCTCTCCCACAGCGGAGTCGTCAATCTCGAGAGGATGTTCGAGACGCCGGAGAGGATATTCGTGGTGATGGAGAAGCTCAAGGGAGACATGCGGGAAATGAACACGGTGTACGAAAGTAATTTCAGGGGAGCTATTCTCGACGCGTGGGATATGCTTTTCGTGGACGAGATATTTTTCGTTAACGGATTTAAAGTTTCGTCGATCACTTTCGTTAACGATTCGAAAATTCCTTCCAAGATAGATCTCGTCAATGAAATTAATTTTCTCACACGAAAAATGTGTTTACATCCCTTAGCGACGTCTTCTTTTTAGAATCTCGTTTAATCACTTAGCAACGACCCGTCGCATCGGCCCACCGCCTCGGACAAATACCAAACCCATTCGTTGACGAAAACAGCGAGAACGACGAATGACACTTTCGTCAACGAAAAAAGTAATTTCGTTAACGAAGGAGTTTCGCGCGTATGGGAAAAAATGTCGCATACAAAATTTCTCAACCAAAACGCAATTGCCCCTGGGGGGCAATTCTCGACACATCAGAAACGATTTCGTAAACGGAATTATTATTTCGTTTGAGAAATTTTGTACACGGAATTTTTTCCCATACGAAACTCCTTCGTTAACGAAATTACTTTTTTCGTTGACGAAATTGTCATTCGTCGTTCTCGCTGTTTTCGTCAACGAATGTTGTTTGGTATTTGTATGCCGGTGAGTTGCATGACGAGGTGGTGGGCCGATGCGACGGATCGTTGCTAAGTGATTAAACGAGATTCTAAAAAGAAGACGTCGCTAAGGGATGTAAACACATTTTTCGTGTGAGAAAATTAATTTCGTTGACGAGATCTATCTTGGAAGGGATATTCGAATCGTTAACGAAAGTGATCGACGAAATTTTACGTCCGTTAACGAAAAATATTTCGTCCACGAAAAGCATTTCCCACGCGTCGAGAATAGCACCCCTGAGCATGTTTCGCCAAGCAATCAGCTGTTCTCATGGCGACCACGTAAAACGCGCCATGCGCAGCTTATTGTACTTGCGTACACCGGGACTTTCAAAAAATTATTATAAATTAACCGTGCATTTTGTCAAGTAGGTTCTTGCATCAATTTCATAGTAAATTTTCCCCGCTACAAATTGGTAGCTTCATTTTTTTGATCGAGTAAATCTAGGATGCCCAGGAAAAAGAGTATAAATTTGAATAGATTGCGGAACGCGCTTTCCTCCGTTAGTTGCACGCGTAATAAAGGAGCGTCGCGTAATGATCAGCTGATCGATTTAAGCCAATTTGAATTACATATCGATACCTTACTTTGAAAACCTCGTAAGTGCAATTTTTGACAAAAATGCCATTTATAGCTTACTGTGTGTTCAGATTTTAAATCTTAACGCAGTAAGCTATAAATGGCATTTTTGTCCAAAATTGCACTTACGAGGTTTTCAAAGTAAGGTATCGATATGTATAATAATTTATTACATAAAAACGGTGCATCGTAGACTATAAGTTCCGACTTGAAATTTGTAAAGAATTTTCTCCTATACATTGGGATATTTTTATTTATGAAATTGGTTACAGAAAAAATATAGCTTCGCGATTTGTTGGCATGTGATTTTGACAGGTAGTTTTTATTTAATTACATTATTTCTCGTCAATTTGAAGATTACCCATTTCTATATGTCATTCAGGAGATTTTTTTCTATCGATTGGTACCGGTTTTATCCTGACACTAATAAATTGTTTCGCGAATATCTAATAAGACTATACTATAAAGTGGCTTAGGGCCAAAACTTCGATAGTTTTTAATTAATTATAAATTTTCCCGGGAATTGACGGATAATACATTTTGATATGTTAATATTGGGATCTCCAGCTACAATATGTTCATTTAATAAATGGAATAGTAAAAGAAATGTTGTTTTTTAATATAAATATTTTATTAGAATACATCCCTGCAGTCCATATGATAACTTCACAGCGAAGCCACTGGGTCTACACCATCATCTCACAGTACAAGCACTGTGGAGTCACCCTGTTATGCCACAGTGCTTCCACTCGGTGCTCACACTGCGTGACTGCAGCGTGGCTTCACGGTGCACAGACAGATGGACACCCCAGTGCATGCACTGTGGCGGCCCGCCACCAGATGGCGCTGCCCTTCTCACTAGTGGTCGAACACGAGTACGTTTCTACATAAGACCGAAGCTGTTCGACAACCACGGAGGACAGAGCACACAGAGCGTCTAAGGCAGGAGTCGGCCTAGCCTTACTGACGAGTCCACAGGCCGACTCCGGGACGAAACGCTCCGCCGATAACATGGCGATCGCTCTTTTCGCCAAAGTGGTGACCCCGACGTGATCCAGCGGAGAAGATCATCATCCTGCAGCATACCTTCTGGACCAAGGAACTCCCATGATAGGACACCTTCATCCGGAAGCAGAGCCAACCACACACACACGGCCACGACCTTCGCAGCCAGCACCAGCCACACCAGCGCTCACGCACACGGCCACGACGCTCACAGCACCAGCCACACACACACGGCCACGACGCCCCAGAGCACCAGCCATGCCAGCGCACACACACACGGCCATGCTAGACCCACGCAGGCAGCAGCCACAGCACCAGCGCTCACACACAAGGCCATGCTAGACCCACGCAGGCAGCAGCCCCAGACCAGCGCACGCACACACACGGCCATGCTGGACCCACGCAGGCAGCAGCCGCATCATCACACACACACACATACACAGGATCGATCTCTCACACGCTGCGACGAACACCGGCGGAATTTCCAACTCACGATGTCCCAGTCACATAGAACCACGCTCACACAGCCATCGCCACGCACACCACCATCTTCCACATCGTTACGCCTGCCTCCAGCAGCCGTCACTGGGGGGAGTACTGTGGCAGCCCGCCACCAGATGGCGCTGCCCTTCTCACTAGTGGTCGAACACGAGTACGTTTCTACATAAGACCGAAGCTGTTCGACAACCACGGAGGACAGAGCACACAGAGCGTCTAAGGCAGGAGTCGGCCTAGCCTTACTGACGAGTCCACAGGCCGACTCCGGGACGAAACGCTCCGCCGATAACATGGCGATCGCTCTTTTCGCCAAAGCACTCGAATAGGTACACCGCGTGAAAGCAGTGTGCAGTTACGGTGGCGCAACTTTGCTATCGGGGTAGGTTTACATAATTTGATAATTAATTAGGTAGGAATTACTCCTATCGTTTGGAAATAGTTTGGGAATATTTAGGAAATTAGTTTCAGATTTTGGGAAACGTTAATTAATTTATTATAAATTATTGTTTACTTGACCGTATTACCTAGATAGCAAATATTAATTAGAAATTGTCAAATTACAGACGAATCAATTGGAAATCATTTGGGGAATCGAACCCTATTGTTAATTTCATTTGGGAAATAATACTTAGGTAATTAATAATTATAATTATCGTTCCACAGTGAAAACTGTTTTATCAATATATAATAAATACGTTGACGGTTACCGACCGTTAGATACCGACCTGCGACTCGGATTCTGTCGCTGGTGACTTTTTTAAATGTTACTTGTAAATGTACTAACCAATGATGAGGGCATGAGTATTAATTGTTCATTGGCTAGTATGTTTAAAAATGATACTTTAGAAAGTCACCAGCGACAGAATCCGAGTCGCAGGTCGGTATCTAACGGTCGGTAACCGTCAACGTATTTATTATATATTGATAAAACAGTTTTCACTGTGGAACGATAATTATAATTATTAATTACCTAAGTATTATTTCCCAAATGAAATTAACAATAGGGTTCGATTCGCCAAATGATTTCCAATTGATTCGTCTGTAATTTGACAATTTCTAATTAATATTTGCTACCTAGGTAATACGGTCAAGTAAACAATAATTTATAATAAATTAATTAACGTTTCCAAAAATCTGAAACTAATTTCCTAAATATTCCCAAACTATTTCCAAACGATAGGAGTAATTCCTACCTAATTAATTATCAAATTATGTAAACCTAGGTATCTATCTAACAGTCGGTGACCGTCAACGTATTTATGATATATTGATAAAACAGTTTTCACTGTGGAACGATAATTAATTATTAATTACATAAATATCGTTTCCCAAATGAAATTAACAATAGGGTTCAATTCCCCAAATGATTTCCAATTGATTCGTCTGTAATTTGACAATTTCTAATCTATATCTGCTATCTATACGGTCAAGTAAAAAATAATTTATAATAAATTAATTAACGTTTCCCAAAATCTGAAACTAATTTCCTAAATATCCCCAAACTATTTCCAAACGATAGGAATAATTCCTAATTAATTATACCGTATGTCCGTCTCTGTACTGGCCAGTTTGAAAGTTACCTTCGGATAGGCTTGGTCGGTAATCGAGACATTTATACCGTAATTATAATTATTTTCGTAATTTCCATTAATCACAAATTCACAATTTCGAGGTTAGACGTTTCGATCTCCCGAATTGACATCAACTCTGACTGCCGACTCGACTTCTACCGTATTAAATGACTCGAGTACCGACCAAGACGATCCGAAGGTAACTTTCAAACTGGCCAGTACAGAGACGGACATACGGTACAATTATGGTCTGCTAGGCATACGGTGGTAAATTCTCTACCAGCATTAGATTGTAAATTTCCTCCCACGGAGTACCTACACCCGTGCTCACGGAATCTGTCGCTGGTGACTTTTTTTAAATGTTATTTTTAAACGTACTAACCAATGATTAATCAATCCTCGTGCTTTCATTAACGAGAGTAGACGTCACCGTAGCTAATGAGGGCATGAGAATTAATTGTTCACTGGTTAGTACGTTTAAAAATAAGGTTTAAAAAAAGTCACCAGCGACAGATTTCGTGAGCACGGGTGTACTTCAGTCGTGTAGTCGCGCGCACATCGGCGAATACACTGCCCTCTATAGCTCGTACACGGTCCCTATAGGAAACTTGCACGAACTGTAGATGGCGTAGTAAATCGACGGCAGCACCACTTCTGGCGGTTATTAGAAGTATCAGCGTGCAAGAGTGATATCGAAATATTAACAAAATGTTAAAAGTAATTAAATATGGGTTTATTCCAATGAAGCACAACCTCGAAATAAACCAAAATTTTGTTAAAGGTTCAAAATTATTACAAGCTGGTCATGTTTTAAACTGGTGTTGTTATTAAAAACTGTCGGATCTTTACTGAAAAAGAAGAAAAAATAGAAGAGATTATGTACACTATGCCGTCATAATGCACACAATTATTTTGACATAAAAAAAACAATGCGAACCACTCTCTTACTGACATTCTACTTTATATAATTCAGTACAGCTTTAATCCAAAATTTGCGTTTATCAAGTTTTTAAGGATTGGGGGGCCTTTCTCGAGTTACTCGCAGTTATGTATACGCATCTTAGCCAATAGACCAATCAGGATCAAGTATTCCATTGTTCGTAACCCCACCACAACGGAATACTTGATCCTGGTTGGTCTATTCGCTGAGATGCGTGCACGCAATGATATGAGCGAGTTCGAGAAAGGGGCCTCTGTGGGTACTAGCCGATAGAAACGTATAAAAATGTATTTGTTTACTTTGATCAGTAACCTTCCGTGGTGTATTATAACAACCTTTTATAAAACATGGCATACGTGATGCTCCCATAGTTAAAAACAATGACTATTAATTAATTGACAATTGTTTTTATTCTCCTCCGTATGAATTGCATATAAACGTGCACACGAACACTTCGTCTAGTCACCGATAGGAGGCACACCAATCTTCGTGCAAGTTCCCTATTGGTGCCCTCCTCCTGCCGAGGGGCTGGGCTTATGTAATTAAAAAGGGTATTACGACGCTCGAACAGGGCAGATCAATCTTTTCTATCTACGTTGTGTAACTGTGAAATATACGGCGATCGTCAAACTATCGAACAGTTTTCCAAGTTTTATTTCGCTTTTCCCCGCGTTTTCGAGCAGAGCGCCTTAGCGTTCCATGGGCGCGGACCTGCCCTCTGGAATCAACTAGGACCGACTTGAGCACGCAACAGGATTCGCCAATCTCGCTACATAGTGGGTGCTTTCCATTTACCGACTCAAGTTGACACGAGTCGACTCGTGTCGCCGAAAGTGCTTTCCATTTGATTTGTGTCGCTGTTAGTCGGCGACACCAGTCACCTCAAATAGACTCTGCCAGATAGGTGAGTTCACGCTGAGTTGAGTGTAAGAGAAGCGAAAGTCTGAACACACGCGGCAAAACAAGAGCATCCAAGTGGAGAGTTAATACAAAGTCAGATTGAAGAAAATGAAGGTAGGTGAAAACTGTAATTATTTGCAGTAATCTGTAGATATTAGATCGGTAGATTTTAGCTATTTATTCGTAAATACCAGATCGGCTGTATATGTCCTTAGAGGTTAGCATCATTTTCTACACAAATTCATCTGAAATGGTGAATGCGTGAAATAAATAAATTCTAAACTATATTTACTTACATTAATAATCTTTCAAAAAGTGTAAAATGTTATAATCTATATACTTAAAAAATGTGTACTTTTTTTTTAAGCGAGTCACATTTGAGGATCTGAAGGCCTTACAAGCAACAGGAAAGATAAAAATATTACCAAAACCAATACTGCACCAATCACCACTTATTTTACAACATGATGAGTTACAACCTTCATCTACAACTGTCATGTATTCCCAGTCAACAATCACCAATTCAAAAGCCACACTACCTCAGCAAATTGCACAATCTTCCAAGACTGCTGATTATAGAGGAAAAGAACTTAAACAGGAACCAGAAGTCCAAGCAGATCACCAAGAGTCGGTGGATGTAAAGATCGTGTGGACAAGATCGGCGACTTGCACTCTTGTCTGCCTATGAAAGTAGAAATATTGAGGCAGACCGCACTAAAAAAAATAAAAAATTTTGGCAAACCATTGCTGACGAACTGAATGCCTCTTTGTTTAGTTCATCAAAGCAGGTCAGAATTATTTTATAACTAAACTAGCTGACTCGGCGAACTTATTACTGCCTCAGAATCAATAAATGTTGTTTTTTTTGTGATTTTCTTACTTTCCAATACGCGAAGAAACTTCTCTAGGCCGAAACGAATAAAAAAGATTCATATCAGTCAATCCGTTCTAGAAATATCATTGAAAAAGCCGCTCCATACAAATGTGTGAGAAAAAGAATTTTCTTCAGAAATTTTTTTCTCAAATTTTTCCGATGTTTTAATACTTATTCTCTGCTATTTGGGGCGGAGACAAATCCTACAAATTAAAGGTCATAAAAATCAGTCCAGCCATTCTTGGGTTATAAATGGTGTAACTAACCCGACTTTGTTTTATACATAGAGATTAATGTGAGCAAATCTATGATGCAATTGTTTCATTATTAATACGTTTTTTTGCTTCTCTTACAGATAACTAGCGATCAAGTACGCTGGAAAGTGGCAGCAATCAAAAAATCGTATAACAAAAAGAAAGATCATAATCGTGGAAGCGGCAATGATCGAAAATCGTTTGATGAATTCGAAGACCGTTTGTCCGAAATTCTAGGAGACAAGGAAGGAACCAACGACCCAGCTTGCGCCTTCAATTCTTCAATTCCGGGATTCGCAAGTACATCACAACATCAGAATGAAAATATTGACGAATCTAACAAGATGGACTTAATTAATGAACATGCTGAATGTTTAATGCTGAATGTTGTTATAAAAATCAAAACTTATGACACGTGTGCTCGATATACCAAATATACGTCGCTGAATAAAACCTCAACGGCATTTTATTTCATATTCAAAATTTTCAAATTTAATATAAACAATTACCACCTATAGTTAGGTCATATACAATTCGAGAGATTATGAAATTATGTTACGGCTAGTTTAGATACAATTTGAGAAATTAAATTTACTTTATAGCTATTTCATATACAATTACAGAAATTAAATTAACTTGACAGTTATTTTATATACAATTAGAGATACTAAACTTACTTTATAGCTAATTTATACACAATTCAGAAAATTAATATTACAGCTAATTTATCTACAGTTACCGGAATTTCGTATTTTTTCTCATTTACGAGACAATGTAGGAGGTATTTTCTTCTTTACAATTATATGAACGAAATAATATTGCTGAACTGCGTTTTGCCTCTTGTATTAAAAACGGAAAGAGCTACCGTAGATAAAATGTAAAAAATGTTCATGTTAATATTGACATTTTTAACACGGACAACAGTTTGCTTTTGTATTTCACACTTTCGAGTTCAATTTTCTACATTTTCCGGAAACATATTCTCAAATAAGATTCTTCGGCGATTTCTCGCGTCTCTCTGTAGAGCATTCCTGCCATCGGCTTCGTTTTCATCATCAAATATGTTTTCATATTCATGCATATGGTTATCAATTTGTAAACCTTCTCCAGCATCTCCATTAATCAAACATATATTGTGCAGAACGCAACATGCGACTATAACGTGTGTTGTGAAAAGAGTATCTCGTAATTCTATCTTTTGCAGTAAACGAAAACGGCTCTTCAAAATTCCAAAGGCTCGTTCGACTACTACACGCGTTTGAGCAATTTTCATATTGAATTCCAGTTGTTGGTCTGTTAAATTTCCGTTATCCCTGAAAGGACAAACCAGCCAAGCTTGTGCGATACCATTGTAGCCTTTATCACCCAGTATAAAAGTATTATTTGGAAAAATTCTTTCACGGTTCTGTTCGGCTGATAAAAAAAGGTCAGATCTTCTTAACATTCTAGCATCATGAAAAGACCCTGGATCCCCACAATACACGTTCGTGAATCTCATATCACAGTCAACTACAGCTTGCAGCAGAACAGAATAATATTGTTTTCTATTGAAATACACCCTACCATTTTCTTCTGGCTGATTAATGTGTATATGAGAACCATCTATTGCTCCGATACAACCGCGAATATCTGCGACATTTTCAAATGTTTCAGATATTCTTCCAAGCTCGTCGTCTTCTGGCCATTTAATAAATTGGGGAACGAGTGTTATGAGCCAATTAATGATCCTCCGCACGATGCGAAATACAGATGAATATGATATATTGAACAGATTTGACAGTAATCTGTAGGACTCCTTATTGCCAAGAAACCAGAGTGTCATTAATAAACACAGTTCGGCAGGTTTCTTTTCTTTGCCAAAGGTATGGGTTGGAATGAATCCACTGGCTTCCAAGTTTCCTGAAAATAGATTGTTATACTTGTACTTACTATCTGTCAACACAAGAGTCCTTCACTATCATTATGAAACATGTATAAAAAGTTACCCAATAGTATGTTCACAATTGGTCGCTCCAATCTAAAATCTTCTTTAAACTCCTCATTGCTTTTAGCATGAACAGTGTCTAAAAAATCTTGTACACGCTGTCGTTCACGCCCATCCAGTAAAAAATGGAGAAGAGGAAATAAAAGCTCCTCTTCATAGGCATCGTCTTCGAATAATTGATTGAAATCATTATCGCTCATAGAGTCGGAACTGCTGCTGCTACTGCTACTGCTGCTACTGCTACTACTGCTACTGCTACTGCTTGGTGTATCCATTACGAAGGCTAATTGAGCTTCATCCATCTAATAAAAACAGTAGTTTCACATTGATATTACGCTAAAGTATAATTACTTGGAAATTTGTTTCTATTTCTGAAAAATGTATTAATGTTGCTTTATACATACAATTTATCACAATTATTTATGTAGTGTATGTTACGATTAGTGTTTCAAAATAACGCTCGATTTTGTAAGTACACATTTGGTCTTACCTTAACAATTTTGTTTCCAAACTAGGGAAGCTTCGTTTTTCGTTATCCTTAACACTTCATACGCGTTACGCACGTCACCTTTTTAGCGAGCGTTCCAATTACCCTTCGAGTCGACACGAGTCGACACGAGTCGACACAGGAGTCGCTGGGAGTCGTGTAAATGGAAAGCACCCAGTACATACCTATCTTGATTTTTTATTATACATAGCTCAGAGGGGCCATCTTATTCTGCGGCACGTCTGTGTCTATAATTGCCGGTTATTGAGAGTTGTGTTTATGTGATTGCCAATAATCATTATTAATTAAAAGAAAAGTGACATCTTCAACGACTTAAGTAAGAAGTAAATAACGGAAACATGGTTCGGAGTTGGCGAAACTGTCCGACACTATTTCAAGCGATATTTCTCTCGACACTCGTGTGCCTGTGCCTCGCTGTTCCAGCGGTCGTAGATCCGAACCTGATCTTAAAAAATGTGGAGAGAAATATTGACCTGCAGTCTCAGCTGACCAAAATTACAAATAAAATCGTCATCGAGAACAGCGGTAAGCAAGCCGTACGCAGTTTTCTCTTCTCCGTGGGTGGCAAAGAAAGAAGGAGTCTAAGTTACATCAGCGCGAGCACACGCGAGGCTGGACGCGCCGCACTAAGGGTAACGGAGGCCATCGTAAATGGACACTCTGATAAGCTCTTCTATTTAATTGAGTTGAGGGACCAAGTTCAGCCGGGACGAACGGTTTCCGTTGAGGTTGAGACGGTCTCCACTCACGAGTCAGAGCCTCATCCCAAAGAAATCGTTCAGAAGGAGAAACAGCTAGTTCGTTACATGGGAAATGTTGACTTTTATTCTCCATACACGGTCCTAAAACAGACCACGACCGTGACTTTGCCGTCTCGTAACGTTGAAAGTTTTACAAGAATTAAACCCGTCTCCCAGAGTGAATCTGTAATAACATATGGCCCATATGACAAGCGAACGCCATATTCGTGGGAAGATTTGACTGTGCATTTTGAGAATAACAACAAATTTCTCACAGTCACTAGGCTTGAGCGAACCATTGAAATATCGCACTGGGGTAATATTGCAGTGGAAGAAACCATTGATCTCCTTCACACTGGCGCTCTATTGAAAGGTTCCTTCTCGAGGTACGAATATGCTAGAGAATCCAAGTCCGGTCAAGCCAGCGTACAGAGCTTTGACACCGTTCTCCCCGCAGCTGCTTCTGATATTTATTATCGTGATGAAATTGGAAATATCTCCACATCTCACACACGGATCAAGAAGGACTCAGTAGAGCTGAACCTCAGACCACGGTTCCCGCTCTTTGGTGGCTGGAAGACTCGTTACATGGTTGGTTACAGCATGCCCAGTTACGAATACCTCTTCCACTCAGGTGATGAGTATGCATTGAAGATGAGACTATTGGATCACGTGTTCGACGATATGGTGGTAGACGAGCTAGTCGTGAAGATCATTCTACCAGAAGGCTCACACAACATCAAGCTGCAGTTGCCATACTCGGCGACGCGTCTTCCTGACTCTCTTCACTACACCTACTTGGATACCAAGGGACGTCCTGTGATCGCCATTGCGAAGAACAACCTCGTTGAAAGTCATATTCAGAACTTCAAACTGAAATATACATTCCCGCAGCTATTGATGTTGCAGGAACCTCTTCTCGTCACAGTGGCACTATACCTTCTGTTCTTACTAGTCATAGTATACGTACGCCTCGATTTTTCCATTGACAAAGATGAAGCATTCGAGAGCAAGTTGCGAATCGCAGGCCAGTGTGAGAAGATACTTGCGGCCCAGGACCGTAGAGTAACGTCTTACAATGATTTGGATGATCAACTGGCGTATCTCAAGGCGAACAAGGACATAAACGCTTTTCAGTCCATTGTTAAAAGCATCAATCAGGAATATAAAAATGCGGTGAATGCTGTGTCTGAACTTGCACAAAAGTTGAAAGGCGAGCCCGGGGACATTTACGAGCGCGTACAGGAGCTACAGAGATGCGACAGGACGCTCAAGGAGCTCTACAATCAGCAGCAAACACTGTACATCGACAAGCTGGTGCCGGGAAAGATCGGCCGACAAGCTTTCGTCGAGGCTGAGGCTGTGATCGTAAAGAAGAGGGAGGATTGTGTTGAGAAGATAAACTCTATCATCAAGTCGCTTCAGTAACTAAATATTTTTACTAGATATAGAGAGTAATCGATGTGGGTGATAACATTCTCTTGAAACCTCCGTGTCGACATCACGATAAAGTATTTCGGTGCTTAGTGATGTACCCGGTGTGACCTTTGCATCCTTCATAATGAATAGCTGGAATCATTACCGAAATGTATCTTTGCGTCAACGTTCATCAGCATGAGCGTTCAACGACAGTTTGTAATAAAGACGACATAAAACAAACTGCTGAATTTGATTTATTCTATCGTAGGTTTGTAAGTTTTTAGATTTGTAAGTGGATATAGTTGCCTTCGGGTATTTTGCACGCCCTGTTATGTTATAATAGGATATGCGTTCAAATGAGAGACTGGTACATGGTTGGGATACATGTACACCTCGTGTTCGATGTGTTGACGCACAAAAGACTGCACAGAATGTACTTTTGCAATGGGCTGTGCCAATTATAGTTCCCCTTACTGTAGGGAATCGGAGTGATTGGAAGAAAGTAGAGAATGGTGAAATAATAGGCATCTTACTGTATTTGATATTGTATTTATATATCCGGCGAAAAATTTACATTTTAGACGCCGAAAAAAAACATTAGTAGAGTCAATTAGATATCAGTTGATTCAAGCTTATGATGATATTGAATACTGGAAACTTCGCGTAAAGGCTGTCGGTCAAGATTAAGCAGATTCGTGAATACGTGGTATGTACTTGGGGAAAAACGAAGCTAAATATTGACTCGCGTACATTTGTATAATAATAGTATACTCAACATTATTGTAGTTTTTTATCCTGAGTCTCGAATAGCATCGTAACTTTATCAATTTTATATAAAAAATTGTGATGCTCTACAATTGGTGTGAAAAATATAGTACATGTATAGAATATTACGGGAGAACGTGACAGATATTGTGTGAAACCTCATTTTGCTATGCCTTTTGTTGCTATTCTATGGACGGCCAATATTTTAAAAATACATTTTTTTACGTGTGCTTTCATATAGGTATTGCTTGGCTTCAAAAATTATATAACTTTAATCATTTTTTATAATACGAAACAAGTTTTAAAATCTATTGGTTTATTAGTTACTACCATTACTTACTATGTATCATTATTTCGGCGGATATATCGAGTAATATTTTCTAAAGTCGCTTCACAAATAGCACTTCATCCACGTAAAAATAGATTTCTAGAGTATCTTGGTTGAGGTTCCATCCTTTCGCGCAACTTAAGCTTTCTTAATGGACATTTTCTCTGATATTTTCATGAATTTTTTATTCAGGGAGAAGAGAAAATAAACTAAATCATTTAATAAGGTAGTACCTATGGTCATTCTCCAAAATGCTCGTTGAGTGTCCGTAAAAAAATATTTAAAAATTCATCAAAAAACTATGATTTATGATTGAAAATTCTCTTTGTGAATTATAAAATTTAAGACCATAAGAATTAGTCGATTATTTTGATTATTTTTCAGTTATTATTCAAATAATGTGCCTCCTTTGACTAGCGTATTTTCATGTGTGGCAACGCTGTAAACTTCGAAATATTTTCCTCTCACAATAACATGAGCGCCATAACCTAAATATACTCTCACCGTGGCCAGTCAGCCACGATATTAGGGAAAATTTGAGAGGAAAAGAAAGACTGAGTGGCGTGAAAATGTCATTGTAGCGAATAAAAAACGTAAAATTGCACATGAAACGTCAAATAAAACCACTCTACTGACGCGACGTTGCCGCATCTTCTCGACACGTAATTTCGGAACACCGAGAAGCAGAAATTATTTATAACTAAAGTATCAAACGGTCAATAATTTTCATCGATGGTTGCAAATTTTTGTTATTTCCCCCGTTTTTTGGTATTTTTTTAAATATTTTAATTTTGGATCTTACATAAAAACCCTCAAAAAATGTGATTTGCCCATAAGACTGGGTTATTTCCTAATTGGTAATTAATTTTTATTAAACATACTAAACGATCAATCTACCACAAATTGCACTAGGAGGTTTCTATTGATATTAACTTGCATAAAAAAATAATTTCCTATTTTAATCTTGGAAATCAATTCGTGACCATACTACCTAGTTTCTTCTTTGTCTGAATAAAAACTCAATATTTAGGAGAAAATAAGAATAATTTCAAAGAAATTCCGGAACATTAAAACTAATTACAAGTTTCTCCAAATCAAAATTGTTCATTTAAGAGAAAATAAAAAATATATATACTATAAAGAGTTTCCGAGGAAAAATATCCCTTTGTTTCTCTGAATAAAATATGAATTAGCCGTACCTCTTTTTATAAGTGTTCAATCGTTACGATAAGGAGTGTTCTTAATACAGTAGGACCTCTATTATCCGCATCAATTGGCCTAGTTAGGATTAGCGAAAGTTTGGATAATGGAACAGTCATGACGGGTGAAACGATGTTCTAAATAAAATAATATTTGAAACATAACATAATCAAGATATATTTTTCATTATACACTTAAAAAAATTTTTTTAATTGAATGCTTAGTTTATGGTTTTTTAATCACGAAATTCATAATTTTTTGTTGGCGTATGGCCAACGATAATAAACGGATTATCGATATGCACTTATAACTGCCTGTCGCGAAGATCTATAATAAAGATTGAGAAAAGAATGAACAAGCGAATTAAAGTCCTGACACGCAATACGATCTTGGAGACGTTTGAAAGCCGCCGGCTTAATTTGTAATATTGTAATGCGCTACAAGGTACACTTCAAAATTTCGAATAGGCGTCCAAATTGTACAGTCAACAATCTGGATGAAGCAAATCGTGTTTCGGATAAAGCAAGTTGTAGTTCGAATAACAGAGGTTCGGGTATGCGAGGTCCTACTGTATGAGTGGTTATAAGCGATATGACACTTTGGTGATGTATTCGAATAGAAATGCGCGTACGGATTATTGGATAAGCAATAAAAATCAAGGCATTGGTAAGAATATTTTGTAGAAACAAAGAATGAAGTCTAAGTCATTTATATACGCTCGGATTTTCAATGAGATTTAAGCGAGCGTTTATAGTCAAACTTTGCGATAATTGGTTAAAATAAAGTTTAAACCACAGCACAGAATTTTTAATAATTTAATCTGCGCATATCCAGTACTAACTTCTGCGGTTTCCTTTCCTCATAAAATAAACATTTAAACGTATTCAAGTTATATCCATTATATCCGTTTAATTTTTTCTCCACAAATTTGTAGAGTACAATTGAAGCGGCATATGCAAAAAGGGTTCAACTACCATGCCGCTACCATGTCGCTTAAACCCTTTTTGCATATTATGCCGCTTCAATTGGAAAAACTAGTGCATAGTCGTAGCGTATGACGAAGAAAGAATGAAAAAGTACAGACAGTTGTATAATATAAATTAATCTGAAGCTTCTCCTAATTTCTTTAAAACTATAATAAATTCTAAAGAATTCAATTTCGTTCCAATATACATAAAGGTCTTTTAGAGCAAAGTAAGGACAATTTCTCTGAAATTATTCTAAGAACTAGGTATAGGAAGAAATTTAGTAAAATGTCGTTAAAATTCTCTCTTTTAGGCACATCGTGGTGGCCATATAAACCCCAAGTAGGTCCCTTTCATTACGAGTTTATTCGTACTACAGAGAACTAAAGAAGTGTATCTAGTAAGTTATTATTGTAAAGTAAATTTTAGAAATGATACATAAATTTCAGAGAATGTTAAAAATCGCAGAGGAAAACTTGAGGGAAATTTCAGAGAGTTCTGATAAATTTATTATCATTGTCCAAATTTTTAGATAAATATAAATATTGTAAAGAAAATTGAGAGAAATTTCAAAGAAAATGTTCATGTATATTTTTCATATACGAAATGAAAATATAAGTATAATAATTTAACTTATTGTTATTAAAATTAACATTTGATAAATCGCAATATAATCTTTACGTGAAGGACGGAGCGAAGAAGGATCGAACTATTGCGAGTATATTTCGGAACTGATCGCGCGCAGCTTTAAAAATTCCAACTTGGGCGAAACTTTCTCGGTGAGTTTTTTTGGCTTATTATAAATATTAAAATATCTATTTTAAATTTTTGGTGACTAACACTTATCTTTTGATAGATGAACCCTATAGTACTTAGCGAGTTTAAAATACTTTTTTCTTAACAAATTCTGCAGATCGATTACGAAAATTTATGTTACATTTAAGAATTTCCGACGACATTCGTGCTTAAATAGTCGATATTCTATTCTAAGATTGTACTGAGTTATATTTTTATTTTTTGATTTCAATATATTAAAAGTTGAAAGACTTCTGCAGACTTTGCTCTCGTAAAGGGTTTACCACAAATATCAGTTAATAGATCTCTTCCTATGTGCTTGGCGTTATACATATTTTTACATCAATTTGACAACTCTTCTTGCAAAGAAAATTGACTACTACGCCATGCATTAATCAAAGATAAGAAAAAAGAAAATAACTCATTTTATTTCCAAAAAATAGATATTTCTAAAATGGTAACAAACACAACAGTTTTCCGTATGGCGGTGTATACTCATTACTTTACTCTGCAAGTGAATCACCAATTTTAGATATGGTGTCAAGTAATGACTAGAATGTCCAAGAGCCCAAAGGTTACAACAACGATCGATGAACAGCGTATTATTGCCGTTCAGTCAGTTAGTACCTCCAATCACTAGAAAAAGTTAAACACCTTTCCTCTCTTCTGTTGCGTTGTTTTTACGATGTTTCAAATTAATTACAACCACGGTTATATTGTCCAAGGATCCTCTGAAAATAAAAATTATTTTTTTTTAAAGAATCTCCAAGCAGGGGATTATCAGAGATAATTTAAGTGCGCATTCCACGCGAGTCCACAATTCTAGAACCGGAGCCTAGTCTGAAACCAAGAACTGCGTACTTTGGTGTGAGTCTTATTTTTTATTATAATATCCATTGTTTATATTCCAGCTTTGCGAAGGGTGATGAATTCTACGTTTTGGACGCCAATGTGTACGTCCACCTTTGAAGAAAGTTCATCTTATAGCAACTGAATAGTTTATTCGATAATCGCAGACCATACTTATAAAGTATCTGATAAGGTAAATTTTGCTTAAAGGTGGAAGCAAGTACCAGAACTTGAAACGTCTCGTTCTCTGACCTTGAGATCGAAATATAAGTAATACCCCCTCTCCTCCAAAAGAAACTAACAAACAGTTTTACGTTTGTAAGATTTTTGCGTAAAATGAGAGATAATGGAAATAAACGGGTTACGCGGTAACTAATGTGTCACCTTGTATACACAATTCCTTAAGTTTAATAAAAATGTCCGATCTGATAAATATACTCCACACAAGAATTAAGGTAGTTGGGACTCGATTTCATGTATCAACAAGAATGGAACCCCGGACTTATTTAAAAAAAATTATATTTAAATACACTATAGTGCCAGAATATATTTAATGTTATTTGTAGTGCACTATAATCATTAAAATAATGTTTTTAATTAATTTTTAAAATAAAAAGGTAAAGGGCCCCACAGACGATCAACCAGGTTGGTCAACTTTGCTGTCAATTTGCCGTATTGAAAGGGATGTTGAATGTCTGTAGGCAGGTTGGTAGTTGAAAATTCAAAGGCTAACAATAAAGTTTACAACAAAGTTGACCAACCTGGTTGATCGTCTGTAGGGCCCTTAAGAACCTTGTAACGTCACGTTACTGCACTACCTCATAGACATTGGTGTGTACATACATCACGCCACACACGCGTAAAACTGTCCTGGGGAGTCGTGGCAACGCAGCATGTCAGTTGTTATTGTGATATGTAAAAATGGCAGGAAATTTTCGCCGACTGCCTCGTGCAACGTTGCCACATTGACTTTCGTGCTCCCCTCCATGCGACAAAAATTAATAAAAGTGCAAAGTGCGTGACGCTTTCTACGTAATTATTGCAAAAACTAAATGATGTACCAATATAATTTTTTTTTAATTTGTTGAGAAAGAATCATTCTACACTTGACAGTTTTTTCAAACAATTCTTAAGAACAATTTCTGAGATATGCCGCGTTAAGTGCGTTTTATAAACGTTTGCTCTGTGTAATTACATTGGGTCAATGGGAAAAGTAAAAATTTTAAAAATTAATATCTCAGCTTCTAAATGGTAGATCGACTTCAATCTTGGTAGAAAGATGCATTGTGGTATGAAGAATATACCATAAAAATTTGAAGTAATTCCTAAGAAACGTCAAATCGAGTCCCAACTACCTTAAGGGATCTCTTAAATTCTGCAAAAAAGAAGGCCCTTTTAAACTGGCTGTATTCTTGTCCAAAATAATACAATCTCGATTGCCGATGGAGCATTTTGAAGGCTAAAGTTTCTGCTTCCAGAATTGTTTCTCAAATTTTCAAAATCTTTATTGATTTCAAAGTTATCTATGTAATTGAAAAGCGACACCCGACGAATGAAACAATTTTTCTTAAGCTTTAGCAAAGCACACGGAGTGCAAGAAAATCATAATTAAGTTTCGTTTACTGCATTGTAAATGTTTTTAACTATGATTTTTTTGCACTCCGCGTGCCTTACTAAGGTTTAAAAAAAAATTGTTTCATTTGTCGAGTGTCGCTTTTCAATTACATAACTTTGAAATCAATAAAGATTTTGAAAATTGTTGGTTTGAAATCATGTTGGTTTTTCTTCTTTAATTTGCTATTTTGCGAATCATTCTACGGTTTTTTTCACTGAGTTATTCAGTGCCGAAGTATAAATTCCACTGTGTAACCTCTTCGAGGTACGCTAATACCCTGCGGAATCTACTGAATTTTAGGTTGAAATAATTCCGTAATGACAAGTAAAAAAGTAGCGGATACAAAGAAAAGTAATAGAGTATCACCATTGCGGAAGAACAAGATCCCCCTTTTTGTTTTTTTTTTTTCATTTTGGTCGATTCAAACAAGTAGAACATATCGAAATGAAAATCCTAGACTTTTTCAAGTACCTATTTTAATTGAGAGAATCTACACTTTAAGGCCGATATTCATAGTCGCATCGGAGGTCACTCATTGGTCGAAACAGCGACTTGAGTCGTGCTTATTTATAAGTTCCACCTATGAATACGGGTCTAATATGCCGTTGAGTTTGAAAGATTTCGATAATTGTTCGTAGTTACCCTAGTAGTATAGCTCTAGTCGGTAAGAACGCATACCACAAAACTTGTGGCAATTTTGCGTGTGGGCTCTATCTTCCTGACGTTCTTGCGTTAGACTTGAATAAGATTATCTGCATCTGCAAGATCTTACGCAAGATCCATAGCCATATACGGAAGCAGACCATTATGGGATCACAGAAGTAGATAGCTAGTGCACTGTAGCAGAATGTTAGGGTATATCAAGTAGAACCAAATGGAAAATATGAATTTTTTAACGCAATCTTAAAATTGATATTATGCTATCAAAATTAGTATAAATTAAAAAGTAATAAATGCATTGAAACGGGCAAATTCCAATCTTTTGATTGGCCGGTGACCGAAATTCGTACGATAATTAGTTATCCTGTAATAAGTGTCCAAATTTGGGAGGACGGTTTCTGCTTCGACACTGAATAATTCAATGAAAAAAAATCGGAGAATGATTTGCGAAATAGCAAATTAAAGCAGAAAAATTATGCTTTATAACGCAGCAAACGAAACTTAGCTATGATTTTTTTCACTCCGTGTGCTTTGTCAAAGTTAAACAAAAATCGTTCCATTTGTCGGGTGTCGCTTTTCAATTACATAACTTTGAAATCAATAAAGATTTTGAAAATTCGTAAAAAGATTCTACATTTTGAAACTTTACCCTTCAAAATGCTCCGTCGACGATCGAGATCGTATCATTTTTGATAAAGATACAGCTAACTTAAAACGGCCTTCTGTTTGGTGGAATATACATAAATGGTCCTTTAATTCTTTTGCGGAGTGTATAAGCCTCGTAAATAGGAAGAATAAGGAAGCTGATCCTTTTCCCTATTTACCCTTTCCGCACTATTTGTGCAATTAACGCCTACGAAAAACTACTATAGGTATTATAAATATTTTGCGTACACACATCGCTTTTCCATATTGCATCTTGAAAAACCTTTGTTACCTGTAATAACTCTGCAGTGTAATGCTCTTTGCACCAAAATGTGGCTCGTTTATACGCTCCTTGACGAATGCGACTGCTTCTTCATTCGAGAAGGTATCCCACAAACCGTCGGAAGCCAGTACGAGGAACATTGGATTGTGATCGCTCAGATCGAAGGTTAAAATATCCGGATCTGCTATCACCAATTTCTTGTCTTTCAAAGGATAATCGCCCAGGGCTCGGGAAGTGGCTAAAATACCAGCCACTCGCCACACCCCGTTAAAAGTAATGAATCCTCCAGCCTCTTTTATCCTTTTCCTTTCTCGTTGCTGTAAAAGGAAATTCTCGTATAAAGTCTATCTCTTAATAATTCTATCTGCTAATGGATAAAGTTCCTCTAGAGAACAAACGGTTACTGCAAAATTTATCATACAAGCATATTTATTGACAATTTCCTCCTAGCTTTTTGTGGCAAATAGAAATTTTATAGTCTCCCATTATCTTAGAAAATAAGACAAAGCAATGTGAATAATACCTGCTGAGGTTTATGATCAAATGACAAAGGTATCGCGTTGCCTTTGCCGTCACACATGACGCCTCGAGAATCACCGACATTAGCAACAATAAGTTTATTATCTTCGAGAAGAGCGATCAAAGCCGTAGTACCTAGAAAAAGAGAAGGTTAATGGCTCGTCCGCACAATTCAAAATATATGGAGCTCGTGCGATATCAGCGTGAACAATATATTTACCAGCTACATCCATATTTTTTTTCGCTGCTTCAACCAACAGTCTATCTACTGTAAGTACCTCATCCGTCAGTAACCTAGCATAGTTTATTTTATCCCCATCAAGGTAACTTAGTATGTCAATCTTTGGTGGCGGCTTCTCTCCAGGTCTACTTGGTCTCACCTAAATAAGTGACAATATTATTTATGAAACATTAGTGAGTTACCTCAAAAAAATGAAATTGCCATATCAGTAACTCGAATAATGAGTTAATATTAGTATATCATGATTAAAGGGCTCATTTTTCACTAACTTAATGCTCTATTCACGAATTTAATGCTGTCGGTTTCTCAAAGAAATCCTGTAGTAAGTTCTAATCTTATTTAATATCAGCATCGCCGTATCTGGGAATAATAGATTTTTAAATAATTAGCAGAAACATGCAACGAAAGAATTTCAGACTCATTTACAGCTCTCAGAATTTGCTAATCCTGTTTGAACTCTGTGTATGTTGTATGTAGATTATACATATACTGCTTGTAAGTTCTATAGAGTTATAGAACACGCTATTTATTCGGTTCTAATAAACGTCAAAATATTCACGAATTCGAAGGCGATTCAAATATTCATAGTTCGAATTTAATAAGTTTCATTTGTTAAAAGAGTATGGTGTGTCTTACCCCGAGAATACAATGTTTCATTCATACTTTGAACATTTCAACAGCCTCGAGTTTTGTGAGTATTTTAGTGTTATTTAAAATAGGTAATACATACGTTCTGTCTCATAGGTATTAGAACTACTGTATGCCAGTGAATTTGAGAGATGATTTATTCGGAGTGCTATATTTAACCCTTTGGAGTCTATTGGGACATATGTGTCACACCCACGTATTACGTGCGCCTAATGGTAAAAATAGATCCCATTCCCCTAATTACAATAGCGGAAGATCTGATTGCGTTGGGAACCAGTGGTGCGAATGTAAAAAGAAAACCTGCAAAATCATTGGGGCTACCTCGTTCAAAAATATAAAATATGACTTCAGATTATAACACAAGTAAACGAAAAATAATCAGACTCCAAAGGGTTAACTTGTAACCTACGTTTCCTTAGCCTAAATTGGTCGAATATTTTTTTGTATATTATATTTCGATCTAGAAAAAAAGTTCTATAGTATGGGCTAAAAAATACCTATTCCCTTACAAAGTTCATTTCTTCTAATAGTTTAGCTGGCTGTTCTTTTTTAATGTACCGTTGCTACTATTAAATAACGACAGAATCTCAAGTTTCCTTTTTTAATGAAAAGCATTAAATTCGGCAGTAGGAGCATTAAATCAATTTAATATGAATGCTTCATCTTGATATCCATTACTCGATTTGTTAACAATAGTAGGTTCAGCTTTACCAAGTTACGAAAGCTACGGTATAGGTATACCAGGGTGTCCAGCGAATTTTTATTAAAATCTCTCATATAGATCTCGTATAAATAAAAATAATGTAAACAAAATTAAATTAAAAACAATTTTTTAGTTTTATTTTGGTTACATTATTTTTATTGGAAAGTGATACTTTTATCATTTCGAGACAATATCTTATTTCAATGGACTAAAAAGTTCAACGTGTTTCTAAAGTCGACACCCACACTAGTTAACTGCAGCGCAGAGGTTGAAGCGTAGCGAATATCATTTCCGAGAACCAGAAATTTCGCGCATGACGAGTTTTAAAAGAATGCATATTTTTTTATTTCCAGTCAAACGGAGTTATCGTACTCATATTCATATGATGTTAGTCTGGCAATCTCTTGTTAGAAAAGAGTGATACTATGCTCTGTTCCGTAAGACAGTATGGCAATTCGAAAGATGAATTCTGGAAAAACTATTCCAGATGAAAAAGTCCCAATTAGAAGACATAAGGTTCAGTTTTTCCCTCCTTAATCCTCCCTATGCTAAACAAATATTTCTCGTAAAATTCACTGCACGTTACAAGCATCCTGGAAATCGTTACGTTGGAAATCCTGAACTTACAATGAAATATACGCACATTTAATTAGAAACGAGATATTAGAATCAAATTCAAAGTGAAACAGATAATACAGGTTTGTTCGGAGATCCGCTCTAAATTTCCGACGTAACAGCGACTTTTAGCGCTTTGAGCTAGGCTATATGAGCTACATCGAGTGTTTCTCTACCCTTCTTTTGAGATATATCATGGCAAAGGATAGAGATGTGCTCCGTGTAGCCAATACAGCCTGCTATAACCCAGCAGGAAACACTATTTGTCGTTTACAAAATCAACGATATTAGCAGGTGTTATACCTCTCTAGTAATTGGCCTCGAAAGACTATCCAATCTGTTTAACAATACTGGATCCGTAACGCCAATCCTTTGTTTCATACACTCGTCAGTTTGAGAAGTGCTCACAGTCTTTCGGAATGACTTCTTACGTTCTATTTGGTTTTCGTCACTTTTCTCTTCTTTCTTCGGGTCTATATCGTTCGCAAGATCATCCTCTTCTCTAGGTTTCGGAGTTTTACCCGCTATCATATCTTTCAATTTGGTAACTTTGTTATTGATGTTTGGAATGAGCTTATCCCGCGCGTAGTTCGCTGCAAACTATAAAATTACATCGCATCGATGATCAGCCGTAATTGCAAACTACAACAATGAAGACACGATCAGTCGTTTATAGTATTGATTAAAAAGTCGTCGTAATTCTTTGAGTTCGTCAACTACGCCAATTTTTCAAATGTTATGAATGTAAGATACGAATTTCTACAAAATAATTAAATTATCATTGAGACATTAAAATCTTAAAACGTAGTGGCCATTTTCAAAATTTCTCAAAAAGTACCAACATTATGTACTTTGTAAGAAACTGACATGAGATTCCCCTGGCAGATTTTTTTGAGTGAGTTTCTTATAACAAATCTTATACTTTTAACAATTTGTACAGTTATCCTGCAAGCTTTCTTAATTTATGTAGGATCTTACAGGACAACACATTTTGTCAGCATGTATTTGTTTTCAGATGAAAAGACTGTTAAATGGCCGTTCGCTAAGGTCTACTATTTTATTCATTTTTGGTAGTAGTAAGCTCTTGCTGATAACAATTTTACAGCAAGATTGGCTACCTGGGTCAAGAATCTGCTAATTAACTGATGTCAATTTATTCTTCTTCTTGTCATGTCTTTTCCCATTAAATAACGATATCTGTTTCTATGGAAAGCGGATAAAGAAATGTTTACTCGTTTTCATGCATATACAAAAGAACGTTTTTTATCCGCTTTTACGTGCCAGCACGTACATAATGTTCATAACAAATGATAAGTGTATGTAACATTGTATTGGATAAGAACCGTATGGAGACTGATATTTCTTTCATTCATTTTATATGTACTGGCAATAGATCCATTCTGCCTTGTTACCATGCATTAGGACATGCTGGACCAAAAATGCACTGTGCAAATATATATTTTTTTCTATCTGCTTATAACAAAGATTTTGGGTAAGGATACTACGGCTGGATAAAATGAAGTTATAAGACTAGTGAAAACCAGGCGTCATTAAGAGATTCAGTATATCTATCGCCCCAGTCGAAATCCTATAATAATTCATCCATCAAAAATTAAAACTGCATTTGAAATCATGGAAAAATCAAAAGTACATCATTTTGACGGGAATAATAATAGACCAGCGATTTACACGATCACATTCAAAGTTAGGATACCGATGCGAGCTTACGTTGTTATCCGAACTCGTTCGCTCGAAAGAGTCACGGTTAACAAGAAGCCTTTAGAGTTTTCGTTTTCAAATTTAATTTTTGTAATGAAACGTGAACACTTTCGACTACATAATTTACCGTCGCAAGAAAAATTAATCACAATTTACAAATAATACTCAAAAAAGAGATGATACACCCTATTTAACGCAACGAATGTATTTTTCATATAAAACAAAAAAACGCATTCGTTTATTCCATTGCTTTGAGTTTCCGCATGTACCGCATATGTCGTAGTAGAAATATTGCTTATCTATCAATGTAAAGCTATTTATTGGAGAGACTACTTCCGTGCAAATATCGTCAGTTTAGTTCCGATAATATTATACTATACGAATGAATCAATGCAGCAAACTAAAAATAGAGAGCAAAACCAAAATAACTTTGTCTAAACGAAATACTTATACCACGCTCGACTCTTGATGTTCGAGTCACTATTCGATGGTCGAGTGTATAATAATACAGGGTAAAATCAACTTCGGTATACATACGTAGACTTTATATTAGACGAGTGTGATGTAGAAATACGTACAGTCTGGAGAATTTCCACCATAAATTAATTCCCTTCTTTTTTGTGAACGTGCATTACCCGTTTGAACAACCAATTTAGGGAATTCAAATGCTGAACAAGCACATGTGTTTTACGCTTTTTGTGGTACAATTATTCATTAAAGTGCAATCCAAATATAAGAAATCTATGTTTCTTGATTCTCTTAAAAATTCGAAGTCAGCATTGATTACTTTTCATATTCCCATTGGACACGTGCACTCCAAATTATCTAATTTTTAATATTTCCCAGATGATTTCAAAATTCCAGACTAATTTCTGATCTTCTTCCAATTCTCACAGTTGCTAGATATTCCGAGGTAAGTCCGTTCAATAATTCCTTCCTGTCTCCTTCTATCAGTTAAAAATGTTTAATTCTAACGGATACCATTAATTTCTCGCGTTTGATCTTTACTCGGTAGTCATGCAAAAACTCTACGTGTTATATTCTCTACGTACATTAAGGTTTATTCTATTCTGCATACGTTTGTATACTACAGTATTTATTTGTAATCCTTCTCCACATCTGTATTTTTCCAATAAAATGTTAAATTACTAAATCCAGCTTTAAAAATCCATGTAATATGCAAATCAACACGTATCATCCGTAACTTTCGATATGTAATTCTGTTGATATAACCGATCTATCACAATCATTTCCATTTACACAGTATGCAAACCAATCTCAACAGCTTCGTATAAAGCACCACACAGAATCGAGCTTAATACGTAGTCGTGAAATATACGCACCTCCCCGCCGTGCCCATCGAATACTGCGAATAACGATACCCCGGTGTCATTGATGTCGCTATTTACCACAAAACGATCCTCCATACGGGCCCTGAGCCCTTGAACGGCGTAAGCCGCCACATAGCCCTCCTTCAATTCCCAACTGAGTTTCTCCCCATTACTCACAGAGTTATTCACTAGAAACTGCAGTTTCGAAACCTACAAGAAAACCCGAAATAGTGCGATCGGAACGTCACAGGAGACGCGAGACTGTAGTCTTTGCGACATTGAATGCGGAATCTACTTTTATCATCCATGATCATTCCGTACCAAAGGGATGGTAGAGTTTAATTTCGCGCTGATCAACGTGTTTATCCTTACCCAATAAAGATTCATTAGCTATTCGTACGACGTAATGACTTACGATAAAGAAGTCTCGGTTTAAATAAATATGTAAGGATGATCCCGATGGACCAAAATCTTAATCATTTCGCAACAACACTGTCTACAGACGCCGTACAATGGTTTCTAGATATACCTTCGATGTGGATCGCCCCAGAGAGTACTGAATCCTCCCGAGAAAAGTCCTACTCCAAACGTCAACAGCTTGGAGGTAGAAAAGCATTACTGCCAAAACTATGCCGCATACTAGCACCTCCGGCCTGAGCGCATACGCTCGTATCAATCGCCAGAAATAGCCCAGTGGCGTATTCACCCCTGCGTTAAGACTGGTGGGTATACCCACCGCAAATTTCGATACCAGCTTCATGTGGGACACATACGTCTATGATAAAATGACAAATTAAATTGGAACGCGACATTTCACGCAATCGAATGTTGAAGGTTGTACATAAATTTATCAAGCAATGTGCTACAAAGTGAAAAATGACATCGTCGACGGACCTTTTCTTAACATCTTTCTCTTGAAAATAGTTTCAACTTCGACATCGACTCTCGGCAGCAGTGCATTTTTCATGGAAATCATCGTCTTACCCTTGTGGGTTTAGCGCAAAATGACAACAGACGATCGAAATTATGCATTAAAAATGAAAGGACTGGTTCAATGATTAAATCCTTACCCTGAGCCTTAACATAATCCCATATACATAACTTTCGCATTTCGCTTAAACACTTATCTCAGAATTCTATAAATTCGATGTCGTCCGACTAGCGCGTCGAGGGTTTAAAGTTACGAACCTATCGGAGGCGGAGCCAACCAAAGTCTCGCGATTACGCGTCAAGGCGAGCGTAGCTAAAGTTTGCAATTTTGACCCAGCTTATATTCGAATAAAGTCGTGCACATTTCGAACGATTACCTGGTAAAGGACTTTGTCTTCCAGTTCGTCATCCATAATCTCCCGTGGATCTCTGCCGTTCGGCCCTCTGTCGGGCCGCTAGCCCAGGTGTTTACAGCAAACAGAAATATACGCCGTATGTGTGATCCCAAGGTATGTACGTTGGTCGAAAGGCACGGGTAAACTTCGGTAGGTACTCGATCAAAACTCACGTTCGACTTTGTTGATGTCGCATCGAGCCCTGTCGCGTTCGAAAGGTACCGTCAATTGCTGTTAATTAAAATTAGCAAAATGAGGAAGTGTATTTCAGTTTCGGAAAACCGAATAACGTATATCTTTTACCTTTTCATCAAGTCTCACTGCAATTGACCACGATCCCGCACAAGCATCGGCGGCCGTGGTTGCAGACGAACTCATCAGCGTACGCCGCATTGTCGTCTGTTGTTAGCGGGAATTAAAAATAGCGAATGGTTTCTTTTTCGTAATCTTTCGATAAGTTCGCAGCGCCTTACGCGATTATTATATGCAAAGCGAAGAAAGAACAATTTACTGAATGTCTACGGAAAAATATTACTGCCGGCTGTGTAGGTACATACACCCGCGTGCACGGATTCTAATCATGGTGACTTTCTAAAATATCATTTTTAAACATACTAGCCAATGAGCAATTAATTCTCATGCCCTCATTAGCTACGGTGGTGTCTACTCTCGTTAATGAAAGCATGAGAATTAATTGTTCATTGGCTAGTATGTTTAAAAATGACATTTTAGAAAGTCACCATGATTAGAATCCGTGCACGCGGGTGTATGTACCGGGTCTCCACGTATGTTGTATACATAGGACGATATGGTACGTAGCGATTTGTAGACTCTAGGTTCTTCGCTATTGGTCGGAGACGCAAGGACGCCGAACGATTGGCTCTGTCGATCGCCGGCAGACGTCAATCGTCGCGACAGAAGTTCCCTAGGGCGCAGACGAGAAAGTATGGCAGTTGACACATACACCCGGGCTCACGGAATCTGTCGCTGGTGACTTTTTTTAAATGTTATTTTTAAACGTACTAACCAATGATTAATCAATCCTCGTGCTTTCATTAACGAGAGTAGACGTCACCGTAGCTAATGAGGGCATGAGAATTAATTGTTCACTGGTTAGTACGTTTAAAAATAAGGTTTAAAAAAAGTCACCAGCGACAGATTTCGTGAGCACGGGTGTACGTTTGTTTACAAAGTGGAATTTTTCAGAGTAATTGTATTTTTTTGAAATAAAACGTGGTTTTCAAAGTTAATAAAATATTTCCATTCGCGAAACGATTTCCTTCGCGTTTATTTCGACCCTCGGACGCGCTTGTTAATAAAAAGTAAAAATACAGTTAAGTCGGAGTAATGAAGGAAGGGCGATAAATCTTGGGAGAAATGTAAAATAATTAACGAGTGACGATAAGAGACAAGTGAACCGAAGTGGAAAATTACAGTGACCAGGCAGTTCTCAGGATTTTTGAGTAGGGTAAGTGAAACGATAAATCGAGACGAATAACAAAAATGAATTGTTTTGAAGTCATTCAATTTCTTTATACTTAACAAAGGCAATATAATACAAAAATTATTTGTAGAATTAAAGAAAATGATGAAGTGTTCATGGAAATCACTTCGACTATGGCCGAAGCAAGACGACCCTAAACGAATGGATGACGGAAGAGTTCGACAATGTGCATCAGCCTCCATGGAGAAATGTGCCAAAGACGAAGGACGATTAGTGTGCCGCTCATGAGTTAGAAATAAATGAAACGTAAGATATTATTCATACAGAAATAGAATGTAGTGTATAGGTATTTATTTACCAGTATGACTCACATTACCATCCGCTAACCAACGATATTGAATATTTCAGCAAGCCACCAGCAAGCAGAACTCACCATTGCTTCATCTTTACAGGAGACGTTCTAAATAATTTCCTTGTTCAGCTGAGCAATAATCCAAATGGTCGTGCAATGCTGAGATCGCGACAACGAGCATCAACTCCCCCGGAGGACACGCAAAGCTTTATCTCAGCATTGCACGACCATTTGGATTATTGCTCGGCTGAACAAGGAAATCATTTTGAATGTCTCCTGTAAAGATGAAGCAATGGTGAGTTTTCCAAAAAATGTTATGAAAAGGATTTGCTTAAATTCGTGGTATCGCTTTCCATAATTTTATTAACCTTTCACGGTCTTTCTGATGTTACAGCTTTTCGTGTCCTCCAGGGGAGTTGATGCTCGTTTTCGCGATCTCAGCATTGCACGACCATTTGGATTATTGCTCGGCTGAACAAGGAAATCATTTTGAACGTCTCCTGTAAAGACGAAGCAATGGTGAGTTCTGCTTGCTGGTGGCTTGCTGAAATATTCAATATCGTTGGTTAGCGGATGGTAATGTGAGTCATACTGGTAAATAAATACCTATACAATACATTCTATTTCTGTATGAATAATATCTTACGTTTCATTTATTTCTAACTCATGAGCGGCACACCAATCGTCCTTCGTCTTTGGCACATTTCTCCATGGAGGCTGACGCACATTGTCGAACTCTTCCGTCATCCATTCATTTAGGGTCGTCTTGCTTCGGCCATAGTCGAAGTGATTTCCATGAAGACTTCAGCATTTTCTTTAATTCTACGAATAATTTTTGTATTATATTGCCTTTGTAAAGTATAAAGAAATTGAATGACTTCAAAACAATTCATTTTTGTTATTCCTCTCGATTTATCGTTACACTTACCCTACTCAAAAATCCTGAGAACTGCCTGGTCACTGTAATTTTCCACGTCGGTTCACTTGTCTCTTATCGTCACTCGTTAATTATTTTACATTTCTCCCAAGATTTATCGCTCTTCCTTCATTACTCCGATTTAACTGTATTTTTACTTTTTATTAATAAGCGCGTCCGAGGGTCGAAATAAACGCAAAGGAAATCGTTTCGCGAATGGAAATATTTTATTAACTTTGAAAACCACGTTTTATTTCAAAAAATACAATTACTCTAAAAAATTCCACTTTGTAAACAAACGTATGTGTCAACTGCCATACTTTCTCGTCTGCTAGGTGTCTGCGCCCTAGGGAACTTCTGTCGCGACGATTGACGTCTGCCGGCGATCGACAGAGCCAATCGTTCGGCGCCCTTGCGCCTCCGACCAATAGCGGACAACCTAGAGTCTACAAATCGCTACATACCATATCGTCCTATGTATACAACATACGTGGAGACCCGGTATAGGTATACCGGGTGTTAAGTGGCCCGGAGACGGTCAATAATATTGTCAATGGTACTCATTGATGCATCCAATTGATCGTGTAGGAAGCAATTGATGCCATTGTCAATCGATGGACGGAGATTGATAGGAAATTTGATTGAAGCACATTGACGGGGACCATTGACGCATCCCAATTGATCGTGTAATCGAGAAATTGACAATCGTTCGGGCAGTTGCACCAGACGGCCACGCGATGACGGATACGCCATATAATAAAACTTAACTAATAAACGACTCGACTCGCGAGAAATTCACTTCCACTAATAAAACCTAACCAATAAAAGACTCGACTCGCGAGAAATTCACTGCCACTGATGAAATATTGACGTATTCATTGGATCTTCATCAATCACAATTGCAATTGAAATCATCAATCTTATTGACAATATTATTGACGGTCTATGTGCTATTCCATCAATCGCAATTGATCAATTTCATTGACAATATTATTAGAGTTTTTGGACTGCTAAACTGCACGTCCTGGTTTTCGGTTATCGGTTATTGTGAGCATGCGCAGATTTATTCCCTGAACGTTAACACCATCTTGTTGAAATTAGTTTTTGATCCTTAAGAAGGCGTTACGTATAACGTAAGTGTAGCGGACTACACTATAAGGCGCGTTCACATAGGCACGCCCGGCAGCGGCGACCCTCGGAGACGCGGCCGCTTTATTTCAATTACAACGCTTACAACTGTCATCGGCATAAAGATATGTCATCGATCGGGCACGTGCCGTTTTCCTCTAGACCTCCAGACTCGGTCTTTCTTCTGACGCCATTCGTCCTTCTCCCTACTCCCTAGGCGCACTCTAGCGACAGTGCATTTCCGTTATCGCTTATTAAGCGTACCCTATTCTCCGTCTAATAAGGTATCACGTTAAGCTAGGAATCCACTACACTCGACTCGACTCGACTCGACTTGACACGACTCGACGCGACTCGACACGACGCGTTTCTGATCGCATGATTTTCCATGTATTTAAATGGCGTAGAAATCCACTAGGCTCGACACGACTCGACTCGACTCGACACGACACTTTTCTGGCTGGCCAGAAATTTGTCGCGTCGAGTCGAGTCGAGTCGAGTCGAGCCTAGTGGACACGGTTTGCGCGCACATCGAGATATGGACCGATGAGCGAACAGTTGATTTGCGGCAGTCTTGCTTGGAAAGTCGATAAGAGCAGTTCGAAGATTTTACATTAATTTCGCAGAGGAATGGAGGAGGATCTCATTAATAAAGTTAGAGCATATGAGATGCTGTGAAATATACATAATTTGAAATATAGAGACCAAAATATACGCAACGAAGCTTGAGACGAAATCTCAAAAGCCTTGAATAGACCAAGTAAACATAAATAGGTATATAGTAAATTTCAATCTGTATAGATGTTACAGAGAAGCAATAATTGGAAAAATTATAGAGCCATACACGATGTATCCTTGTATGTTAAAATTTAAAAGGACGAAGCACTACCGTCGTGTCGAGTAGCGTCGAGTCGTGTCGCGTCGATTCCAGTGGACACACCACGCAAATTTTTGTCACCGTGTCGTGTCGAGTGTACCGTTGTCGCGTCTGTAGTCAGACTTAACTTAAAATCCCTATTTCCGGAAATTACTAGATCTGTGGCGGCGCATTTAAACGCTTTGTATTAACGTTTAATCATCATTGTTCATTAGGAAGTAAAGTATAGATGAAACGTAGTAGAGAGAAAGAACGAGAACGTCGGGGACTGCGTGATAAGCTAAATAAGCCGCAAGCCACTGCGATCTCCGTTTATAAATATAGTATTTCCTTTCGTGAACCGAAGACTGCGATCTCCGTTTATAAATATGGTATTTCCTTTCACGAACCGATAGGCCATAGTTTAGCTAGCGAGAATAAGTCCCCTTTCTTCGAGTCACGTAGGTGTGCGCGGATAAGTTTCCGTCATCGATTGCGTAAGACCGAGCGCGGTAGATCCATGGGGGTCGACGCGTTCTTTCTTCGCACGTGGACGCGTGGTGCGTGGATTACATCATCGTGCGTAGAGGGAGAAAGTGGGAGTGGAGTTCTTGACTTCGCCTAGAGCCGAGTATTAGATTGGTTCCCCACCGTTGCCGAAAGGCGGGGACTTAGGATTTAAAAGGGTGCACTTTGCCGCTCGCGGGGCACTCAGATAAAGATTTATAACGCGACTTTATATTCGAAAATGTGCCAAAATATATTCGATTGGTGATCACCTCATTTCAAGAAAGAATAGTTTTCTTTCTACCTAAATAAAACTCTCCAGTTCCTGATCCGCCTCCTTTCAAGCAGAGTGGGTTAGCACTCCACGGGCACGGACCTGCCCCCTGGAATTGGACAAAGAAGACCAGCCCGGCACGCAACACCGTATGTCCGCGATCATTTGAACCATAGGAAAATTGCGAGTTTTGCATGAGCACCCCTTTGGGTCTTCTCGTCCAATAGAATCACCGGAGAAGCGTGAATGCGCATGCGCATGCGCATTCACGCTTCTCCGGTGATTCTATTGGACGAGGAGACCCAAAGGGGTGCTCATGCAAAACTCGCAATTTTCCTATGGTTCAAATGATCGCGGACATACGGTAGTGGATTCCTAGCTTTATCGTTTAATAGCGTAATCGGTTATTATGAAGCCACTGCGCATGCTCAACATAACGTTTTACTACACGATCAATTGGATGCATCAATGAGTACCATTGACAATATTATTGACAATATTATTGACCGTCTCCGGGCCACTTAACACCCGGTATACCTATACCGGGTCTCCACGTATGTTGAATACATAGGACGATATGGTATGTAGCGATTTGTAGACTCTAGGTTGTCCGCTATTGGTCGGAGGCGCAAGGGCGCCGAACGATTGGCTCTGTCGATCGCCGGCAGACGTCAATCGTCGCGACAGAAGTTCCCTAGGGCGCAGACACCTAGCAGACGAGAAAGTATGGCAGTTGACACATACGTTTGTTTACAAAGTGGAATTTTTTAGAGTAATTGTATTTTTTGAAATAAAACGTGATTTTCAAAGTTAATAAAATATTTCCATTCGCGAAACAATTTCCTTCGCGTTTATTTCGATCCTCGGACGCGCTTATTAATAAAAAGTAAAAATACAGTTAAATCGAAGTAATGAAGAAAGGGTGAAAAGTCTTAGGTTAAATGTAAAATAATTAACGAGTTGTAGAGACAAGTGAACCGACGTGGAAGATTACAGTGACCAGGCAGTTCTCAAGATTTTTGAGTAGGGTAAGTGTAACGATAAATCAAGAGGAATAACAAAAATGAATTATTTTGAAGTCCACATTCAATTTCTTTATACTTTACAAAGGCAATAATATTACAAAAATTATTCGTAGAATTAGAGAAAGTGATGAATTCTTCATGGAAATGACTTCGACTATGGACGAAGCAACACGACGCAAAACCAATGGATGACGGAAGAGTTCGACGATATGCATCAGCCGATATAAATGAAATAAATGAAACGTAAGATATTATTCATACAGAAAAAGAATGTATTGCAGGTATTTATTTACCAGTACGACTCACATTACCATCCGCTAACCAACGATATGGAATTTTTCAGCAAGTATCGATAACCAGGACCATGGTGAAAGACTTTATGTTTTGGAAGTGTGCCTGCGATCGGCAACCTGATCGAGTGCTTTGTAAGAGCCTGGGTTGGTGCCTCACGCAGTAATGTCAGATTGCTCCTAACTGAAATCCTCCCTCGTTTCACTCTGTCATTCAACAACGAGCATCAACTCCCCTGGAGGACACGAAAAGCTGTAACATCAGGAAGACCGTGAAAGGTTAATAAAATTATGGAAAACGATACCACGAATGTAAGCAAATCTTTTTCATAACATTTTGTGGAAAACTCACCGTTGCTTCATCTTTACAGGAGACGTTCTAAATGATTTCCCTGCTCAGCCGAGCAATAATCCAAACGGTGGTGAAATGCTGAGATCGCAACAACGAGCATCAACTCCCCCGGAGGATGCGAAAAGCTGTAACATCCATCGGCGTCAGGTTGGGCGATCGCGGCGGCAACGGAATTGGACCCCTTTTCCTGACCAACGGTTGGGGAATTCCCCGTCCAGGAATCGCCGGACTCGTATCGTCGAGTGCGCGGGAGCGCCGTCATGTTGAAAATACATCTGGGCTCCGATCTGTAAGTAACAGTAATTAAATTGTCGATTTTCAATAGCTTACCACGGGACTGTAATAACGTGACTGCGTTCTACTAATACTTACTTCTTCTTCGATGTTTCGAAGCAACGGTATTACTAAATATCTCAGAATGTCGAGATACATCCGGCCGTTCAAATTTCAAGGAGTTTTCCACAAAATGTTATGAAAAGGATTTGCTTACATTCGTGGTATCGCTTTCCATAATTTTATTAACCTTTCACGGTCTTCCTGGTGTTACAGCTTTTCGTGTCCTCCGGGGGAGTTGATGCTCCTTGTTGCGACCTCAGCATTCCACGATCGTTTGGATTATTGCTCGGCCGAGCAAGGAAATCATTTAGAACGTCTCCTGTAAAGATGAAGCAATGGTGAGTTTTCTACAAAATGTTATGAGAAGGATTTGCTTACATTCGTGGTATCGCTTTCCATAATTTTATTAACCTTTCACGGTCTTCCTGGTGTTACAGCTTTTCGTGTCCTCCGGGGGAGTTGATGCTCATTGTTGAATGACACAGAGTGAAATGAGGGAGGATTGCAGTCGGGAGTAATCTGACACTACTGCGGGAGGCACCAACCCAGGCTCTTACAAAGCACTCAATCAGGTTGCTGATCGCAGGCACACTTGCGAAACATAGTCATTCACCATGGTCCTGGTTATCGATACTTGCTGAAATATTCCATGTAGTTGGTTAGCGGATGGTAATGTGAGTCGTACTGGTAAATAAATACCTGCACTACATTCTTTTTCTGTATGAATAATATCTTACGTTTCATCTATTTCAAACTCATGAGCGGCACACCAATCGTCCTTCGTCTTTGGCACATTTCTCCATGGAGGCTGATGCACATCGTCGAACTCTTCCGTCATCCATTGGTTTAGCGTCGTGTTGCTTCGTCCATAGTCGAAGTCATTTCCATGAAGAATTCATCACTTTCTCTAATTCTACGAATAATTTTTGTAACATTATTGCCTTTGTAAAGTATAAAGAAATTGAATGACTTCAAAACAATTCATTTTTTTTATTCCTCTTGACCCTACTCAAAAATCCTGAGAACTACCCGGTCACTGTAATCTTCCACGTCGGTTCACTTGCCTCTACAACTCGTTAATTATTTTATATTTATCCTAAGATTTATCACCCTTCCTTCATTACTCCGATTTAACTGTATTTTTACTTTTTATTAATAAGCGCGTCCGAGGATCGAAATAAACGCGAAGGAAATCGTTTCGCGAATGGAAATATTTTATTAACTTTGAAAACCACGTTTTATTTCCAAAAAATACAATTGCTCCGAAAAAGTCCACTTTGTAAACAATCGTACGCGTCAACCGCCATACTTTCTCGTCTGCTAGGTGCCTACGCCCTAGGGAACTTCTCTCGCGACGATTGCCGTCAGCCGACGATAGCAGAGCCAATCGTTCGGCGTGCTTGCGTCTCCGACCAATAGCGTATAACCTAGAGTCTACAAATCGCTACGTACCATATCGTCCTATGGCCACAACATAGCCTAACACCCGGTATGTATTTTGTTTTTGGACTCTTCATTTCTTTTAAATACTCCCGGCATCACGAATTCTGTCGCTAGTGACTTTTTAAAAGGTCATTTCTTAACATACTAATTAATGATCCATTAATTCTCATACTTTCGTTAACTAGAGCAAACAGCGCCGTAGCTAGTGAGAGTATGACAATTAATTGTTCATTGGCTAGTATGTTTAAAAATGATATTTAAAAAAGTTACTAGGGATAGAATGGGCATGTTCACGATTTTTTTTTTGCTAATTCGTTAATACTTTTTGTGCTTATTAATAAGATGTGTTTATTTTCTTTTTCTGAGCACTAATTTCTTTTTTTTTAGTGTTTAAAGTTTGACTTCGATTCAAACGAAATCCTTAGTGACGTCACTAAAGCCATTGGCAAGGGCCCAAACCCGGGTTTGTGAATGGTCGAGAATCTGTTGCCCGACTCTGATTGGTCAGTTAAAATGGCGGTGAAAGTGCGACGCTTTAAAACGAATGCCTTTTTTAACATCTCAAAAATAATGGAAAAACATTTTTTTAATGACCCATTTTTTACCTACATTACTTTAATACCCTAATCTTCCGATTCATGCACTTTAAACAGTTGTACAAAAAGTTGTGAACATGCCCATTCATAACGTCGGGAATACATGGGTATAAATATAAATGCTTATCATTTTGTGTACCTTTATAAAAGCTAAGTATATTGTTTACTAATTCTTATAAATGCCTCAATTAATTTAAATGGGAATCGACAATATTTTAACAGTAGTTTGACAGTAGCAGTATGACAGTAGTACCGTATGTCCGCGATCATTTGAACCACCCCCTGCAATACGACAAGTCACTCCGATTGGTTGTGCAAAAATTGGGTGGGGGGTCCGTCGCAGGTATTTTGTCGGATGCATGAAATATGGTCGATTGACGACACTTCTGTTTGTCGCTGCGACAGTCTGGAAATGGTGGTGCCGCCAAGTGGTGAAGTTTGGCAGTCCGGCTCCTCATTATAATTCGTAAAATGAATTCACAAATACGTGTGACAAAAAAATCAAAAAACGCACGCATTGAACAATACGAGCTAAGACAAAACAAGTCAAAGGGAGCTTCTCGGCTTCGCTGTTCAGTATGTGTCAATATTTCTCAGATAGCCATCGGTGGCGTTGAACGTACACCCGGGGACACGGTATCTGTCGCTGGTGACTTTTTTTAAACGTTATTTTTAAACGTACTAACCAATAATTAATAATCCTCATGCTTTCATTAACGAGAGTAGACACCACCGTAGCTAATGAGCGCATGAGAATAATTATTCATTGGTTAGTACGTTTAAAAATAACGTTTAAAAAAAGTCACCAGCGACAGATGCTGTGTCCCTGGGCGATCACCACGCCTCTGGCAGCCAGGCGATCGTAGCGCCGGATCACCACGCTCAGCCCCCTGCAACTCTGCGTTTCGCATGGCCAAACCGTTGTCGCCAACCGCGTGGTGGTGCAGTGTCGCTAGTCCGGCAGGCCCGGCTGAAAGCGGGCGAATGAGGTGTGAATGAAGGGGCTTGAGTGCAATGAAGCATTATTCCATTTTGTAATAAATATGTAGGGATAAGGAATTAATTTTATGAAGTAATAGAAATAGTCCAGTAAATGTTCGAACGAATTTTATATGAGCCAGCGCAGCCAACAGCCAGCAGCCAGCAGCAGCCAACACAGGGCCAGCGATAGGGCGCCACGTAGCGGATTAGTACGACTGGCGACAAAGCGTGGTCAAAGATATCTAATGGGAATACGTGTGAGTTGCTGGGGGCTGACCACGCTTCTGAAGACACAGCTATCCACGCCACGAGAGTCGGAAGTCCCATTCTCCTGCCTACTCGAGCCCACTACGGACGCATCGACACAGCGCTCTGCTCTACCTCGCTAACCGTGGCTCATTGTCGATAGTTAAAATAAACTTTAGTTATATTTCGTAACTATCGCCTCCTTCCGACCGTCCACTCCTCGCACGATCCGTAGGAGATCTCGAGATCCCCACAATTGGTGACCCCGACGTGATTTGAGTGGATTACATCGTCAACTCAGCCCAAGCGATGCCACGAGGTACCCACGCCATCGCCAACATGCCGGTCGACCGCTCGCCAGCCCGCATGGACAACACCGGGAACACTCCGAGCCCCTTCAACACGAACAACCGACCGATTGCATCAACAGGTTTGAACACACAAAATGACCAGGCAGTCGAGAATCCGTTACTAGCTTTCGCATCGTCAGACAGTACGAACTACGTGGCAGTGGTGAGCAGACCACAGTTACCCACGTTCATGAAAGATCGACCAGATATCTGTTTTTTCATGATCGAGTCAGAGTTCACCGCGTCCAGGATTCGCAACGACGTCAAGTACATCGCCGCCCTAAAAGCCTTGGACTTTGAAATACTGGCACAAATTACGGATATCATTACGCACCCGCCAGAAACAAATAAATACCAAACCTTAAAAGACACGATTATACAAAGACTCACGGAATCGAGACAGAAGCAAATCCACCGCCTCATCAACGACCTCGTGCTGGGTGACAGGAAACCCTCCCAGCTCCTGCGAGAGATGAAGGACCTGGCTGCAGGCAGTATGAATGACGAGATGCTCCACAACCTTTGGCTAAGTCGTCTCCCGACATCCATTAGACCTTTGCTAATGATTTCCGATGGGTTAAGCTTAGACGTTCTGGCATTAATGGCGAATAGGCTAACAGAAACCATGACCCTGCACGGTCCAGCGGTGGTCGCTTCGACTCATTACCCCATCACAGTTGATCGAGTTGACAGTAGGTCACATGCACCTCCGCCAACGTCAATAGAAACCAAACTCAACCAACTACAGGAAGCTTTAGCTGTCTGCATGAGGGAACTTACCGACATGAAGACGAGACAGTCAAACTTCGACAGTCGCCGTTCACGCTCACGTAACCGCAGCGGCCAGCGTTATAGGAACAACTCTCGTTCTCAGTCCCGCCAATCTGGAATCTGTTGGTACCACCATCGGTTTGGAGCGGACGCCAAACGTTGCACTACACCATGCTCGTTCAACGCCTCGACCAACCAGGGAAACTGAAAACGCTGCCGGCAGTACAAGCGGTCGCCGACGGCAGCGACTGCAGCACCGCACAAACGGAAGATGTCAGACTCCACATACACGACTGGAAGACCAATCGACGATACTTAATAGATTCTGGCTCGGTGCTATCAATATTACCCGTTCGATTTTTCCAGAAACCACCACCAAAGGCTAACCTCACTTTATACGCAGCCAACACCACACCAATCTCTACGTACGGATGCCGCACCGTCAATGTCGATCTGAACTTACGACGCGATTTCAGCTGGCCATTCGTGGTGGCTGACGTTCCAGAATCAATCATAGGAGCTGACTTCCTGAGTCACCATAATCTGCTCATCGATCTAAAAAACAAGCAACTCGTCGACTCGACCACCCGAATGACCACTAAGGGTCGGGTGATTAACACAAGAGTTCATAGAGCATCTCTATTTTGGACCAGTCGATGCCCTACGCTGACTTACTCCAGCAATTCATCAACATCACTCAACCATCTTCTTCTACGTTCAGCGCGAACATCGATTTTTCTCACAGGATTGTCACTAATGGATCACCTGTAACAGAAAGACCGCGCAAACTTTTTGGCGAAAAGGCTACCGCCGCGCGAGCAGAGATACAGCGACTATTGGACAGAGGTATCATCAAGCCCTCCAGCAGTGCTTGGGCCAGTCCGATTCACCTCGTCAAGAAGAAAGATGACAGCTACCGTCTCTGCGGCGACTACCGCAAACTAAACAGCGTCACTGTGCCTGATAAGTATGCCCCACCACTCATTCAGAGTCTGTTTCTGGTCACACATGGAAAAACAATTTTTTCGACCATGGATCTGGACAAGGCATACTATCAGATACCAGTGCACCCTGACGACACTCAGAAGACGGCGATTACCACACCCTGGGGACTCTACGAATACACTAGGATGCCGTTCGGTCTGAAAAATGCCACACAGACATTCCAACGGTCCATGGACTGGATATTTCGTGGCCTGGACTTCGTCTTCGTCTACATAGATGACATCTTGGTCATGTCGAAGAACGAAGAGCAGCACCAGACTCACTTACACCAGGTATTTCAACGATTGGCAGATCATAACCTCACCATCAACCTGAGTAAGTGCAAGTTCGGTAAGCAGCGAGTCAACTTCCTCGGTTATCAAATCGACAGTGAAGGTTTCCTACCAAATCCAGAACGCGTAGATATGATCAATAATTACCCGCAACCAAAAACTGTCATGGAATTGAGGCGATTCATCGGAATGTTCAATTATTACCGTCCGTGTGTCAAGCATTCGGCTCAACTCCAGCTTCCGCTCACTGCGTACCTAAAGTCTTCGAAGAAGAAGGACAAGACGCCAATTAGGTGGTCCACCGAAGCGGTAACAGCCTTCGAAGCTTGCAAGAGAGCACTGACATCTGTGACACACACTTCCTGTCCATCTGCAAACGCACCACTTGTCTTAACAACAGACGCTCTTCCACCACGGCGATAGGAGCCTCTCTCGAACAACTCGAGGACAGCGTATGGAAACCTATCGGATTCTTCTCAAGAAAATTAACGGTCACAGAGACAAGGTACAGTACGTACGATAGAGAATTGCTGGGCATTTTTGCAGCCGTGAAGCACTTTCACCATCTCCTAGAAGGTCATCCTTTCGTCATCAAGACGGATCACAAGCCTCTGACCTACGCCTTCCAACAGAAGCTTGACAAAGCCTCGGAGCGTCAGCTTCGACAGTTAGACTACATTTCATAGTTCACCACCGACATCGTATATTTGAAAGGTGAAGAGAATGTGGTCGCCGACGCTCTCTCCAGGTTAAATGCTATTCAGATGCCGACGGTTCTCGATCCCAAGACCATCCAACAACATCAGCAAGAAGATCAAGAACTTCGCAAACTCTGGAGCAATGGACACCGACTATGAATAGACCCGCAAACACATATCAGAAGAGAGTCACTTTCAAGCCTCCAACTTGAAAGTACCTAGGGGGGAGTACTGTGGCGACCAGGCGATCGCCACGCCTCTAGCGATCAGACAGCCTCAACACATCTTGTCCAGTGATCAACCGATCACCACGCCTCTGGCGGCCAGGCGATCGTAGCGCCGGATCACCACGCTTCTGAAGACACAGCTAGCCACGCCACGAGAGTCGGAAGTCCCATTCTCCTGCCTTATCGAGCCCATTACGGACGCATCGACACAGCGCTCTGCTCTACCTCGCTAACCGCGGTTCATTGTCGATAGTTAAAATAAACTTTAGTTATATTTCGTAACTATCGCCTCCCACCGACCGTCCACTCCTCGCACGATCCGTGGGAGATCTCGAGATCCCCACACGTAACATACTGTCGCGCCATCGCCCGGCCATGCACGACTCTATTTTTTGTCGTACGAAACCGTCGCTTGAAGTTCGACACTGCTCAACTTTCGTACGATGAAAAATACCGTCGGTCCGACAGATTTCCCCCACCACCACTTTCTGGATTGTCGTATACGACAAGTCACTCCGATTGGCTGTGACAGAAAGTGGTGGAGAAGATATAGGGTGGGGAAGTATTAGATTTACAACTTTGCTTCCGCCGTCTTTCTCGTAAACCATCTACAATAGAACGGCGGAAGCAAAGTTGTAAGTAGTAACACCTCGGCATCGCTTGCCCATTTTTAGCTCTGAGTCTTTTTTTAAAAATGGGCAAACGATTAAGAGGTGTTACCACCGATTTTACGATTTTTAATTTTTACTGCACTTATGAAACTCGCTGTAGAGGGATTCCACGGGTTGGGCAAACGTTGAAAGTGCATATTGAGACTTTCTAAAAATAGGCAAACGTTTCCGAAGTGTTATCACGTCTAAAATGCATATTAAGACTGTATCTAAAAATGGGCAAGCGATGCCAAGGTGTTACTACTTACAACTTTGCTTCCGCCGTTCTATTGTAGATGGTTTACGAGAAAGACGGCGGAAGCAAAGTTGTAGATCTAATACTTCCCCACCCTATATCTTCTAAACGGTGAGTTGAACAAACGAAACAGAGTGATGGGCAATCATGGGCAAACAAAGGGCAAACGATCATGCATTTGAATTTTCGAAATTACACTATGGGGGGGCTAACTTCACGCTAGCTCCCCCCCCCCCCCCTATATCTTCTAAACGGTGATTTGGATAAACGAAATAAAGTGATGGGCAATCACGGGCAAACAAAGGGCAAACGATCATGCATTTGAATTTTCGAAAATACGTTATGGGGGGGCTAGCGTGAAGTTAGCTCCCCGCCCTATTTATCGATATATCTTCTAAACAGTGGGTTAGACAAACAAAAGAAAATGATGAGCAATCATGGGCAAACAAAGGGCAAACGACCATGTATTCAACAATTTTTTCTTCGGTGGTGGGGGGGCTAACTTCACACAGGTGCATCCCTCATAACCGTACCTATAGATATGGAGTGTCGTTCTATCGGTGAGTAATTCACGGGCAGCACGATACAAGTTTAGTGCCAGCAGGATAAAGTTTCTCAATCTCTACACTATTTTATTCTAATCAACCGTTAATTTTTCCTTCCCAGTACAATAAAACAATTAAGTCCTTTAAATTTTGCTCTGCTACGCTACAAATTATTATGAGCTCACTATTAAAAAATCCGTTAGGTTTTGACAAAAATTAAGTGCTATATATAAATGTTTCTTGGATACTACAAGACAATTTCCTAAAAGAGCATTTTGAACGCAATTTACTATGCGGGGCACAGCAATTTTTCTTGGATTTTTTTCTCCGTGCATAGACTTTATTGATTTCACGCAATATCCAAATTTCTTGAGAATTTTTATTGTCAATAATAAAGTGTTAAGTTCTAAATATGGAGAATAGATCTCAATTTTATTTATTCTGTAATACAAATGGCTAATTTATCATTATATGTATGGGTCATTCCATATCATATTTACAACTGAAAAATAGAATCGCCCCGATTATTTTTTTTAATGTATCGAATACAAAATTAATTGACCCATATTTTTTTATTTTCACATGTAACGCAAAATTTGCAAGTTACGAATATTTTAACATTTGAAGGGTGAAAAATCTAATTTTATTTGTAACTAGCAGCCCGTCCCGGCTTCGCACGGGTAGATTGTGGATTGATTTTGGTCGTCATTTAATGAATTTTTAGCAGATATCTATACTCATAGGTAGGGAGCCATGCTACGCTAAAAAAAACACATGTATTTAATTTAAATTGGAAAGTATATTTCTTTTATTAATTTAACTTAAGGCCAGCGGATAGACAATATTTTTTATTTTTTTATTTGGAGTAAAAACGTGTAAATTTTTCGGTGTGCCAACTCTGGAGCAAGCCACATACAATTGGCCGTGTGAAAAACATGAATTTTCCAAATTTAAGCCAGCAATAGTCAACGATTGACCTTGTGCTTTGTTGATGGTAATAGCAAAAGCAAGACGCAAAGGAAACTGGAGCCGCTTGAATTCGAATGTTGAATCGTTGGAAATCATAGGTATGCGTGAATGAGGACGTCTTCGCCTTTGAATTTGCCAGTGATGATTGTTACCTCGATTAAATTTGGTTGGCACTAAGGGATTTTTCGTGTAACTGATTTGGAATATTATATCAGATGTAAGAGATTCCAAATGAAGGTCATGGTCAAGGTCAAATACAATATCACCATTGTACAGCCACTAAAAAATCCTAAATCCTACTATTAAAAAGAATTTGTATAGGGCCCATAGCTTTTATGGTACGAAGCCGAGTGTACTTGACCTCAATTTGACCTCCGCTGACCATAAAGGTCACATGGAAATAATGGTCAAGGACATATTTGAACGTGAAATTTCCCGCTCTTTTCATTTCCGGTATCAAGAGACACGGTAGTGTCTCGCGGCATGTTCATTCAAGTCGTCAGAACGACGCCACCAGCGCTGTCGCCGCGAGCACCCGTGTATCTTTACAGGAAAAATGTCTGCCCCCTTCACCCCTCAATTTTAACATCGAATTTTTTCAATAAATATACGGTTATAACCCGTGTCGAAAACCACTACAGAACACTACAGAATATTTTCAACCACTACTGAAAACCTGAGTAGTGGCACAATAGTGGTGAGCAGTGGTTCAATAATGGTCAGTAGTGGTTCAATGGTGGTGAGCAGTGATCCAAAAGTGATATTTAGGGCCGGTTTTACCAACACGGTATAAACGCGGTATAGCGCTATACTGAGAATAACCAGTACGCAAGCATTTTACAAGCATGGTATAAGTCTGGAATAGCATAAACTTTGGAATAAATGCAGACATATAACTTATCCGGCAGTTTCATCGTGGGATAAGCTATCTATCCTCTGTATAACCTAACTTTTTGTTTGTGTCTATATTCTTCCGTCACATAGTCACAACCTGATCGTTGTGGTAAATTGTTATTAATTTTGAAATTGAGTTATTTGATAAACCAGTTTTTGAATCATCATTTGATGAAGATATTGACGTATTACCAAGAATGAGAAATCCGAAGAAAATACGTGCCCGGTAAGTAAATAAAAGATACCTATAGGTACCTATTAATTCTTAATCAATATCTAATACAAAACTATTCCAGAGTTGACTATTTCGAAGAATACTTACAATGATGTAGAATTCTCCACTCGATTTCGTTTGGAAAAACAAAACCGGCCAGAGATTATTGGGACAAATACGACATCGCATTGCACCGAGGTCGCAAAGAAATGCAGCAATTCAGCCAGCAACGAAATTACTGCCAACTTTAAGATTTCTTGCTTTGGGATCAATGCTAATTACTGTACGTAATCGTTTTGATTGTAATGTTAAAACTTTTAATTAGTTATTATTATATGCCGCCACCTCTGCCACCTCCGACGACTCCTCACATCGCAAGGAGACAGCTAGTTTACAAGACTACAAGTTCGTCGATCGGCATAAACCGTTACTGATCTCCCAGAAATTAATGGGCGATATACTGAAAGACATCGACAAAGTCAAATTGAAACTCGTCGCAAGGTATGATTAAACAATTTTATCGCGGTAAACTTTTAATTCGCCAGGAACAAAGTGGAGTTTCGCATTGTCAGAATGTCGTGGCTGCGAAGGATTGATTTTGTTCACAGTGGGCTTTTAAACGTGTTTTTCAGATCGCCGGGTGAGAGACCTTTGCGAGCCAAACGCGAAACTAGCCCTTGCAACGACCTTCAAGAGATCTTACGGAAACGATATATCGCAATGCAATCGCCGGACAGTAGAAATTTCACCGCGACGTTGACGCTCGATGATTCGTTCTAGATTAAGAACTCGATGATGCTCAATTTCTCTGGGTCGCAGCATTCGCGTCGGACGGTGCTCCGAGGAACGGCTATAGGCTAGGCAAGTATCTCTAGTGGCATTTGGGGTGATAAGTGACCAATCAGGATCAAGTATTCCGTTGTGGTGGCTTACAGACAACGGAATACTTGATCCTGATTGGTCACTTACCACCCCAAAGTTTCGTGGACTATCCACGAGGTTGTGCGCGCGTCAATAATTTGAGATACTTGCCTAGCCTATTGTAGCCTTGCTTTCCACGCGTGAGATTGAATCATGATTATAATTTTATCTAAGTCAGAGCTCTAGAGAGAATCAAAATTAATAGATCTCTCTTCTTTTTTTATAAGTGAGTCTTTCCCTGCTAGGTAATTTCGCGCGACACATTTTAGATTATAGTTCTTTTTTAATAGGAGGATAGAAGCTCATAGAAACGTCGGGAAAATTTTGTTCTCCCTTCGCTCTTTTACTAGAAAATGCAAGTTGAAATTTAAAATTTAAGCACGCGGGTCTACAATCGCGAGAATCTCAACGGTATCCAATAATATCAACCAAAGAAGTCATCTACCATTGCATTGTCTTCTATAAGTAACATTTAAATTTATCTAGGTAGGTATTATACCTTTCTTCAATTCGCGTGATTGCAGAGTTTTCGGGAGCAGAAGTGATACATCCATCGTATAATTTAAATTTTGTACCCTTTTTATATGATTCAATAAAAAAAATAGTATAACCATTACATGTGCACTACTTACCACTTCTTACCACTACGTGCCACTGCATGCCACTATTCACCACTATATACCACTACTGACCACTATTCACCACTGTATACCACTACTGACCACTATTGTAGAAACCACTACTGACCACTGTAGTGTTCAGTCCGCTGTAGTGGTTTTCGACAAGGGAACCAAAACTATGCTTAGTTACGCCATATAAATCGACTATTCTCTATCGATAGAGACCAGAGTAAATGTTGTAAGTTACATATTAACAGAGATTTTTCCTTAGCAATGCGAAGCCACGCCCCTCGCCCCTCAAAAGTCGAGAATCCGATTTCTCGGGCGATATATATATGTCAAAATGTCACAAAAATTCCGCCTGTCTTCGGCGGTATTCGGCCATGGTCGGAAATGTGTATACAGATGCGGCCACACGCACACGCCATCAAAAATGTATGTGAGAGTGTGTGAGAGAATATATTCCTTGAATGTTTAGTTGTTTTTCAAAATTAATAAAATATTTCCATTTTCGCGAAACGATTTCCCTCGCATTTTTTCGATCCTCGGACGCGCTTGTTAATAAAAAGTAAAAATTCAGTGTAATCGGAGTAGTGAATCTCAATAGTGGTGAATGTGACAGACGTTCTGACAGCTAGCTATTATCAAATCGTCTAGATTTTTTTTAATAATCAAGATAGTGCACGGAAGCAGTGTCATTTTTCTCTGGTTGCTGGTGCATGAAGAGCAGGAAAGGAGACATCTGTATCTCGGAAGAAGTGGCATCAGATAAGTTACTTCCTAACTGACTGTCTTAACCTCATTTTCATCCCTTATACAGAACAAATATCTTTGTGGTTATTCTATTTTTTGTTTTCAGCGTCATACGAGAACGGGACGGATTGATGGAAATTTGATTTTTCTTCACAGTCAAAAATCAACCTAGGTAGAAAAGAATTCTCTAGAATTGCGGTAAAATGCCACGGTATGATTATCAGGTTCTACCGACATGACATGCTTCGACAAGGTCTGTATCAACTTTAGCGGTATATTGGGGGCACTGCACTAATCCTGTGGCACATTTTTCTATCTGGGAAAGCATATTATTATGGTAGTACAGCTGTACAGCGTTCCGATAATATACCGTCTTCCCGTACTGACAGTATACATGCATTTTTTTACCTCCAATATGCCGGAATTAAAAATCTCTAGAACTCTCCGGTACAATGCCACGGTAGGAATATCAGGTTCTACCGACATGACATGCTTCGACAAGGTCTGTATCAACTTTAGCGGTATATTGGGGGCACTGCACTAATCCTGTGGCACATTTTTCTATCTGGGAAAGCATATTATTATGGTAGTACAGCTGTACAGCGTTCCGGTAATATATAATTGGAACTTTTGATAATACGAAAGGGGGAATATATCGATAAAGAAAAGATAATAAAATAATTACTTCATTATTGTAATCCAATTCTATCGTATCTCCTACTTTTCTACCACGGCTTTCCCAGATAGAAAAATGTGCCACAGGATTAGTGCAGTGCCCCCAATATAATGCTAAAGTTGATACAGACCTTGTCGAAGCATGTCATGTCGGTAGAATTTAATATTCCTACCGTGGCATTGTACCGCAGAGTTCTAGAAATTTTTAATTCCGGCATATTAGAGGTAAAAAAAATGCATGTATACTGTCAGTACGGGAAGACGGTATATTATCGGAACGCTGTACAGATGTACTACCATAATAATATGCTTTCCCAGATAGAAAAATGTGCCACAGGATTAGTGCAGTGCCCCCAATATACCGCTAAAGTTGATACAGACCTTGTCGAAGCATGTCATGTCGGTAGAACCTGATATTCATACCGTGGCATTGTACCGCAATTCTAGAGAATTCTTTTCAACCTAGGTTGATTTTTGACTGCGAAGAAAAATCAAATTTCCATCAATCCGTCCCGTTCTCGTATGGCGCTGAAAACAAAAACTAGAATAACCACAAAGATATTTGTTCTGTATAAGGGATGAAAATGAGGTTAAGACAGTCAGTTAGGAAGTAACTTATCTGATGCTACTTCTTCCGAGATACAGATGTCTCCTTTCCTGCTCTTCATGCACCAGCAACCAGAGAAAAATGACACTGCTTCCGTGCACTATCTTGATTATTAAAAAAAAATCCAAACGATTTGATAATAGCTAGCTGTCAGAGCGTCTGTCACATTCACCACTATTGATATGACCGATGTTTTTCGGACTGAAACGTCTATTTGGTTCGTGTCCCTGTTATTTGGTTCAAATCTCTGCTATTTGGTTCGAGTACCGGCTGTCGGTATTATCACTGAATTTTAGGGAACCATCTTGGAATTTTAGGGAACCATATTAGAATTTTAGGGAACCATCTTGGATCCGATGGCGCCAACCGATATGCAATGTGCTACGCTGGCGTGTATTGAAAGGGACAGATTGTATGTAACAACATACATACAGGGTCAGTCGCACTATACACGCCAGCGAATGGATTGCATATCGCTCGGCGCTTAGGAGATACCGATGATTCCTGTACCGTATGTCCCACTCTGTACGGGCCAGTTTGAAGTTACCTTCGGGGAGGCTTGGTCGGTACTTGAGTCATTTAGTACCGGTAGAAGTCGAGTCAGTAGTTAGAGTTGGTGTCAATTCGGGTGATCGAAGCATCTAACTTCGAAATTATGAATTTGTGAATAATGGAAATTACTCACCATTATTCACAAATTCAAGATTTCGAGGTTAGACGCTTCGATCTCCCGAATTGACACCAACTCTAACTACCGACTCGACTTCTACCGGTATTAAATGTTTCGATTACCGACCAAGCCTCCCTGAAGGTAACTTTCAAACTGGCCCGTACAGAGTGGGACATACGGTAATTTAATGGTAATTTCGTTAGCCCGGACTCAAACCCCGATAGCCCGGACTCAAACCAAAGAGACGTATCAATTTGAAAAACATCGGCTAACTTTTAGTGTAGGTGATGGGTGCTCCGAAAAATGTGACAGCTGTTTGTGTTTTTATTATTTATAAATAAAAGCCGTGCTATTTTTCTGTAGTCATTCATCGAACATAGACAACAGAAAAGGAGTCGAAATGCAATCAGATAAGTTAATTTCTGAATTACTTCATTTAACCTCATTTTGATAATCTATAAAGAATACATATCTCTGTGGTCACTTCTTTTTTTCTTTCAGCATTGCATATGAGGACGGGACGAACTCTTTGAGGACTAAGCGGAATTAATCTTTCTACATATTGGAGAATCTAAGTCGTGGGAGAAGAACAAAAACATTGGAGTAACTACAATATCGGGGTAACTATAATACTTTATTTCTATTTTGTTCTCATCGGTGCTTGCCCTCTGCCTTCCTACTACAAGTTTCGATTTATATACTAAATTTTATTTTATTTTTAGTTCATCGCCTGCACTCCATCGCCTTCGACTTCTTCTACCCAGTGAGGATTTCTCACGGACCAATAGTGGGCGTTGTGATTATTTACTAATCCTTCGTTGTAGAATTTCGATTCATCTGTGAACAAAATCTTCTGACGAACGAGGGATCGTCCACTTGCCGTTCCAAAAACCAGTCGGAATAGTTCATTCGTCGAGCTGGATCTAGCTAATTGTACGCTGAAACATGCCCAAGTTGTATTCAGCGTTGAGAAGATTTATTTTCAATATTGGACCAAAGGTACGGCAATCCTGTTGCTTCAACTTTCAGGTATATTAATTGTAAGTATTACTGCAGAACGAGTAGGTTAAAAGATTTTCGTGAAGACTCACGATTTTCTGATATGTTATTTCGTACAGGTGCAACCGAAGAGGATCTAGCTCGTGTCCTGTCCGTAAAAAGATGACTCGATGGACATCGGAGAATGTCAGGCTTGTCACCGAGCGCCTATTACCCACGGTACATTAATTGCAATACACGCTTCTCGTTTCATTCAACTATTCCAGCGTTAAATAGCTTTTACTTCTTTCAAGGTAATCACCTTTTATGAACTGTTCGTGGTAGGAGGCAGCGAACGATAATAGAGACTCGTCGTAGACAAGTTCGTCTATTAAAACTAAAAGGCAATTGGTGTGCAACTGGAACATCATCGCAGGAATAATTTGTCTACGATTAGTCACAATCATTGATCGTTGCCCCCTACGATCAACAATTCGTACAAGGTAAATGCTTTGAAAGAAGTAAAAGTTACTTAGAGCAGGAATAGTTGAAACGAAAATCGCATATTGCAATGAAAGTACTACGGGTGAAAGGCGCTCGGTGACAAGCCTGACATTCTCCGATCCATCGAGTCATCTTTTTACGGACAGGACATGAGCTAGATCCTCTTCGGTTGCACCCGTACGAGATGACATGTCAGAAAATCGTGAGTCTTCATGAAAATCTTCTAACCTACTCGTTCTGCAATAATACACTTAGTAATAAAAAGCTATTCTCCTACATGTACGTATTTTCCTCATGAATAAATTCCAAAAAGTAGTGAAATCCCCCCACAAAAACAGATTCTCTGTAAAAAAGGCGGCATGTTCATTCAGTGCCAACAAAAATTGATACGTAAAATACTCTCCAAAAAAGATTTGAAATCAATTAAGATCGCCATGTTCAAGAGTTATATATAAAAAGTAAAAGGCATCATTTGAAAGGGAAATTATTGTAAATCAAGTGACTACAAAATTCGACTGAAAAAATTTATTAAAAAATGTTAATAAAAAAGAACTTGCCGCGTTTTTCCCCTTCAAAATAAAAAATTCAGACACAGAATTATACTCGATGTTTATGCACTTATGATTTTAAATAAATTCATACACTTATATGATACCACCAGTATACCGAATGTCGTACGAGAAACCGATCAGGCGGGGGCTTTCTGAATTTCTCTGAATTTGACTTCGGCAGTGCAATTTATGAATCACTCTAACACCGTCCAAGCACTACCAATTATTCGGTATAGTGGACAAAATATGAAAACTTAAACGCGGCAAGTTCTTTTTTATTAAAATTTTTTTATAAATTTTTTTAGTCGAATTTTGTAGTCACTTGATTTACAATAATTTCCCTTTCAAATGATGCCTTTTACTTTTTATATATAACTCTTGAACATGGCGATCTTAATTGATTTCAAATCTTTTTTGGAGAGTATTTTACGTATCAATTTTTGTTGGCACTGAATGAACATGCCGCCTTTTTTTACAGAGAATCTGTTTTTGTGGGGGGTATAAAATAGAGGTTCGGATTTAAAAAAATCAATTTTACCTAGAAGGTCATTGTCAATGTCAAATCCAATATGACCATTGTGTAGCCAGGGAAAAATCCTAAAAGTTTTATATTAAACGTTTTTCTCTAAAATGATTTCCCGCTGAGATAATCAGCTGTGCCTGGACTTTTTGAACACCCTGTATAAGATTTACTAACTCAGAAACCTTCGCGGGCATGCGTCCAACCATTCCCCAAAGTTTCATCGCAATCGGATGAACGGTTTAGGAAGGCATAATAATCATCCGTACCGGTACTTTTCAAACACCCTGTATACGATTTACTAACTCAGAAACCTTCGCGGGCATGCGTCCAACCATTCCCCAAAGTTTCATCGCAATCGGATGAACGGTTTAGGAAGGCATAATAATCATCCGTACCGGTACTTTTAAAACACCCTGTATACGATTTACTAAGGCCCGGTTGTACAACGTGCCGATATACTGCCCGATAGTGTTATCCTGCCGACAAGTCCGCTTTTGACGTATTACAGTCGAGAGATAACTGCTGTCGGTCACTTTGTCGGCAAGATAGCTGTCGGGACCCGAAGCGACCAAATAGTTCGTTGTCGGACGGATACGCCCCACCCCCAAGAAGTGAAAGTAAAAAAGGTGGAACAAATTTTGTCTACTGCGCATGACCGTTTCTCTACTCCGCATGGCGATACCGTTTTCGGCTCGGTTGGAACAGACCTATAACCTCACAACTTCACGTGTGCGTATTTTCGGTGTGGTATTTGGAGAATGGAGAACACAATGGAGAACGAAACTAATAAGCGCACTGCTAATTATTCTCTGATTCGCTTCTCTCTTCGTCTATTTTGAAATACATTGACTAACAATTCATTCTCTTCGTCACTACTACTACTTGTTTCATACAAATGAAACATTGTTATAAAAAACCGCGCCTTTATTATTTTATTAATTCGATTATTGATAAACAAGTAAACAAATACGCACACGATACGAACTTCTTGCGAGGTTATGTTTATAGTCAAACAATGAAAAAGGTTAGGACATTTCCGGACATTTCTTCAACCTTGTAAAGCAATAAATACTAAATATGGAGGAAAAATTACTACCAACTCGGTTTTATCAAAGCAATGGTCACTAGGTGTAGGGGAAAGTTATTGCCAACTTCATGTTATTCTACCGATAGCAATTCTACCGACAATTACGGCTTGTAATACGGTTCGCACACTTATCCTCCCGACAACCTTATCGGCTGGATAGTTATCGGGTTCTTTTATCGGCATATTGTACAACCGGGCCTAACTCAGAAACCTTCGTGGGCATGCGTCCAACCATTCCCCAAAGTTTCATCGCAATCGGATGAACGGTTTAGGAAGGCATAATAATCATCCGTACCGCTACTTTTTGAACACCTTGTATACGATTTACTAACTCAGAAACCTTCGCGGGCATGCGTCCAACCATTCCTCAAAGTTTCATCGCAATCGGATGAACGGTTTAGGAAGGCATAATAATCATCAGTACCGGTACTTTTTGAACACCCTATATAAGATTTACTAACTCAGAAACCTTCGCGGGCATGCGTCCAACCATTCCCCAAAGTTTCATCGCAATCGGATGAACGGTTTAGGAAGGCATTTGATATTACCTTAAAGGTCACGGTTAAGGTCAAATCCAATACGACCACTGGGTAGCCAAGGGAAAATCCTTAAAGTTTTGTATTAAACATTTTTCTCTAAAATGTTTTTCCGCTAAGATAATCGGCCGTGCCGGGACTTTTTGAACACCCTGTATAATATTTGCTAACTCAGAAACCATCGCGGGCATGCGTCCAACCATTTCCCAAAATTTCATCGCAATCGGATGAACGGTTTAGGAAGGCATAAGAGACATACAGACAGACAGACAGACAAACATTCATTTTTATATATATAGATAGATTATCTAATTCGTAAACGAATTAATAGAAATTCATGAAATTTGTAGAGGAAGTTCGTGATGAGTCAGACTTTACATATTCTTATGAATAAATAGATTACATCAATTTTTATACAACAAATGCGCTATTGTTATAAACAAATCCTATTTACAAAAAATGGGTCTCTTTTAAATGGTCTTTTTGAATACTTAAATATTTGTCATGGCACCTAGAATAACTCGTAAAAATTTCAAAGTGGACCATTCATAACTTATGTTTTCGAGATACAAATGATTATAATATACCTACAGTCTCTCCGACCCCGAGCGAGTCATAGCACGCCGTCCACTCAGGCTGCGCGACGCCATGCCCGCTTGAAAAAGTTTCCATGCGTTTATCTTGTAATTTTATCGAATGATTACAATTAAAAAATTGTATATAATGGGATAATATTATACAGTGATAATATACGAGTATGAAAAATAAGAAAATTTGAAAAACGACGGCTGCTCATATTTATTATGTTTAAACATCTATTACAAATGAACAATTCGTAATATTAATACCGATGTATGTATACATGTAATTTATTTATTCATAAGAATAGGTAGTCTGACTCATCACGAACTTTCTCTACAAATTTCATGAATTTCTATTAATTCGTTTACGAATTAGATAATTACAAAAAAAATTAGATTTTTCACCCTTCAAATGTTGAAATATCCGTAACTTGCAAATTTTGCGTTACTTGTGAAAATAAAAAAATACGGGTCAAATAATTTTGTATTCGATACATTAAAAAAAATAATCGGGGCAATTCTATTTTTCAGTTATAAATATGATATGGAATGACCCGTATGTTACTCCATTCAATTTGAAAAATGCTGTAAAGGCTATTAAAAACACAATTATTATAAAAAATGCAATATATTATACATATACTTATTACCAATGTAATCATAATAAAGTTACCAAAGTTTCTGAGGCGATGCTATCAATATTAAAATATAAAAATTATACAATATTTCTTGCTAGGATAGTGATTAGGTACCTCAGCTGGAGCTAGATTGGGGTATCCAATTTAGGAATTGATATATTCCAGCCCAAACTAAACGCTAATACTACATCGTATCACCTGACTCAAATTCCAGCCACTAAAAGTTCGGAATAAGTTCTAAATTTCCAGATTTATTTTTACTTCCCGTACATAAATAAAACAAACAATTGTATCTATTCGATTTGTTATATTTTATTTAAAATGGGACGCCCAATTATTAATTGGGCTAATCTGGGCAGATTTCCACACGGGGACCGCCATTTAGAAATTGAAAACACTGACCCCTCCAATGAGAGCATTGTTACTTCAACTACTCCACTACTTACAGCTATAACCGACTTTCAGAATAACAATGAACCTGTACCATCAACGTCAAAAGCTGTCAATGTTGCTACTGATTGTTCCACCGAGATATCAAAACAACAAGAAAGAGGCAGTTCTCTTGTGAGTTCCGAAGAAATTTTGCCATTTCCCAAAGTTTCTTCTACTATAAAGAAAAAGCGAATGACAAGAAAAAGCAGAAAAAACCTTAATTTTGACGGATACCCCTAATAAAATAAAAATAGAAGAAGAATGGAGAGCTGGAAAAGAGAGATTAGATAAAACAAAAGGAACAAAAAGGCAAGTGTTTGGCGGAAATAGCACTGCTTGTAATAAACGTGTTAAAAAGAAAAAAGTAGAAGATACTGATACATTAGAGAGTGATTAGTCCTTCCATTATGACAAATCGTCAGACAATTACATCTGTCAAGAAGTAGAAGATGAGGAATTATTTCCTAGAGAAACTCGAGTAGATAATTGGATATTGGTGGTGTATAGAGGCAAAAAGTCGGTACGTCGATATGTGGGACAAGTGGAAAAAAACTCCTTCGGTGAATGGAAAATAAAATTTTGCAGAAGAATAGAAGGTAGCACGTTTAAATGGCCAGAAAATGAGGACGTTTGCAACATTGATGAAGATCAAAATAATAAAAAAGCTCTTATCTCCGCCAGTATTTTACCACCGAAATGACAGACTTATTAGCATACATTTTGTGGAAAAATTTGATCCCCTGAATGTAGAACAGATATTTCATTTTCAAGAATATTTTTCACGTTAGGTACCAAATGTTTTATTTTAACCTTATTGCCGGAGAAATGTTTTTATTTTATAAGTACCTATGTTATTCAAATTCCTAAGAAGTACCTATTATTACGTAGAAAATGTATTTTTGTTACATTAAACGTGTAAAGACGTGTTATTAATCATTTGTGCTCAATGTATTAAAGATCCCCACGGTAGTATCAAACCTCCCTAGTTAAGGGAGCGTTGAAACAAAATGCGTTTTCGGAAAAAATTCTATTTTAATTGTTCAGTAACATTTTTAGTGTTGTTTTCTATTGATAATAAGTGAGTTATTACTAGCAATCCAACACTGACAAAAAGTTGCGAAAAAAATCCAAGAATTAATTTTTTATTCCCAAAACCGGAAAAATGTATCAACCATCCCCAAGCTCCCCTATACATAGGTATATGCAAAGTAATTGATTCGATATATAAAATAAAATCACTAAATTTACAACACTTTACAACACTCCGTGGTCGAGGTTCGATCTCCTATGTTGAGCACCCGGGTTCGAATCTTCGCTATACTAGCCAACTATGATATGAAGAGTCATATAACAGCCGTTACCCTTTTTTTAATATCTCGATAATAATACATCATTAGCAAATGTTATCGATTACCCTAAAATACTGTTTCAATGAATTTTCAGCAGCTTAATTCGGTTAGTGCAATTCTTCCTTTGCGAAAAAAAACTATTGTTTGACCAATAGTTTTCAATAGTAACTATTAGGCCCACTTGTTCAATGTAAGTTCAAGCTGAACCAGCCTTGAACTTACATTGAACAAGTGAGCCTTACCAGATCAATAGTCTTCAATAGTTACCATTAGAGATCCCAATAATCCTCAATAGTTACTATTGAAGTTCAAAATCTGCCTTCAATAGTTCTCAATAGTCAACCAATAGATACTATTGAATACTCCGTATTACTATTGGGTATTCAATAGTTACTACTGAAATTAAAAAGTTCCCTTCAATAGTTCCCAATAATTACTATCAAATACTTCATTTTACTATTGGGTATTCAATAGTTACTACTGAAATAAAAAACTTCCTTTCAATAGTTCCCAATAATCAACCAATAGTTATCATCGAATACTCCATTTTACTATTGGATATTCAGTAGTTACTACTGAAGTTCAAAAGTTTTCCTCAATAGTTATCAACAGCCATCCAATAGTTACTATTAAATATTCCATTTTACTATTTGATATTCAATAGTTACTATTGAAGTTCAAAAGTTATGTTTAATAATTCTCAGCAGCCACCCAATAGTAACTATTGAATGTTTCATTTTACTATTCGGTACCTATTCGTTACTTGTTATATAGAAGCGTTCTCACTCGCTCTCGCGCGATTCCTATGTTCGGTTTCCTGTATTTTACCCATACCGGGGTACCCTGTATTTTAAACATAACGCTTTTCCTACACCAAAGTACAATTTTTTTCCCTATTGAAGGATCTCTGTTAAAATATATATTTGTTTTGTTAAAAGGGGAAAAAAGTAAATTTGAAGCATTTCACGAGTTTCTTTAAGGGATAACACCACTCTAGCGGCCGGAAAAAGGCCTAAATTGTATTAAAGTCTCATTGTGATTCCGGTAATTTCAGAGCTTAGCTTATAGCAAAAAACCTCTTCGCAGTATTGCCGTCATTTGTGATCTGTGATGCATTCTCGGCATCAAATAAAGCTTTGTTTCATATCCTTGAACTCGCCATTTCTTAAGACGCAGCCTGTACGCAATATGTAGGAGACATTCAACAACCTTATCCAAAGGGGTAATGTTATTAGTCCAAAACGGTAATTTTCCTCAATTGGAGACTTGTTATATCATTTGACGGTGTTCATTTCACTAGGTAACGCGCCACATATAAAACATTTTAAGGCAGAGTTTGTTTCTGACAAAATGTTACAAACGCTTCCACCAACCATGGTCAAAAGAAATTCAAAACATACTTTGAAGCTATAGCCAAATACACTCTTAGTACAATTTTCAAGGCTTTTTATTTTAGCCTGCATAGAAGTCTCTTCTTGTTGAACAAGCTCAGGACATTCTTTGCAAAAGACAAACGTTATGGTCCTACAAAATAAACAGATCCAGGGGCTTCATTATTCCACAGATATACTCGTCTGAATTTATCTCATTTAATCTCAGAGGAAAAAAGGCGATTAAAACAAGTTGTTCGCGCCAAAGCTGCGCGACCGGTGGCGGACGAATTGGCTAGATTAACGGCAGCCTACGTGGCACTTCGCTCGTCTCGCGCCACGTAGATTTCCCCCTCTCTCGCGTCCGAACCGTGAATCGAACGAGTCGTTGCGTAACGCGTGATCGCATTCGTCTTCTCTTGTACTCGCGATTTCCGACCAACGTGCTCGACAATAATCGCAGTGCATCGCATATGGGTGAATGCCCCGAAGTGAAACAAAACACCTTTCCATTTTGGTCACAAAAAAAAAACAATATTTTTGAGAGAAAACTAGAATAGAAGCTTGGTTTACCAATTAAAAACAAATATTTACAGGAGACAGTTCATTTTTGTTATTATTTTTTATTTTATTTAGCTTTTCTTTAAATTTAGCAGCAGGGGAATCATTCAAAAAGTTAATGCATTTAACCAAATTCGGTATAGGGGTTTTTTTGGGTCGCTGATCACGAATCTGAAGTCGGATTTCAAAAATTCAAGATGGCAGATCCAATATGGCGAACGAAATTTTCGAAAATCGACGGATTTATCCCAAATTTGGTATAGGGGTTTTTTTTGGATCGCTGATCACGAATATGGTAGTTATATTTGCAAAAATTAAAATTTTCGAAAATCTCGTCCGCCATGTTTGATCCGCCATTTTTAATTTCTGAAATCTGACTTCAGATTCGTAATCGGCGACCCAAATAACCCCCCTCTCTATACCAAATTTGGCACAAATCCGTCGATTTTCGAAAATCTTGTCCGCCATATTGGATCCGCCATCTTGCATTTTTGAAATCCGACTTCAAATTCGTAATCAGCGACCAAAAAAACCCCCTATACCGAATTTGGTTTAAGTTCATTAACTTTTTGAAAATCATGATCTCTGGCTGGTTTTTTGAGATTAAAACAAAAATGTGATGTGATGGCCAAATTCTGACACCGGATTCGTGATCAGGAGGCAAAATTAATGTGGATAACATATCGCACATCAAAAGTATATCCTACTTACGAGCTTACCTTTCATAATGCTCATTTCTCTGTAGAAACATTCCCCTGGAACTATTTTTCCAGGGGAACGACACCAGGGGAATGACAAAACATGAGATTATTTTCAATTAAATTTGAACGAGCTGAGCGTCATTATTAGGCTTACACCCAAAAATATATTAATATTAACCTTAGTTATTTACTTCTAGTTCACAACATAATTTCAATATTCACTAGAACTATTACTTACCAGGGGAATGACAGTTTCAATGTGACTACAGAAAAAAGTTCTGTAACTTATAGATTAACTTGAGAATAAATACACGTAAACCAATCAGTTTTTGGAAACCCACTGTGCATCACTTGCTACTTACTCTCACCTGGTAAAACAAACCTCTGGCTCCATTTCCCAGGCATTAATGGAATTTTAACATGCGCAGGGGAATGACATGCATATTGTGGACACGCAAGTTTAACATTTTTTTAGACTTATTAGAGTAACTTTTTTATTTATTTATCTACTACGACTTTTAAACAGAGTTTTTTGTAAGTAGATCTTAATTTATAGCTGCTTAAGCATACCAAATACTCTTTCACTTTATGTCTAATGGCTGTAAAGCGAAGGAGATACAAACCAGGGGAATGACAATTTACACCTAAAGTATTAAATAAAAACGGAATTTTATAGAACTATAAAAAATATAATCAACGACCCAATAAAACAAAGGCAAAGAGTACTTAAAACAGATATCTAACACATTAGAGTTTAAACCCAAGAACAGTGCACCACTGATATTGCATATTGTGCACTTTACAGGCAACCACCCATATACGGATTTATTGTGTGTTCGCTACGTACGACCGAAACGTGCGTCGCGTAATTGCGCTTTCGGATACACTCACTACTGCCGTCCAACACGTGCTCCGGAGTAGTCGAGTATCGCGTAGTTGCGCTCCCGTGTGTGCTCTTTTCGTTTCGGCGTAGCCATTAAATTCTGTGCGCCTCGAATAGGCTGAACATCGCGGATTTTTCAACTAGTTCATAAGAGTTTCTGTACGCTCGTGCGCTCTAGGAGTATTCGATTTTCTCGCGTTGCCAAAACCGGATCGGTCCGTATTTTCTCCTTTCTAACAAAACACAAGTATTCGTCCGTATTTTTGGAATTTTCAAATTTTTGTTTGTAGATACTGTACTACCACTACCGTCAAAGCCCCATTTACAGACCAGTTTACTTCTTGTATCTTTCCCTATTATTACAGAGTTTGATATGTTATGAACAGTTTTCTTCATAACATCTTGTAAATCTACACTTCCATAGATGTTTTAGTTACACTCGTTTTCGGCAACGCCCCTTTTTTCGCCTTCCGAATAGCATATAGACTAGGAAAACAGTCTTTGTCTAATGCATTTACTGTACTTCTCAAAACTTCATACAGGGTGGGGCGTGGGAACTTCCTTTTTTAAAATTGGCGCGGTGAAGCTAGTGACAGTCACAGAGAAGTGGGGAAGGGGTTAGTGGAAGGGGTCGGATGGGAAGTTTGTATCCCAACCCATTTCAGTCACAAACATTCTTTGGACGAGGCAAAAGCGCGCTTTCGTCGTGGAGGCCTATTTTGCTAACGGCCGCTCAGTCATCGCGGCGCAACGTGCCTTCCGACGTCACTTCGAAATTCCCCCACGAGGCCGTGCTCCTGATCTTTTAATGATGATTTTTTGAGAGAAGCCTTCCCCGGGCATCTCTGCCCAACTATAGAGAAAGGCAGTAACTGCTAACCGACAAACTTGTGGAAAATCAACTGTAACTTTGATGCCTTTAGCCGAAGGGTTTCCAAGACAGATTACTAATGAAACCTAGCTTTAATATTAAAAAAGGGTACAAAATTTGGGTACAAAATGATTCAAGATATTCAATAGTATCAAAAAACGCATCTCGGTTTGTTTTGCTAGTTATTGCCTTTCTCCATAGTAGGGCAGGGCTGATCTCACTAAGAGAGGACATAAACTGGCCCGCGCGCTCGCCGGATTTAGCACCATGTGATTATTTCCTCTGGGGTTATCTCAAATCCCGAGTTTATAACAATCGTCCACAGACCCTGGAAGACCTACAGAACAACATCCGAGCTGAAGTTGACAATATACCGGACGACATGCTTGAAAGAGTGAACCGAAACTTTTGATTTTGTCTAAATCAGTGTATTGATAATGGAAGGCGATATTTGCAGGACATTCTGTTTAAAACAGCATAAAATGAGATCTCCCATTTCATTTTATAAGCAAATAATAAAAATACACAGTTTTGAAACGAGCACAGTTTTATATTTCATCTCCAAAAAAGGAAGTTCCCACGCCCCACCCTGTATTTTCTCTGTTAGGTTAAGGAGTAACACCAGGCCTAAATTGTATAGTGTTTTACGGGAGTATGAAAAAAGGAAATGAATTTCTGTTTAGAGGATTTATTAAGCATGTAATGAAGTATGAAAAACAATTTTTTATTAGCAATTAGATACAAAATGGCGGCTATACAGCCAATCTACTAAATCGCCTTTTTTTAGTACCAAAACGGGCGGACATATATCTCGGAAAGTATAAGACTTGGAACAAAAAACCAAAAAGATTAATAATCTACATACTATTGCCTATAGAAGTACGTAGTGATTTTTCGGTAATTCAATTCTTATAGAAATGGTGAATTTTAGTAAAAAAAACAGGCGTAAATTGCTTATAAAAAAATTTAAATTTAATAAGAAAACGGCTATGTACTTCTCTAAAAAATGTATTTGTGAAGCTACTGTTAAAATTTCAAATCGATCCATGCAATAGTCTAGACGTAGCGTGTCCGCCCACTTTGAAAAAAGTGGTTTCAAGAAAAACGCGTTAACCCTGTCAGTCATACATTTTTGTTATTGAGGTGAGAATAACCGAAACTTAAATAGAATACGACAAGATGTTGCTGCTAGTATTAGATCATAAAATAAACATATTCTTCGAAATGACCACGATGAATAAATGGACTAAATGTGTACAGTCAACATTTTGTAGTTATGATAAAGTCATGTACGTTGAAACGACCATGGTGATCGAAAGGGTTAAAGTTTTACGAGCACTGAAATCATAGATATTTTTTGTTTACCTTTAATCTGCGATGCTTGCACCATACATTTGGCCATGTAGATCGATGTTTGCCTCTTCCTCTTCCTTTCTCATTGATTTTAGATCCAGCCGGGCCTTTTTTGCCGCGTCTGTAAGCGCACGCTCTGAAAATTTGATACGCCGCTCATCAGTTTCCCGGCAGAAATTGTAGCAATTCGTCCCAATTCGCATGCCTAAATTGGTTATGAGCCTCATTACACTTGTGAGACCATCATTATAGATACCTACAGCAATATATACTGCCGTATCAAGGACATGCTTGCCACTGGACCGATTTTGGAGCCATCGACCAGGCCATCGCATTCAAACTCTCGTTGCTATTTTGTGTATAGCCGCCGAGGCAACGAGTAAGGAGATCAGTCGTTAATTCAGCATAGATCGGAGAAATCGCCTTGTAAGCTTCTTCTGATAATGCTGGCTTATATGCTTATAATTGAGATCTCTAGTCGCCTTTGCCTTCTGCCACGAGCACCACGAATCTTCACCGGGTGGTCCGAGGCGCTGCGGCAAAATGGACATTTGAACCTTTTCTACATTATTTTACACTACAGGAGCAAGTGCATATTATTTTTATAACCCTAAAGTGTTGTTTAAGGCTGGCCCTCCACTGGAGCCGCATTCGTCCGAGTAATCAGTCGGCCGACCTATGACAGACTACGGTCGACTAATCGCAAGACAAACATAGGTGTTCACGCGCGTCTACTGCACACAGCCTGGTCTGCCGAATGCGACCGAACACGGCCGACTCACTGTTGGATCCCACTGAAATAGGATTAGTCGGACGTTGAAAAAGCAAATACGTGAAAGTTCACTAGGTTATTGCAGTTATTTGTGTACTTTTCATTAATAAATAACTTTTCGGGTGATATCATGGATAGTGAGAAACTAATAAGCATTGTAAATGCAAAAACTCCACTGTGGGATATGCGTGATAAAAGATATCATCAATTCGACCATTTTGTAATTGATGGGTGAATTGCCTCTAAGATATACTGAAATGTCCCCATATCCATTCTATAATAGTCGATAAATATTTCACTGTTCCCCTTTAATTCCTCGTGTAAATGATGAAATTCTCCTAGATTTTTCCTTTTGCTTAATATGTGTGGAGTTGACCCAGCACTTTCTTTTTAAACTACTAGTATCCTTATTAACTTTTAAGCGTCGCCTCGAGAGGTATGTATTTTCTAGGAAATCAAATCACTATTCATTTTGTATGACTAAAATCAAATTACAACTTCGTCACACGAACGTAAAATAGTAGACAGGTTGCCCTGTTTGTCTCGGATGTCTCGGGCGGAATCCGGCTGCAATGGACGAACAGAGCTCGAACGTCCAAATCGTTCGTTAAGTCGGCCGACTGATTACTCGGACGAATACGGCTCCAATGAACGGTAAGCCTTAAGCCAAAAAAATTCGATTTTTCCAAAATTCTGGAGTGGTGTTACCCCTTAAGTACATATCGAGGGCTTCATAACAAAGGGGCGTATGAACCACCGACTATAGTGGCTCATACGCCCCTTTGTTATGAAGGCCTCGATATATACAGGGTGTCCCGGAAAATGTGGGAAATCTCTTGGATTCAGATAGAGCATAAAAAATAAGATGACAGGTTCCTATAAATTTTTTTCCTACAGGCCCTCCCTACGAAGATATTTGTCCCTGAAGGACGCTGCTGGAAATCTGTTTTTCTTGAATAACTTTCAAAGTACTTAATAGAGTTTTATAAAATTTGAACATGTGTGTTAGACACTATTAAGGACCGCTTGAAATAATGTCCTTGACACATTATTATTAGCTTGTTTAGTTTGCCAGAGGCGGACTAAGTTTTACAATTTAAAATGCCTAAATTTTTAACACCCTGTGTGATAAAGACTAAAGACAATAAAAATCAGGTAGCTTGAACCTTACAAAAAAAGCTACTCTTTTTTTATTCTCGATAAAGTGGACCGTTTTCGAGAAAAATAATAATAAACGATAAGTTGCAGAACGCCTATGTTCGCATATTTATCGGTACCAAAAGGTAGATGTAGAAACTGCAAATCAGGTCAGACACAAGTATTTTGCAGAAAATGTAATGTAAGACTATGTTTTGCACCTAACAGAAATTGTTTTGCGAATTTTCCTTGCCTTCTATCCTTCTATTATATAAAACAGTTTTCGAATAAATGTGTCGCCAAAAACCCCGGCGGGGGGACCGGATGCGCGAAGTACGGACGGTTGTTAGAGAAGGAGGAGGAGGAGAAGTAGAAGAAGGAGAAAAAGAAGAAGAAGAAAAAGAAGGAGAAGTCCTTTCCTTCTCCTTCTATCCTTCTATTATATAAAACAGTTTTCGAATAAATGTGTCGCCAAAAACCCCGGCGGGGGGACCGGATGCGCGAAGTACGGACGGTTGTTAGAGGAGGAGGAGGAGGAGGAGGAGAAGTAGAAGACGGAGAAAAAGAAGAAGAAGAAAAAGAAGGAGAAGTCCTTTCCTTCTCCTTCTATTATATAAAATGGTTTTCGAATAAATGTGTCGCCAAAAACCTCGGCGGGGGGAATGGATGCGCGAAGTACGGACGGTTGTTAGAGGAGGAGGAGGAGGAGAAATAGAAGAAGAAGAAGAAGAAGAAGGAGGAGGAGGAGGAGGAGGAGGAGGAGGAGAAGAAGAAGAAGAAGAAGAAGAAGAAGAAGAAGAAGAATAAGAAGGAGAAGAAGAAGGAGAAGGAGGAGAAAAAGAAGACAGAGAAAAAGAAGATAGAGAAGAAGAAGAAGAAAGAGCAGAAGAAGAAGGAGAAGAAGAAGAAGAAGAAGAAGCAGAGGAAGAAGAAGCAGAGGAAGAAGGAAAAGAAGTAGAAGACGAAGAAGCAGAAGGAGAAGAAGGAAGAGGAGGAGAAGGAGAACAAGGTGAAGGTGAAGGAGAAGAAGAAGAAGGAGAAGGAGAAGCAGAAGAAGAAGGAATAGAAGAAGAAGAAGAAGACGAAGACGAAGAAGAAGAAGAAGAAGGGGAAGAAGGAGAAGCAGAGGAAGAAGAAGAAGAAGGAGAAGCAGAGGAAGAAGAAGAAGAAGGAAAAGGAGTAGAAGAAGGAGAAGAAGAAGAAAGAGCAGAAGAAGGAGGAGAAGAAGAAGAAGAAGAAGCAGAAGAGGAACGAGAAGGGAAGAAGTAGAAGACAAAGAAGAAGAAGAAGGAAAAGAAGAAGAAGAAGAAGAAGGAGAAGCAGAGGAAGAAGAAGCAGAGGAAGAAGGAAAAGAAGTAGAAGAAGAAGAAGGTGAAGGAGAAGCAGAAGAAGGAGGAATAGGAGAAGAAGAAGAAGACGAAGACGAAGAAGAAGAAGAAGAAGAAGAAGGAGAAGAAGGAGAAGCAGAGGAAGAAGAAGAAGAAGAAGAAGAAGAAGAAGAAGAAGAAGAAGCAGAGGAAGAAGAAGAAGAAAAATAAGAAGAAGAAGGAAAAGAAGTAGAAGAAGGAGAAGGAGAAGAAGAAGGAGAAGGAGGAGAAAAAGAAGATAGAGAAGAAGAAGAAGAAGGAGCAGAAGAAGGCGATGGAGGAGGAGAAGGAGGAGAAGTAGAAGAAGAAGGAGAAGAAGGAGAAGCAGAAGAAGGAGAAGAAAGAGAAGGAGGAGCAGAAGAAGGAGGAATAGGAGAAGAAGAAGAAGACAAAGAAGAAGAAGAAGAAGAAGAACGTATTGAATAGAAAAGACAGCAACGACGTGATGCTGCTGCAAAAGCTTGGGGGAGCGCTGCGATAGCGGCGCAGGGGCGATAGCCGCCCGGGGGTGGACGAGCGAAGCGAGTAGGGGGCGGAGCACCCTAGTCATTCTATTTTCTCATAAAGGCTATAGAGTTTATTGAGATATTTCCGCTAAAAGTGCGTGCATGTTATGGAGTGAATGCGTGAGTGTGATTTTGTTGTTGTTATAATAAAGAGTTGCTGGTAGTTTGTCTGGATTTACATTTTTCTTTTCTATAAACGTAGTCCGTGGGGGGGGGGGGGGTCACACGTAGAAATCTGCATGCTGTTGTCGGGTTAGCACGAGCGCGGTAACGCGCGGTATTTGGGCAAAGACGTTGTTGGTGAGGTGGGGGTGGTAAACGTGTTCGCGCCTGTCAAAAAACAGTGCCGTCATCACTCAGAAATGGAAAAACACATGCAGGTCGGTCGGAACTATGCAGTAGCATCGCGACCGGTGACGTCATCATCATTATGCTTACGCGCGTGAGTCGGAACCTGCTCGGTTGGGGCGCAGGGATTCGCAGTGACGACATCGAACGATTGCACGTTGGCGTATTTATCTTCCTCCTCCTCCCTCCTCCTCCTCCTTAATCCTCCAGCTCGGTTAGATTGTCTGTTGCTAGGCAACCGAACTACCTCCACCGCTGACAAGGGGACCCCGGCAGATGTCAAATCGATTTTGCCTTGACAATTTTTTTGGTGAAAGTCTATCGAAAAATATTAGACACGTGTTTCGGCTTTTTCTTTAGTGGGCCTTTGTTTCGAAGAAAAAAATTATTGAAACCGCGTCGCGCGCGCGTTCCAAGTGTCTCCGGGATTGGCGTACGTCATGTCACCAATGCCTCGATAGCGCAACGGTTAAGTTGCCGGGCTGGGAGTCTCGATGTCGCGGGTTCAATTCTTGTTGGTTTTTTTTTCTTTATTAACTCTTTTTTCATTCGATTACAACCTCTTCTTGTTATAGAAAGTGGTTTACATTATCGAATAAAATAAGAGTTTCAATTTTGTTCATAGTTTTACGCTATTTTTTCTTCCTCGTTGAGGTGAACCAATATTATTTGTAAGAAGAGTTGGAAACATTGTTGCATTTTTTTATTCTTATATTTCGTCTTGGGAATTTTTGGCTACTGAAGATTTTGTACATGATTGTGGATCCAGCCAGCCCGGCAAATTAACCGTTGCGCTATCGAGGCATTGGTGACATGATGTACGCCAATCCCGGAGACACTTGGAACGCGCGCGCGACGCGATTTTCAATAATTTTTTTTCTTCGAAACAAAGGCCCACTAAAGAAAAAGCCGAAACACGTGTCTAATATTTTTCGATATACTTTCACCAAAAAAATTATCAAGGCAAAATCGATTTGACATCTGCCGGGGTCCCCTTGTGAGCAGCGATTGCCCATAGAAATCCCGCGTCTTTGGGGTACCGCCATCAGTCGCAGCTAGAGAAACGGCTGAGAAAAATGGTCCTTTTAAAACTAAACGAACTCAGCAGATCGGCTGGATATCTATAGACGAAAAAATAACTAAACTGGAAACCCAGAAGGAGTTCCCGATTACGGTGGTGAAGAAAGTAACCACAAAATATGGACTCAAGATCGTCGTGGAGCTGCAGAAGAGCTTCACAGTCTTCCTCCCATCACGAATCAACAAGATCTTCGACGACAGCAAAGTTAATGATGAGAAGTTCAACAAGCTGGTGATGGCCGGCAGCGGAAACAAGCTCTACTTGAAGCATCTCGGCGAAAAGTACAATTTATTTGAGTTTATCATGAAGTAAAATATGCTGAATGAATGAATAAAGAGTGAAAAAATAAATTGCGTTTCGCTCATTTGTAACTCAACCACCTCCGTCGAAAGAAATAATTTCTCTCTCTCTCTCAATGATTGCTCGTCGGCGTACTTCAGAAGCGTGATACCAAACGTGTTCGTATCTATTGAAGAGCTGTGACGTCATCGCTCAGGAATAACGCGCGCGGCTCGGCTGACGAGTCGGAACCAGCGCGGTTGGTGAGCGGGAGTTTGCAATGACGTCGTCGTCTCGCCCGGAGCTGCGCAGTAGCGTTGAAGGTTGCTCAGAGCGTCAAACGGAGAGGTCACTGTCAGTCGCCAAAGCCTGACACCCAGTCAAACGGAAAGGTCACTGTCAGTCACCAAGAACTGACGCCCAGTCAAATTCACTGTCAGTCACCAGGAACTGACGCCGGCCAAGTTCATTGTCAGTCGCCAGGGACTGACGCCTGCCAAGTTCACTGTCAGTCACCAGGGACTGACGCCTGCTAAATTCACGGACAGTCACCAGGGGCTGACGCCTGCCAAGTCCACTATCAGCCACCAGGGTCCGACGCCGGCCAAGTTCATTGTCAGTCGCCAGGGACTGACGCCTGCCAAGTTCACTGTCAGTCACCAGGGACTGACGCCTGCTAAGTTCACCGACAGTCACTAGGGGCTGACGCCTGCCAAGTTCACTGTCAGTCACCAGGGACTGACGCCTGCCAAGTTCACTGGCAGTCACCAGGTCCTGACGCCCAGTCAAAGTTGAGAATCTGTGACATCATCGCTCGGGAATGGCGTAGTAGCGTTGAAGGTTGCTCGGGGAGCAAGTCTGAGCCTGCACGCGCGAGTCGGAACCCGCACGCTCAGCGATGAAAAGCTGTGACGTCATCGCTCAGGAATGTGGCGCACTCGGCTCGGTCGGAACTGCGCAGCAGCGGTGCGTAGGAAGACAGGACCGGACCTGCGCAGTAGCGACGCGACGAGACTATTCCACACAGAAGCTTGGGTTCCTTCGAGCCCGGTATCTTCATCTGCTCTGGATACAGCGGCGAGTCTCGATAGCCTTCGCCACGAAGAATGTGCCGATTATGGTATCGGTTGGTCTGCACGATCGGTACATTCTTCGTGGCGCGGGTCTTCAGCTCGACGACCTCTTCGTCATTCTTACGATGCTGTATTCGCCCTCAGGCACAACGTTCACAACCAAGGCGTTCTCCCTCTTCAGCGCGTTCTTGCCTCAGAACTGCGCTGCGGCGGTAAAACCCACCTTTGAAATGTGCGAGTCGAAACCTACGCCGATTCGGGGAGCGGAGTTCCCGCGAGATGGCGCAACGGTGGCCGCGCGTGCCTCTTTACCGACTGATACCGCTCGGTCGGTAACATCGGTGAGCTCGAAATCTTCAGCGGCGCTGTGTGCGCGCAAGCCGGAACCTACATGAATCGGGGGTAGCCGGGTGTGCGCAGTAACGCCGCGAGACGACCCGTGCGGGAAGTGGGGGTTCGCGAGATGGCGCTGCGGGTCAGGTCGGCGACCGCGAGATGTCGCTGCGAGTGAAGTCGCGCGAGGCAGCGCTATAAGTGAGGTCGAGGAGTGTAGTTCGACCAACGGCAGTGCTCAGGGGATAGGGGTTCGACCAATGGCGGCTCTTCGTCGGGGTAAAATTCAAAAAGGCAGCTCGTGCCCCGTCGGTAAGTCAGAGCCTCGTCGGTAGGGCAGATCTCCGTCGGTAACAGCCCGCCCCTGAAAGCGCGCAATCAGACCGCGTCCCGTCGGTAAGTTAGAGCTCCGTCGGTACTGACTGCCCCTGAATACGTGCAACCAGCCCGTGGATGGCGCCGAACTATCCTAGCTTAACTACTGCAGTGCAGACTGTTACTGTAAAGACAGTCATAAAAGATTTCGTAGATTATTTCTCACAATTCGGTAAAGCTTGCGTTTTAACGGCACGTAATTGCAAGTTCGATGTACCAATTCTCCTTCGAACTGTCGAGAAATGTTCGCTAATGGAAGAGTTGAAATCACTGATTGCAGGATTTACTTGGTCTCTGAACGCATATAAACTGAAACACAAAAATACAAATTTCAGGAAAGGAGATTTAACTCTTATTTTGAATTAACAAGAAATATCATTACGGTGATTGCTGAGAGGACTCGTAATGCCGTGTATGATGTGCAGATGCTGAATATTTCGTTTGTGCGGAAATCACTGCTGAAGAACTCTTGCTTACTTTTCAAACTGTGCAACAAGTAATTAACAATGAATTCAATGTTGAGGAAACTAAAAGGTATCTTTCAATCTTGGAACCTCTGAGAAACACTTTATCCAATTACATGCTGTCCAAATTGGCAGGAGCAAACATTGAATCTACAACCTTTTCAAAAGTTTACTCAAAAATTGGAAAAGAAAGATTAGAAAAAATTTTTAATCGAGTTAATGCACGGCCAGAAGTTCTTAATAAATTATATTCCTTTTTTAAAGATTAAGCATAATTTTTGGTACATAGTTTAAAATTTCAATTATTAATAATTCCATATTTCTAATGCATACTGAAATTTGATGAACTCAAAAACAAAAGTGACCTCAATATTCGTAGGGTTTTTCACTTTCATATGGCAATTTTTCACAAGAACAAATAGAAAATGTTCTTAGCGATGTTGCAAATGGTACCCTGTCTTTGCGCGCAGCAGCCAGAATATACAATGTGGCTTACGGTACCGTAAAGTGACATAACTTTGACCGAAATTAAACTTCAAATATGAATATCTTTGCTTGGGCTTTAGCTTATCTATTTGTTTAGTGGCCCACTTGGGGGCTCAATATAACCCTTTTTAAATTCCACCATTAGGTTTTTTATTTGCAAATTGTATTAAGCCATTTTCTTAAAAAACCCTAGTGGTCAAAGTTAGGAACGATGGACATAACTTTGACCGACCCCTTAAAATAGACGTTGTATTAAAGTTAAAGCCTCTGTTCTATAACCGTCAGATTCGCTTTTAAAAAATATTAGGTAGGTAGTAAAACAGTTTCCGCTTATTTTAAAGCAAAACATTAGACAAAAAATTAAAAGTAAATCATTTTATTCTTATAAATCTTAGGGGTAGGTACCTACCAAAACAGTAACGTCTTAGTAAAAACAAAATAAACAAAATAGACAAACAAAAAAAACTTTAAAGAACCAATGTCAAAAATTCTAAACATGTTTGAACAAAAATAAAACTTGAAAGAAATGAACAATAAAGGGAAAATAATCATCCTATTTTTAGTTGTAGGTTGTTAATATTTTCAAATAATAACCCGCGTTTAGTATCAAGGGGTTTATTCAATTTAAAAATAATAGTGTCTTTAGACACTACTGATATATCATCTGCTAAAGGCCAAATAAATTATAATTTTTTATTTCGCATGAATTTTATTTCGAATTCATGTCCCACGGAAATTATTCGTCCAATATAATATTTTGATTGGTTATTTATAGTTTTTAAGGACACTACTACATAGTCATCCGCCGGTCAAGGTTATCGGCACAAGTTGAGATTTTATGTTATATTCACATTTTTTGAAAAATATTAAAAAATACACGGCAGATATGGTTTAAAGTTAATACGATCACATCAGAATAATATAATTCACTTACCTGCGTAATATTGTTGATTAAAACGAGGTAGTTTTTGAGCACCGATAGGAAGTTTACAAGCTTTAAATTCGCGGCACTTTTTCTGCAGAGCGGTAAAAGTTTCTACTGGCACTGTACCTTAACGTACGTACTGAAATACCATACAAAGCCACCTATGATGCACTGCCCTACTTACTACATGAAAATCGCGATGGTTGCTATTATCACTACTTCATAAATTCGGTTAATGTCATTTTCTGTAGTTGTGGTCAATGTTACATCCCCGGTCAAAGTTAGGTCACCTTACGGTACACTTCATAATAGATTCCATGGACGTAAAAACAAGAAAACTGGTAGACAGACAGTATTGACAGCCAATGAAGAAGAGACAATTTTAACCAGTATACTGAAATCCTCCGACTGTGGCTTTCCATTAACACCACAAGATTTAAGAATGTTTATAAAAAGCTATTTGGATAAAACCGGCAGTCCTACGTCGTCTCAAAGATAACATGCCAGGTCCCGACTGGACTAGCAGCTTCTTGAAAAGACATCGAAATGCTGCTGGGAAGAGACTAACCTCCGATATTAGTGCTAAACGGAGCCAGGTAACCTCTGTTGTAATTAAAGCCTATTTTAATAACCTGCGTGAAGTACTGGAAGGAGTTCCATCTGAGAGCTTCTTCAACTATGATGAATCCAATGTTTCGGACGATCCAGGAAAGAAGTTATGCATTTATCGTAGGGGTACAAAGTACCCGGAAAAAGTTTGCAATTATTCAAAGTCCACCAAATCCTTAATGGTATGCGGTTCGGCATCAGGAACACTACTCTCATCTTATGTGATATACAAGGCTGAAAATTTATGTGATATGTGGACAATAAATGGACCTAAGGGATACCCGTGTTGTAACATGATTTGCTGTTCTTGGGGAACCCGATACGACCGTACAAGTCACGGATGGATAGATATGTCCACATTCAACGACTAGTTTTCTACAGTTTTCCTGCCACACGCAATAAGATTAAATGGACGAAAAGTGTTTTAGGAGATAATCTGGCATCACATTTTAACCCAGATGTTTTGAGGCAGTGTGAAGAGTATAATATTTCCTTTGTATGTCTCCCACCCAATTGCACACATCTATGCCAACCGCTTGATGTTGCCCTTTTTCGCCCATTTAAGGCAAACTGGCGTAAAATATTAACAGCGTGGAAAATGAGAAACAGAAAAACGTCTGGGATTTCAAAAAATGAATGTCCCCTTTTACTAAAGCAATGTTTTGATAAAACATGGACGAGGTTCCACCAAAGGATGCTTCTAAAGAAAAAAGTGCTATTAAACGCAACTTGATACCTGGATTCGAAGCTTATGGTCTGGTGCCCTTTATCCTGATCGAGTTTTACGAAAACTTTCCGATGATAACAGCGTTGCTGGAAATGTGGAAGCAGAAGTCAAAGATAGTCTCATAGAATATTAAAAAGAAAAATCAAAGGTATACTTTTACAAGACCACAATCCCAGCGAAAGAAAATGCTTTAGGGTAGAACCTGGAAAAAGCGTTGCTGGTCCTTCTATTCAAAATTCATCGAGCGACGAAAGTGTGTCTGTAGAGTTAAATGATGACGACACTGATGATAATATAAGCTCAGATGAAGGCGAATCTCTAGAATACACCCAACCAACTTTAGATAACATTGTTATTGACAATCTTGTGCTGGTTAAATTCTTATCCGGCTCAAGAAAGAAAACAGAATTTCGCTACGTCTATCTCATCAGAACTATTTGGGAAGGTTCCGAATTTGAAGTAATTGGCCTAAGTCCTGTGATTCAAAACGAATATTTAAACTTGTAGAAGATGATGTATCAGTGGTTGACTTACAAAATATTTAGGCACTATTGCCAAACCCACAAAGTGTGAGAAATTATCTCAGAGAATTATAAAATATTATTCTGATACGTTCCACTTAATCGTTTCCTCTTGAGACTCCCGTTGTGATGAGCACGTGTTGTATCTTTTCCTCCTTGCAATAATTTTCAAAGATGTTGAAGTAAATGCAGTTCCTCGATCCGATACAATTCTTCTGGGATTCCAGAATATTATCGACTGGTTCTTCAGTCGATCAACAACTTCATTGACTTCGTCGTCGATTTCAGCGGCGTCGGTGGACTTCGTTGGGTGCAGCCAGACGAACTTGGTGAAGGCACCTACACGGTGAAAATGTGTTTTTTTTTTTGGGTGGACGGTATTGGACCCAGGTGGTCGATATATGGTAGATATTTAACGGAAGCTCCCGTTTCTCGATGCTGTAGAGCAACCCTTCTTGCTTCCCGTGTTTCCGCTCGGCTAAGATGCAGTCCACGCAATTTCGTACCATCTTTTCGGTCTTGGGGCGCATTTCCTTGAACCAATAACACTGGCACACAAAAAAAAGAGGTCCTGTTCCCGGAACCAGACCAGCATATCTTTATGTTTTTGGGGTCGCTGAATCCGAATCCGGTGTCCGTGCGTTGAATAAAGAAGGCAATTGTTACAAATACTTACGAGATCAATTTCCAAGTCTATCTGATTCTAAAGTAGGAGCGGGAGTATTCAATGGACCTCAGATCAGAAAAATGTTCAGAGACGATCACTTCGTAACTCAAATGAGCCCTATTGAGAAGAATGCATGGGTCAGCTTCAAGAAAGTATGTAGTAATTTTCTAGGCAATCATAAGAGCTCGGACTATAAAAAAATAATATCTGACATGGTTGAGAATTTCAGGAGATTGGAGTGTAATATGAGTTTAAAATTACATATGATGGACAGTCATGTGGACGAATTTCCAGATAACGTTGGCAATTTCAGTGAAGAACAAGGAGAACGTTTCCACCAAGATTTTACAGATGTAGAACGAAGGTTTCAGGGTAGATGGGATGAAAACATGATGGCAGATTTCTGTTGACTGTTGCAGAGAGAAAGCGCGGAAAAAGGAATAAAACGCAAGAGAAATCCCTTGCACAGATCTCTTGAGGATAAACGAGTACGATATAAAAGAAGGCGAAACGATGAAGAAGCAGCAGAGTGAAATACAAAATGCACGTTCCAGCGACTCCAAAAATATAACTGAGTGATGATGCGAAAATATTTGAACATTTTTGCTAGATTTGATATAGAAATGAACTTAACCCTGACATACTGGAGGCAAACGAACCTCGGATTCTAACCCAATGCCCCCGAAAACATATTGACGTAGTAGTTTAGTCCCGTAAAGACCCATTTTCTTATTTTTGTAATTGTCACATGAACTCTCCATACAATAACATGAAGTGACCTTGAAATGACCTTGGGGGTTATGTTACCAACAAAATTGAATACATATCTAGACGTAAAATTTCCCGTTTTTTCAGAATCTGCAGTCAAAAATTCCTTTTTGGCAGAATAAACACATTTGACCTTGAAATGACCTTGAATTTGACCCTGTCGGATCAAACGGACATCGGATTTGGATTCAGCGACCTCAAAAATATATAGGAATACTAATCTGAATCGATCTTACTATTTTTCCAGGACTTGACCTTGAAATGACCTTAAACGTGATCTGATAAAGACAAACGAACACCGGATTCGGATTCAGCGACCCCAAAAACATAAAGATATGCTGGTCTGGTTCCGGGAACAGGACCTTTTTTTGTGTGTGCCTGTGTAATCTTTCTTGATTAAAGCCTCTGTTTTACTGATTTCGAAATGTCTTTGCTCATGAGCTCGTCTGATCAACTGCGCTTGCAGTGCTTTGGGCACAACCTCAAGCACATCGTCGTCCACAATCTAGTATACCAGCCCACTCCTCATCCCGTATCCTTCTACTGGTTGCTGCTGCATCGTCTTGAGTATTTTCTTCGGGTTGTCGTCCTCGCTTTGTACTTTCTTCAATCTTGCAACGGTTCCTTCGTGATCTTCAGAGATGAGTAGCGTTTCTGGAAGCGAATTCCGACTCAACGCGTCGACGTGCTGCATGCGTATACCTGAGCGATGTTCGACAGTGTATTGGCACTCTTCTAAGGAGAGGGCCCACCGAGCTACTCGCACACAGAAATCTTTCTTACTCATTAGCTGGCCATACACACAGAGGTTGATCCGCCGGTTTGGAACGGTGCGGTTCAAACTGGCAGATTTATCTTTTAGTTAGTGGATATTTGTCACGCGCCAGATCTAGCCGGCACAGACTTGTCTGTCAGTCCAGGCCGCCGGGGAAAACTGCTGCCGTCAACTAACATGCGGTTTTGATTTTGCGCAGCATGTGGACAATTTTGTGTGTTCTGTGTGTGGTAGTTTTAAGGCTGTGACTATGTCATCGGATAAGAGTGTCGTTTTGCCCAAAAAATTTCAAACGAAGTTCATAGAAATCTACCGAGAGCATCCGCCTTTATGAAAAATCAAAAGCAAATATTACACGAATAGAAATTTGAAGAAGGGCTAAAATGCACTTATAGAATACATACAATGCACTTATACAAATCATTTTACCCAGCTGCCGATAAAAGTTTTGTTATCAAAAAAATACAAAATATGAGGAAAGCCTTTCATATGGAGATGAAGAAAGTCGAGGCTTCCAGACGATCAGGCTCAGGCACTGATGATGTTTATGAACATTTTTATGTCACTTTACTGCACAAAACTTTCGCCAAGTCGAAATTCCACAGACACCCCAGGTAGCACACTGACGTTAGAATAACGTCTCAAACGTCATTTTTTGGTCAGTATAGGGTTTCAGACGTCAGTTGTCGTAATATTAATGTCACAGGGACGTCATATTTACGACGTACCTTGGACGTCAAAATTCAACGTCTTTTTGACGGAACTCTTCCGTCATTTTTAATGACGAACGAGACTTAGAAAAATTTCGGTCTCCTGCATATACAGGGTGTTCGGAAAAAACACCGACACAGAAATAGGGGTGATAGGTTACGTCATTACAAGTATTTTGATATAAGGGACCTATACCCGCAAGCGCGCCCCCTTCTGGAGATATCAACTTTTCAAGTTTATAACGACCGAGGTTGATCAAAGTAGAATAATAAGAAACGTATCAAGATGGTAACGAATATTTAATTTTACGAGATACAAAAACAATGTACTACAGCAAATGCTCAAAATGACGGCCACCCATGTCCATGCAACATCGGAAACGATTCTGGATAGATGTGCCACTGCGCAAACTGCTTGCGGAAAGGATAACCGCTTGGCTCAAGTCCTTGTACTTTTCGAAGATGATGCGGATATAAGTTTTCATTTGTTTTTCAATTGTACAGGTAGACAAAAAACTCAATATTATTCTACTTTGATCAACCTCGGTCGTTATAAACTTGAAAAGTTGATATCTCCAGAAGGGGGCGCTTGCGGGTATAGGTCCCTTATATCAAAATACTTGTAATGACGTAACCTATCACCCCTATTTCTGTGTCGGTGTTTTTTCCGAACACCCTGTATAGGGACTTGAAAATTTATTTGTGAATAAATGGACAAAAATTGTAATATGTTCAATTATTAAATCAATAAATTATTTCATTTCAAGTCTCCAGAGCATGTTGAGCATAAACTATACTGTTTATTAAGAAGCACAGATTATTAAAGTAAATGAAAGACAATCGATTAATGTAGGATGAATAAACATTCATATATTTACTTATTTATTTTTATTTATTTATTTATATTTATTTATTTATTATTTATTTCTTGCATAGACACAAATTGATATTAATATTTATCAAAAGATACACTCATAAATTTAGAAAAATGTTGAGAAAAGAATAATACAATTATAAAATCTTATTTATTCAAGCTCTTTCTTATTGACAGGAAAAGCAATATACATTTATTCATCAAACTTCAGATGAACACCAATAGTAATAATGTTCTTAACTACAGGAGCGTGCAGCAGATGAGGACTCGAGGACACCGACCGATCACGAAGTTAAGCAGCAAAAAGTGCGGACACTAGTTGGATGGGTGACCGCTCACGATGAGAAGATATACATGTCAGACCTAACCTTTTAGAACCGTCATTTTTTACGTCATCACAACGTGCGGTAGAACGTCATTATGACGTGATTTTTCTGACGTCGTGTGGATGTGCAATTAAGCCGTCTTTGTGACGTTAAAATGATGTTATATTTTTCGTCATCCGACGTCAGAACTGACCTTCAAAAAACGTCATTTCGACGTTAGTGTGCTACCTGTGACGGTTAGATCCCCGGGTCAGTCTGCAGTTTTACGGACATTAACACACGGTATTGCCTGTGGCGGATCAATCTGTAAGATTTAACTGCGGATTTTTATTCTGTGTTAGTGGATGACAATGGTTTTAATACACGACATATAAAACCGGCAGACTTATCCGTGGCGGTTAAAACCGACAGATCGAACTCTGTGTGTATGGCCAGCTATTGTCATTGCAAAAGCTTGGCAATCCGTTACAATCTTAACGTAATGCCAAGTAGATAGACTCTGAATCTCCTAAGTGATTTTACAATGGCCAAACTTTCAAGCTCATAACTGGTGTACCTTTCCTCAGCTTTAGTCGTCTTTCCGCTCGCATAATATACCGGATATAAAGCGCCATCTTCGCCATCTCGTTGCAAAAGTATCGTCCCGAAGCCGTATACGCACGCATCGGTGTGCAATTCGGTTTCCACTCCTAATGTATACAGTCTTTAAACCGGCCGCTCGCTTAGCTTTCGTTTAAGCTCTATAAACGCATTCTTTTCTTTGACATCAAAGTTAAATTTCACATTGTCCCCTAACAGGTTCGCTGCCAAACCAGTTTCACATACATTTCCCCTGGGCCACATACATTTTTTGGTAAATATCGGTCATTTGCGATGTCATGAAGGCGTGTGTGATATATTTTTTGAACAGTTTCTCAAACTTGATGTATAAACACCTGTCAGTTCCCACTTTTGAAATAAATAAACGTTAAAATAGAAAGGCCTAATTTTTTTAATTCCTGAAATCGCTACTAAAAGACTGGGGTCATTTTCCACTAGTCCAGGGCCATAGCGGACGCGCCTCAACGCGTAAAGGCCTGAGCACACAGAACGCGAACTCACCGCGCGGCCTTACCGCGCGAAATTTGTAGCAAGTAATGTTGCATTATCCCAGTCAAACAGAAGGCGGCCTGCCGCGGCGGACAAGTAGAGTTCGCGGCGGACAGCAAAATTTTACAGAGTTCGCGCGGCAGAGACCATCCTTGATACCTGAGTATGGCACGCCAGGTAGGCGCATGGTGCAAATGGGTTGTAGTACAGGGCCCCCTTTCTCGAGTCACTTGCAGGAGAAACGTATACGTTTCTTAGCGAGTAGACCAATCAGGACCCCCGCAACAACGGAATACTTGATCCTGATTGGTCTATTGGCTAAGTGCACGCAAGGATACGAGCGAGTTCGAGAAAGGGGGCCCAGGCTGCTAATGAGTTCACAGTCCCGTGACGACATAAGAATCTTAACTCCGTTTATGCGGAATTGATTGCGTTTTGCCACTTAAATATGATGTAGTCAACTGACGGCATCCCATTTGAAGTGCGTTAGTCACATTTAGCGAAAGATCAATTTTTGAAGTGAAGGGTTATAGCACTTCCAGTGACCCAAAATCACTAATCAAATATTTTTTCACCTGATAAAAAAAAGTCGTGACTGAAAGGGTTAAATGTATAATTTATCGTTTCTCATTTTCAAAATTGAAGTTATGGAAGTGTTAAGACCAAGCAGGGGCTGTGTGGCTTATAATATAATTAATGTATGTATAATTTCCCGGAACCGCTAGCCGTGAGGGTATTAAATGTTATAACAAACTTTTGTGAGGGTATTAAATGTTATATCAAACATAAACAAAATGGTCAGTCATCGATTTTGTGGGACAACGCCCGTCAGTCAGCAAAAAAAGAAAAGAAAATTTCGTTCATGGTTCATGGCGTTCAGAACATGGCACCATTAGAATAAAACCAAACAAATTTAGAAAGGCATTTTTTAATAAAATTGAACATATATTTAAATATTTAAATGTTATTGAGCAATGGAGTTGTATCGATGATACCCCATCAGCATTTCTGGTTTGTTTCCTGCAGGTACAACTAACCCTTCGCGGTGATAGGGGTTAGGGGTCAATTGACCGTCCTTGATACCTGAGTACGGCACAACAGGTAGACGCATGGTGCATATGGTGCAATAATACCCCTGCAACTGACCTGTGCAGTTTGTCGCTCCGAAATCGGTCGCAGCAGCGAGGCAGGCGGTATGGGGCAGGTCAGAATGAGTCATTTCCTACAGTGCCCACGGTAATAAATACCGTTATATTTCGAAGCTCCTTTGACGCGTCTCAAATTTACCGACAGAAGCCCGAACGTGGCATGTAAAAAACGTTCGTCAACGCTGGACACATGCAATTGAGAGACAACAGTTTTTGCGTGCTTTGTCGCTCCGAAATCGGTCGACGGTATGGGACAGATCAAAATGAATCATTTCCTGCTTTTACAATAGTCATAAATCAATAATCATAGTCATCTGTATAGTCAGGATGACGCAAGTCATACGGAAAACTGCACTCCCGCACAAAATCAATACATTTTTCATTATTTTATTCTCTTTCACCACTCATTTTGCCTCTTTCCGCGCGCGAACTCTGTAAAATTTTACAAACGGTTCGCTGTGGTTCGCTGTCTGCCGCGAGCTGTACTGGTCCGCCGCGGCAGGCCGCCTTCTGTTTGACTATGATAATGCGACATTACTCGCTACAAAGTTCGCGGGAGTCGAGCGGCCCAGTCCGTGCTGTCTGTGTGACAGGGTCTTTCCATTGTTATAGAGTTCGCACCGCGCGGTAAGGCCGCGCAGTGAGTCCGCGTTCTGTGTGCTCAGGCCTTAAAGGCCTGAGCACACAGAACACGGACTCACCACGCGGCCTTACCGCGCGAACTTTGTAGCGAGTAATGTTGCATTATCCCAGTCAAACGGAAGGCGGCCTGCCGCGGCGGACCAGTAGAGTTCGCGGCGGACAGCAAAATTTTACAGAGTTCGCGCGGCAGAGACCGTCCTTGATACCTGAGTACGGCACGCCAGGTAGGCGCATGCTGAAAATGGGTTGTAATACAGGCTGCTAATGAGTTCACAGTCCCGTGACGACATAAGAATCTTAACTCCGTTTATGCGGAATTGATTGCGTTTTGCCACATAAAAATGATGTAGTCAATTGATGGCATCCCATTTGAACTGCGTTAGTCACATTTAGCGAAAGATCAATTTTTCAAGTGAAGAGTTATAGCACCTCCAGTGATCCAAAATCACTAATCAAATATTTTTTCACCTGATCAAAAAAAAGTCATGACTGAAAGGGTTAAATGTATAATTTATCGTTTCTCATTTTCAAAATTGAAGTTATGGAAAGGTTAAGACCAAGCAGGGGCTGTGGCTTATAATAATTAATGTATAATTTCCCGGAAGTGCTAGCCGTCGGCTACTTGATCCACTTATAATTAGAAGTAGAGACGAATTCCAACCGATGGTCTATCGGAAAACTAGGAAACCCTAACAACCACCGATCGGTCCAGTTATAGTCCAAGACCTAGAGCCAAAAAAAAGTCTGAATTTACTAAGCCTAGTGTTTTTTATAGTTTATTACAGTGGTTGTGTAGACAAACATACTGCGAAAGTATGTCAAGCGAAACTTAGAACAGGTGCCTCAGGGACGCCAGCGAAGTTGTCATTCCTGCCGAGGTAATAAAATGAATTTACTAAGGCTGAAAATCGATATACAACTTGTATATTGCATATAAATAAAAGTTATGACAGTCAGTCAGTTGAATGTGGGGACGGAGCTCGTCAGTTGGCCGCAATGTATGTACAAAAAATAAATGCTGTGCAATTCGTTTACTACACTTCAAAACTTTTGTGAGGGTATTAAATGTTATATCAAACATAAACAAAATGGTCAGTCATCGATTTTGTGGGACAACGCCCGTCAGTCAGCAAAAAAAGAAGAGAAAATATCGTTCATGTGGTTCATGGCGTCTAGAACATGGCACCATTAGAATAAAACCAAACAAATTTAGAAAGGCATTTTTTAATAAAATTGAACATATATTTAAATATTTCAATGTTATGGAGCAATGGAGTTGTATCGATGATACCCTATCAGCATTTCTGGTTTGTTTCCTGCAGGTACAACTAAAGGCCAAAGCACATCTAGGCGAAGCGACGCGCCGCGAAGCGAAGCTACCTTTTATATTTCCATTGATTCTTATGAGGTAACGCACACTTGAGCGAAGCGAAGCGACGCGACACGACGCGAAGCGAAGCGAAGCGCCGCGACCTAGGATAAGCACACTTGTGCGACTGGAAGCGCAGCGAAGCGACGCGCCGCGAAGCGAAGCTACCTTTTATATTTCCATTGATTCTTACGAGGTAACGCACACTTGAGCGAAGCGAAGCGCGGCGAAGCGAAGCGCGGCGAAGCGAAGCGCCGCGAGAAATGTTTATCGTGGACGGAATGTAATTCGTTAATGGATGTAAAGTTTCGTCGATCACTTCCGTTAACGATTCGAAAATCCTTTCCAAGATAGATCTCGTCAACGAAATGAATTTTCTCACACGAAATAGTATCTTATATCATAAGGCGGAAATTCGAGATTTTTTCAGACTGTGTTTAATTAGGTAGTAACACGAGGCATGGTTTGGGGAGGAGGCTACGATCTATATAAACACAGTCGTAAAAATCCGAGGATTTCCGCCGAATGACATATACTATTTTTCCTCACGAATGCCCATTTCTCAAAACAAAACATGTACACGGCTCATTTCACGTTGCGTTCATCAGTTTGAAAAGGGCGAAAATGAATAAAAAAGGCGAAAAAGGCGAAAATGACTGACATTTCACGGCGCTTCCCTTCCCTCCCTTCTCTACCCGGGTATCCATATATGGATATTTTCAGGTATAGCTGTTTATACCTGGTAGAGAAGGGGATAGAATTCGCCGCGCTTCTCTTCGCCGCGCTTCGCTTCGCCGCGCTTCGCTTCGCCCAAGTGTGCGTTGCACAGCCGCGCTTCGCGGCGCGTCGCTTCGCTTCGCGTCGCTTCGCTTCGCCTAGATGTGCTTTGACCTTAACCCTTTGTGGTGATAAGGGTTAGGGGTCAATTGACCGTCCTTGATACCTGAGTACGGCACGACAGGTATCGCATGATGGTATCGTCTGATCGCAGACGCATGGTGCATATGGTGCAATAATACCCCCGTAACCGACCTGTGCAATTTGTCGCTCCGAAATCGGTCGTAACAGCGAGGCAGGCGGTATGGGGCAGGTCAGAATGAGTCATTTCCTACAGTGCCCACGATAATAAATACCGTTATATTTCGAAGCTTCTTTGACGCGGCTCAAATTTACCGACAAAAGCCCGAACGTGGCATGTAAAAAACGTTCGTCAACGCTGGACACATGCAATTGAGAGACAAAAGTTTTTGCGTGCTTTGTCGCTCCGAAATCGGTCGACGGTATGGGACAGGTCAAAATGAATCATTTTCTGCTTTTACAATAGTCATAAATCAATAATCATAGTCATCTGTATAGTCAGGATGATGCAAATCATACGGAGAACTGCACTTCCGTACAAAATCAATACATTTTTCATTATTTTATTCTCTTTCACCACTCATTTTGCCTCTTTCCGCGCGCGAACTCTTTAAAAATTTACAAACGGTTCATTGGGGTTCGCTGTCTGCCGCGAGCTGTACTGGTCCGCCGCGGCAGGCCGCCTTCTGTTTGACTAGGATAATGCGACATTACTCGCTACAAAATTCGCGGGAGTCGGGCGGCCCAGTCCGTGCTGTCTGTGTGACAGGGTCTTTCCATTGTTATAGAGTTCGCACCGCGCGGTAAGGCCGCGCGGTGAGTTCGCGTTCTGTGTGCTCAGGCCTTTACGCTCTGACGGATGCACCTTTCCATCTTCGACGATGTGCCCAAGATACTCTATCCTCTTTTGAAGCAATCGGGATTTCCCCCAATTAACTATTCGATACTGGCTCGCGGTGTTCAAGACAATTTTCAAACTATCAATTCCCCCTTCACAATCTGCAGAAGGCATCATTAAATCGTCCATATAAATTATGACAATATATCCCTGCTTCAATCAGTTCGCGGAAAATCGCATTTATAAATTTCTGAAATACCGACGGGGAGTTACACAACCCAAACGGCGTTTTCCAAAATTCATATTGCCCGGCTGGTACTACGAATGCTGTAAACTTTCGACTGCTTTCTTCGATGTCGACATGGAAAAATTCGTTTTTGAGATCGATTGTACTGAAAACTTTTGCTTCTTGTAGTGAATCTAGTTGGCCTTCTATTAACGGTAAGGGATAATCATCTTTTATGATTTTCTTATTCAGCATTTGATAGTTTACGCATATTCTGGTTGAGCCATCCTTTTTCTTCACTAAAACTATCGAAATCGCATATTTTGAGCTGGATTGCTGGATTATGCCCTCGTCAAACCAAACCTCTATCTGCCTATCGACTTCTTTCTCCTGCTGCGAAAGCCTTCGCGATCTTTGATAAATTGGCACATCGTCTTTCAGGATTAAATGCATCTTAATGCCTATCTCGTGCGTTTTTGAGCAGTGCATTTTGCCGCAACATGCCCAAACCCATTGCACCTAAAGCACTTTGCACCTTTGTCTTTCGACGAACACGTCGCACTAATGCGATTTTTGTCACCGCAGTTGTAGCAGCGTTTTCCACCGTGAGCATCTTGAGTCGCCGTCTTCTTTCCCTTATCTTCGTTTCCTTTGTCCTTCTTCTTGGCGTTCGTCTTCATGCGTTCGTATTGAGTCAGTTTTTCCTTTAACTCGCGTATCGTTAACCCTCTAAGGACGAAGTTTTTCACAGCATAAAATTTGTGGAAAAAAGTTATTATCAGATTATTTTGGTAGTGTTAACATATGTAAGTGATCTTTTATCAGGAAAAGAAGATTTTTTTCATAAATTTGGAAACTAAGCATAACGATTAAGTTACAGCCAGCGCCGGGCCAAAAATCTCCAATCATCGTCGTAATTGTAAACAGATTGAAACGTTACGAAAATGTAGTCGTCGTCCTTAGAGGGTTAATGCGCCGTACAATACGGCTTCCTCGTCGTGTATTCCATCGATTATGTACTGGATAACCGCGCTGGTTTCGAGATCTGCTTGGGCTGCGATCTCGAGCATCTTATAGACATACTCATGGAAAGATTCGTCTGCCATTTTTCTCCTTTTCTCCAGTTCCTTGCGGATCGTATGGTTATTGATGGTTCGAGTGAACTTAGTCTTAAGCGCCTTCTTAAGTCGGCTCCAAGTTTTTTCACACTTCTCGAAGCGTACAAACAATTTAGCCGGACCGCGCAACAACTTTTTCGTGTATACCATCTTTTGCATGTCTGACCATTCGCAGAGCGAAGCCATTTCTTCGAAGTCGTCGATCCAACGTCTTACGCTTAGCTTATCGTCACCGCTGAAGGTTTGAATAAAGTCTTCAACGTTCTTGAATGTTAGCAACTTCACCTTTCGGCGTGCACTCCTTGTTGCTTTTGCCCCTTCAAGGTCGTCGCTTTCGTCGCTTGTATTTTCGTCCTCTTCTTCTTGTTCGACATCGTCGTCTTCATCTTCTTCCATTTCGCCGTGCTCTTCTTCCAACTTTAAAGCTACCCTGAGCCGATTGGCCAGCTCCTCTTTTCAGCCTGACGTCTTTAATTTCCTTCCTTTTAATGCCGTCTTGAGTTCAGCTAACTTCATTCCTTCGACCTGCTTCCTGCTCACTTCACTATCACGCCTGGCTGTATTCTTGCCTGCTTCGTTGTCACTCATTATTCGCGACGAGATTGCTCGAGCGTAAACTTGCTTCACACGCGACACACTAGAATCCCGGACGAGCTCCCAAAAATCTGTAGGATACGAGAAGTCGCAAAATGAACTTCGCAGGCCGTACGTCTTCCGTCGTCAGTGTCGTGGTCTGAACTGCCGCTGCACCGCTCGTTACCAAACCCTCAGGTCGGCCTTCGGCCCGGGATGCACCGTAAGGGTATGTTCATAACGGCGCATCGCACATAGTCTCGCCTCGAGCTTCGCCCATAGCATGGAGCAAAGTGTTCATAGTGACGCCTCGTACCTAACCTAGCCTTTTAATCTTGTTGTTATTACAGAGGTACTAGGGGCATTCTCACGGAAACCATAACACATTTGTCTCTAACAAATTACAGAATCATTGTTCGGCTTAGAGTAAATGACAGCGAAGCTACATATACGGGGTGTTCTCAAACCTCTGACGCAAAGGATAACCCTATATTCATTAAAAAATTAATTTTATTGAAATCCGTTAAGAATTTACGGAGAAATTAATTATTAAAAAGTAATTAATATTTTGAATTTATTTGGTATTGATGACGTCACGTAGAAAGAGAAGATAATCGCAATTGAAGGGTACAGGGGTAAAAGGGGGAATGTCACATTTTAGCCAATTCGTGATTTCTACGCTATCCAGTTGAAAATTTCGTACTCTTTCAGCTGGCAAAGGATTACAGGTAGAAAAAGGTACAGTCAAGAGATACAGACGTTTAAAATTTTAGCGTAACAGGCAAATAGATGGAATGGCTGCGCACAAATTTACTGTCCTGTAAATTTGCTTTTTTTGACATTCCCCCTTTTACCCCTGTACCCTTCAATTGCTATCGTTATTATAAACATTATCTTCATGAACCTTAATATAGCGCCATCAATGCTGAATAAATTCAAAAAGTTAATTACTTTTTAATTATTAATTTCTCCGTAAATTCTTAACGGATTTATAAAAAATCAATTGCATTATGTCCGTAATTTTTTAATGAACATAGGGTTTTCGTCTGGGTCAGAGGTTTAAGAACACCCGATATACATTGAACTGTATTAAGCCTTTATATACCTTGACATTTTTTAATCCTTTTTTTTCAAATATTTTAACCTACCAACGGAAGATGAGATTTCACCTCCGTGAACTGTCTCCCATTCAGAAGTCAACACTGTTACATGTAATTATAGCAAACTAAAAACCAATAATCAGTTTTAGGGATATTTATAAAGTAAATAGAATAATGTTTAATTGTAATCACTGAAATTAATGATCCACTATCGAAATAAGCAAAAATATATTCTATATACATTGCATGCGGGTATACCTATATCGTCGCGGAATTACGCGAGTAACTTGACAAACTAAACTTCTGGGAAGAAACAATGCAAACCGTTGCCTAACAACACAAACGCCATACTTTTACGTACTTTTACGTGGTCACGAGCGCTCCAGTGACAGACTGCGAAAAACGTAAAAGTACGTTTCCCGCATACAATGTGCTAAGACTATGATTTATTACTGTGAAGGAGCAGCGAAAGTACAATTTATTACCCGACTACCGGGAAAGGTTCCATCACTTAACAACCAAGAAAAAATAAAAACGGCGGGCCCAACGGGCGTAGTGATACATGTGCCGTAACTTGGATACAACGTGACCGGTGGTCACTCTGCTCCTTCGAAAAAGTTTTTTTTGGAATACCCTCGGATTCCGATATAGTCAGTTCTGAGGCAGCCCTCGGTGTGTAAAGATATCTTAAAATAAATACTCTCTCTGCTCTTACCTCCAAACCAAAACTTGACTTTTCAAACCATCTGACTTCCTATGAACAATTTTCAATAGATACCATGTCATTTTCGTCTCCTTCGACTTCTTCTGTTAAGAAGATATCGTATTTAAATCGAATTTGCACAAATGGTGCATGTTTGAGAGAAATGAAAATATTCATACACATAATGTTAATAAAAACGAAGTTTTTATCGAGAGTTCCATCATGTTACTGACTTATTATTCGAATTATAGCCGTATCGATTAATGAGATACTGCGAATTATTCCGACCCGTCCGGTAATTGCTTTTCGGGAAAGGTGCGGGACCGTGGTATTCGCGACCTATGTCCGCCGAAATATGCCAATTCGCCGATGGCGGGATTAACTATGGATGACGCTATTAATCAATACGAACCGAAACTCAGAATTCCGTCTATCGCGGTGGAGCACCGGGAGATGTGCGATGCTCGAGGCTCGAAAAAATTGCAAGCTCTATTCCTTGTGCGAGGGCGATGCGATGGTACCATGCCATATGTGAGGCGAAGGGCTGTGCGCCGCTGTAAACGAGTCCATTTATTTACACGCCTCTCTATTTACCTCGCTTGGGAAAGGCTATGTACCAGGCTAAGGGCGGTGCGATGTGCGGTGCACTGTTGTGAACGCTCTATTTCTTGTGCGAGGGCGATCGTACCATGCCATGTGCGAGGTGAAGGGCCGTGCCCTATTGCGAACGAGTCCATTTATTTACACGTGCCTATTTACCTCGCTTGTACCAGGCTAAGGGGCCTATTTCACGGATCCGACATGTCGGATTGTCGTATATGACAAGTCACTCCGATTGGCTGTGACAGAAAGTGGTGGTGGGGAAAATCTGTCGGACCGACGGTATTTTTCGTCGTACGAAAGTTGAGCAGTGTCGAACTTCAAGCGACGGTTTCGTACGACAAAAAGTAGAGTCGTGCATGGCCGGGTGATGGCGCGACAGTATGTTACGTTCAACGCCACCGATGGCTATCTGAGAAATATTGACACATCCTGAACAGCGAAGCCGAGAAGCTCCCTTCGACTTGTCTTGTTTTAGCTCGTATTGTTCAATGCGTTCGTTTTTTGATTTTTTTGTCACACGTATTTGTGAATTCATTTTACGTATTATAATGAGGAGCTGGACTGACAAACTTCACCACTTGGCGGCACCACCATTTCCAGACTGTCGCAGCGACAAACAGAAGTGTCGTCAATCGATCATATCATAAGCGTAGCGAAAAATCTGTGTAAAATAAAGATATAGCTGCTATATAGCAATTACGAAAAATGCTACTGTGGCGACCCGTCGCGCTTCGGCGCCCTGCCGCCAGATGGCGCCGACCCTCCGACTCACGGCTCCCGGCTTCTCGTTAGTGGTCCAACAACGGACAAGTTTCTATATAAGACCGCAACTGCCCGTCTCTCATCGAGGACCACAGAGCGTCTAAGGCAGGAGTCGGCCTAGCCTTACTGACGAGTCCACAGGCCGACTCCGGGACGAAACGCTCCGCCGACTAGATGGCGACCACATCCTTTTCGCCGCAGTACATATTTTCACTTTTAATTCTTTCTATTATAAAAATGTTATTATTTCTGCTTTCTTTATGTGAAGATTATTTAAACACTTGGCACATTCTTCTGCCCTGTGCATTTGGTTCTGTGGCGACTCGTCGCGCTACGGCGCCCTGCCGCCAGGTGGCGCCGACCCTCGACTCACGGCTCCTCGGCTTCTCGTTAGTGGTCCAACAACGGGCAAGTTACTATATAAGACCGTAACTGCCCGTCTCTCACCGAGGACCACAGAGCGTCTAAGGGGCCTATTTCACGGATCCGACATGTCGGATTGTCGTATACGACAAGTTACTCCGATTGGTTGTGCAAAAATTGGGTGGGGGGTCCGTCGCAGGTATTTTGTCGGATGCATGAAATATGGTCGATTGACGACACTTCTGTTTGTCGCTGCGACAGTCTAGAAATGGTGGTGACGCCAAGTGGTGAAATTTGGCAGTCCGGCTCCTCATTATAATACGTAAAATGAATTCACAAATACGTGTGACAAAAAAATCAAAAAACGCACGCATTGAACAATACGAGCTAAGACAAGACAAGTCGAAGGGAGCTTCTCGGCTTCGCTGTTCAGGATGTGTCAATATTTCTCAGATAACCATCGGTGGCGTTGAACGTAACATACTGTCGCGCCATCACCCGGCCATGCCTCTATATTTCGCCGTACATCGGCTAGTATTTCGGTTATGCCGGCATCTATATTTTGTCGTACGAAACCGTCGCTTGAAGTTCGACACTGCTCAACTTTCGTACGACGAAAAATACTGTCGGTCCGACAGATTTCCCCCACCACCACTTTCTGTCACAGCCAATCGGAGTAACTTGTCGTATACGACAATCCGACATGTCGGATCCGTGAAATAGGCCCCTAAGGGCGGTGCGATGTGCGGTCGACTGGCAGTCGGCCGACAGTCCGTGTACTGTCAGTCCTGGCCGGCTGGCCGGCCGTTATCGATACTCAAACTACACCTGCAGTTTTGCAAATAACTCCGAAACTCCGATGCATTTTAAGAACATTGAAGAAGTTAGCACTTATTTATTTGTCAAAGAAAATTCCACAGCAAATGAGCTGCGTTTCAAGATAATCATCCGTAATATCGGCTTCAATTTCAATATATTTAAAGTGATTTACACTTCTGATGTTTTGTATTTACATTATTTAAGGAGGTTCATCGGCTAATCAAGTTTCTATACATTTGCTTGAAATTTGGACCATATGTTATTAATAGTTCTATCTATACATTCATCAAATTATTAGAACCGTGCCCATACCAAAGTGGAGATATTCACTTTCAAAGTTGGGAGTTTTAATATGCAAGGTATAGGCAAAACATAAGCTAGAGAGCCGTTTTCATTTATAGCAGCAGAAATGTTCTATATATTTTGCTAAAAAACTAATATATGATGTATGATGATGTTAGGAATGACATAATATATTACAAGATAGGGATACCCAGCCATACCGTTTTTACGTAATTGTAATTCAAAGTACTTAACTTGACAGTATTTTTAACGCATCGCTCTATGGAAAGGGGAGCAGCAATCTTCGCTTCTTTCAACGTGCGCTAGTATGAGTGTACATATAGGACGCAGGCTATCACCCTAGTGTTAGTATGTACAAGTCTACGTTAAGAGTTGTAAAGTATGAAGAGGGGCGCGCTATAGGGAAAGAGTATAGAACAAGCGACTAAGCTTTTGGTTACGATTACAGCCCTTGAACGTCCTTAAGCGCTGCAGCCCAAACATATTATAATAGCCCAAGCACATGTATTTGTGGAGAAATTCGTCACAACCTATTGGTACGCCTCTGAGCCTGAATGTGTAAGCCTCTGAATTAATTATTAATAGTTAATGAAAATTAAAAATATTCCCTGCCCAAAGTTGCTCGGGATCTTTTGATATGTTTTTCAGGGGATTTTCCCTATCGATTGGTACTGTAGGTTTCATCCTACCCAAATTAATTTGTATTTCATATGCCATAATGACTAGACTAGTAGTAGGGTCGAAAATTCGGCCGCCTCGTTATGTCTCGAGTCTTTGGACTCGGGCCAAAACCGATTAGAAATGGAGCCCTGGCGCGGCGAGCGAAGACACAGTGAGGCGAGGCGAGCTTGCCTTCCACACTCTCGTGCTCGGCCAGCCTCGACGTGTCTTGGCGAGAGTGTAGTGCCGGCATATAATGAGTAAGGGTATGACGCTAGATATTATACAGAGTATTCGAATTATAGCGGTATCGATTAATGAGGTACTACGAAAGATGGTTAATTTACCGACCCGTCTGGTAATTAACCTTTCCGGGAAAGGTACGTGACTGCGAGCTCATAAAATTTCAGCCTGTGGAGTAAAATATGGCCTGCAGTCCAGTGCCGGCCGAATGCCGGTCGGCGAACTACTACACACGTTAAGTTTTAACAATCAACAGGCCGCCGGCTGGCAGCGACTTGTCATTTAAATTTGTGTGTGTGTAACAGAAAGCGGTCGGCCGACTGTGAACGTGATTAGGTACCTTTACGGCCTTGCCGATTGGCGTCTTCCCTTTATGGCGAACCGAAACGTGTTTACAGCTAGACTTAAGACCGCAACACACGGTCCGGCAGGCCTGTCAGTTCTGACTGAACAGTCCGCCTGAAGGCCGGTCGCCGGATAGTGTATACGTTTCCTCTACCTCAGTTGAGACTGTTCAGGCGGCCAGAGGAAAAACAAAACTATGTTCGTCCACCGGCAGACCTGACGGGGGCGCAGGTAGATGACTGGTAAGTCAGAACTGACAAGCCCGCCGGACCGTGTGGAGAGACAACAGTCCATTCGGCGACCGGCCTCCAAGCGGACTGTTCAGTCAGAACTGACAGGCCCGTCGGACCGTGTGGAGAGACAACAGTCCATCCGGTGACCGGCCTCCAGGCGGACTGTTCAATCAGAACTGACAGGCCTGCCAGACCGTGTGTAGCAGCCTTTACGGACTAAAGGCCTTGTCAAACAGAAAGCGGTCTGACCGCGCGGACTCTGTGAACATTTAAGGCCTGAGCACACAGAACGCGGACTCACCGCGCGGCCTTACCGCGCGAAATTTGTAGCAAGTAATGTTGCATTATCCCAGTCAAACAGAAGGCGGCCTGCCGCTGCGGACAAGTAGAGTTCGCGGCGGACAGCAAAATTTTACAGAGTTCGCGCGGCAGAGACCATCCTTGATACCTGAGTACGGCACGCCAGGTAGGCGCATGGTGCAAATGGGTTGTAGTACAGGGCCCCCTTTCTCGAGTCACTCGCAGGAGAAACATATACGTTTCTTAGCGAGTAGACCAATCAGGACCCCCGCAACAACGGAATACTTGATCCTGATTGGTCTATTGGCTAAGTGCACGCAAAGATACGAGCGAGTTCGAGAAAGGGGGCCCAGGCTGCTAATGAGTTCACAGTCCCGTGACGACATAAGAGTCTTAACTCCGTTTATGCGGAATTGATTGCGTTTTGCCACTTAAAAATGATGTAGTCAACTGATGGCATCCCATTTGAAGTGCGTTAGTCACATTTAGCGAAAGATCAACTTTTCAAGTGAAGGGTTATAGCACCTCCAGTGATCCAAAATCACTAATCAAATATTTTTTCACCTGATCAAAAAAAAGTCGTGACTGAAAGGGTTAAATGTATAATTTATCGTTTCTCATTTTCAAAATTGAAGTTATGGAAGTGTTAAGACCAAGCAGGGGCTGTGTGGCTTATAATAATTAATGTATGTATAATTTCCCGGAACCGCTAGCCGTCGACTACTTAATCCACTTATAATTAGGTAGAAGTAGCGATGAATTCCGACCGATGAACTTGTATATTGCATATAAATAAAAGTTATGACAGTCAGTTGAATGTGGGGACGGAGCTAGTCAGTCGGCCGCAATGTATGTGCAAAAAATAAATACTGTGCAATTCGTTTACTGCACTTCAAAACTTTTGTGAGGGTATTAAATGTTATATCAAACATAAACAAAATAGCCAGTCATCGATTTTGTGGGACGACGCCCGTCAGTCAGCAAAAAAAGAAAAGAAAATTTCGTTCATGGTTCATGGCGTCCAGAACATGGCACCATTAGAATAAAACCAAACAAATTTAGAAAGGCATTTTTTAATCTAATTGAACATATATTTAAATATTTAAATGTTATGGAGCAATGGAGTTGTATCGATGATACCCCATCAGCATTTCTGGTTTGTTTCCTGCAGGTACAACTAACTCTTCACGGTGATAGGGGTTAGGGTCAATTGACCGTTCTTGATACCTGAGTACGGCACGACAGGTAGACGCATGGTGTACATATGGTGCAATAATACCTCCGCAACCGACCTGTGCAGTTTGTCGCTCCGAAATCGGTCGCAACAGCGAGGCAGGCGGTATGGGGCAGGTCAGAATGAGTCATTTCCTACAGTGCCCACAGTAATAAATACCGTTATATTTCGAAGCTCCTTTGACGCGTCTCAAATTTACCGACAGAAACCCGAACGTGGCATGTAAAAAACGTTCGTCAACACTGGACACATGCAATTGAGAGACAACAGTTTTTGCGTGCTTTGTCGCTCCGAAATCGGTCGACGGTATGGGACAGATCAAAATGAATCATTTCCTGCTTTTACAATAGTCATAAATCAATAATCATAGTCATCTGTATAGTCAGGATGACGCAAATCATACGGAAAACTGCACTCCCGCACAAAATCAATACATTTTTCATTATTTTATTCTCTTTCACCACTCATTTTGCCTCTTTCCGCGCGCGAACTCTGTAAAATTTTACAAACGGTTCGCTTCGGTTCGCTGTCTGCCGCGAGCTGTACTGGTCCGCCGCGGCAGGCCGCCTTCTGTTTGACTAGGATAATGCGACATTACTCGCTACAAAGTTCGCGGGAGTCGAGCGGCCCAGTCCGTGCTGTCTGTGTGACAGGATCTTTCCATTGTTATAGAGGGTGTTATAGGCGCGGTAAGGCCGCGCGGTGCGAACTCTATAACAATGGAAAGACCCTGTCACACAGACAGCACGGACTGGGCCGCCTGACTCCCGCGAACTTTGTAGCGAGTAATGTCCCATTATCCTAGTCAAACAGAAGGCGGCCTGCCGCGGCGGACCAGTACAGCTCGCGGCAGACAGCGAACCGCAGCGAACCGTTTGTAAAATTTTACAGAGTTCGCGCGCGGAAAGAGGCAAAATGAGTGGTGAAAGAGAATAAAATAATGAAAAATGTATTGATTTTGTGCGGGAGTGCAGTTTTCCGTATGACTTGCGTCATCCTGACTATACAGATGACTATGATTATTGATTTATGACTATTGTAAAAGCAGGAAATGATTCATTTTGATCTGTCCCATACCGTCGACCGATTTCGGAGCGACAAAGCACGCAAAAACTGTTGTCTTTCAATTGCATGTGTCCAGCGTTGACGAACGTTTTTTACATGCCACGTTCGGGCTTCTGTCGGTAAATTTGAGATGCATCAAAGGAGCTTCGAAATATAACGGTATTTATTACCGTGGGCACTGTAGGAAATGACTCATTCTGACCTGCCCCATACCGCCTGCCTCTACTACGACCGATTTCGGAGCGACAAACTGCACAGGTCGGTTGCGGGGGTATTATTGCACCATATGCACCATGCGTCTACCTGTCGTGCCGTACTCAGGTATCAAGGACGGTCAATTGACCCCTAACCCCTATCATCGCGAAGGGTTAGTTGTACCTGCAGGAAACAAACCAGAAATGCTGAGATGAGGTATCATCGATACAACTCCATTGCTCCATAACATTTAAATATTTAAATATATGTTCAATTTTATTAAAAAATGCCTTTCTAAATTTGTTTGGTTTTATTCTAATGGTGCCATGTTCTGGACGCCATGAACCATGAACGAAATTTTCTTTTCTTCTTTTGCTGACTGACGGGCGTTTTCCCACAAAATCGATGACTGACCATTTTGTTTATGTTTGATATAACATTTAATACCCTCACAAAAGTTTTGAAGTGTAGTAAACGAACTGCACAGTATTTATTTTTTGCACATATATTGCGGCCGACTGACTAGCTCCGTCCCCACATTTAACTGACTGACTGTCTTAACTTTTATTTATATGCAATATACAAGTTGTATATCGATTTTCAGTCTTAGTAAATTCATTTTATTACCTCGGCAGGAATGACAACTTCGCTGGCGTCCCTGAGACACCTGTTCTAAGTTTCGCTTGACATACACATTCGCAGTATGTTTGTGTTCACAACCATTGTAATAAACTATAAAAAAACTAGGCTTAGTAAATTCAGACTTTTTTTGGCTCTGGCTCTTGGACTATAACTGGACCGAGCGGTGGTTGTTAGGGTTTCCTAGTTTTCCGATAGACCATCGGTCGGAATTCGTCGCTACTTCTAATTATAAGTGGATTAAGTATCCGACGGCTAGCGGTTCCGGGAAATTATACATTAATTATATTATAAGCCACAGCCCCTGCTTGGTCTTAACATTTTCATAACTTCAATTTTGAAAAGGAGAAACGATAAATTATACATTTAACCCTTTCAGCCACGACTTTTTTTTATCAGGTGAAAAAATATTTGATTAGTGATTTTGGATCACTGGAAGTGCTATAACCCTTCACTTGAAAAATTGATCTTTAGCTAAATGTGACTAACGCACTTCAAATGGGATGCCATCAGTTGACTACATCATTTTTAAGTGGCAAAACGCAATCAATTCCGCATAAACGGAGTTAAGATTCTTATGTCGTCACGGGACTGTGAACTCATTAGCAGCCTGGGCCCCCTTTCTCGAACTCGCTCGTATCCTTGCGTGCACTTAGCCAATAGACCAATCAGGATCAAGTATTCCGTTGTTGCGGGGGTCCTGATTGGTCTACTCGCTAAGAAACGTATACGTTTCTCCTGAGTGACTCGAGAAAGAGGGCCCTGTACTACAACCCATTTGCACCATGCGCCTACCTAGCGTGCCGTACTCAGGTATCAAGGATGGTCTCTGCCGCGCGAACTCTGTAAAATTTTGCTGTCCGCCGCGAACTCTACTTGTCCGCCGCGGCAGGCCGCCTTCTGTTTGACTGGGATAATGCAACATTACTTGCTACAAATTTCGCGCGGTAAGGCCGCGCGGTGAGTCCGCGTTCTGTGTGCTCAGGCCTTTACATCTTGCTCGCTTTCGCTGAGGGCGGATGTCTACGCTCACTGTCCGCGCTCGACCCCCGAACACAGTCCACGTAGACAGTTCGCGTCCTGTTTGACAAGGCCTTAAGAGGCCGACACACCCCGTCTGGAAACGCCCGAAAAGTTATCGCGGCTGTAAAGCGATAATTCCAACATGGTGCATAAGAACCTTTTGTACTTTTCGCCACCACACTTAAAAAACATAAATCTAGGGCCCTATAGAAAAAAATAAATAAATTTCTTTGTTGTAATCCATCGGCGACCTCACAAATATACCTATATTTTGCAAGTTGTAAACGCGGAAACAATCAAAGTATTGAAATGAATTCTTCTATGGGACCCTAAAATAAACCTTGTACAAGGTACTACCACCTTTTGCACGAAAGATTTCTGAAAGCCCATTGCAGAAAACCTTTATTTCAAACCTATTACTCGTCTACTTTTATCAGCCGAGTAATGCTTCCATCTAGCGTCTTCACTACGTACGGACTGCGGGGTTGTCAGATTTGTCTCCGCCACGAATAGCAGAATATCGTCGGTCTTATCACGTAAGGGCGTATCTCACAAGGGGACCCCGGCAGATGTCAAATCGATTTTGTCTTGAAAACTTCTTGGAATAGCGTCGCGCGTGTTCCAAGTGTCTTCGGGATTGCCGTGCATAATGTTACCAATGCTTCGATAGCGCAACGGTTAAGTTGCCGGGCTGGGAGTCTCGATGTCGCGGGTTCAAGTCTTGTCGGGTTTTTTTTTTTTATTAACTTTTTTCATTCGATTATACAATCCCTTCTTGTTATAGAAAGTGGTTTACATTATCGAATAAAATAAAAGTTTCAATTGTTTTTATAGTTTTACGTTATTTTTTCTTCCTCGTTGAGGTGAACCAATATTATTGCCAACCAGGCCGTTTTTCGAAAATGTCAATGAAATTTGCTTTCCCATAACGCTTTTAAAGTGTGAATGTGCGTGTGGCAAAGTTCCATTCGTCAAATGTTCATGGTGTCAAAATACGGTGTGCTTCAAATGTTTTTTCGACAATTATTATCCAAAATCGTGTATAAAATCTTCGGCAGCCAAAAATTCCCATGACGAAATGTAAGAATAAAAAAATGCAACGATGCTTCCAACTGTTCTTTCTAATAATATTGGTTCACCTCAACGAGGAAGAAAATAACGTAAAACTATGAAAAAAATTGAAACTCTTATTTTATTCGATAATGTAAACCACTGTCTATAACAAGAAAAGGTTGTAATCGAATAAAAAAAGTTAATAAAAAAAAATCCCAACAAGAATTGAACCCGCGACATCGAGACCCCCAGCCCGGCAACTTAACCGTTGCGCTATCGAAGCATTGGTGACATGACGTACGCCAATCCCGGAGACACTTGGAACGCGCGCGCGACGCGGTATCCCGGTCTAAACGGGAGCGAGCCATGCTCTCGCCACTGAGGCCGGCGTAAGACCGGACCGTGTCCACACTGCATGCATTTGGCAACATCGCTAACCTCGAGTAGCTCCACCCCCTTCTGGCGTTTTGACATTACCTCGTCTCACCGCTGCCCCGCAGGAGAAACTAGTGGGCCTGGTATGTCGGCCTCTTAAAGGTCGGGTGACGCAGTCTGCATGCACAAATGCCCACACGTATCGCGCATTCCCGGATACTACATATATGATCATATCTGATTATATATAATTTTTTCTCGGGAATGCATATAAAGTTGTTGATACTGTTGAGGTAGTTGCAGGATCCGTTTGGAGAAGTGATGGAGAGATAGGAATGAAATGAAGCGATACTCTTTTCTGCCGGAGAAACTATTGAATATATTTCGGTTACGTAAACTTAGAAGGAAGAATGCGTTTCCTTCTAAGTACGAAGTATGACTAACGCTCGCCGCTGCTTCCTCGATCATCTTCGCACGCGAAGAGCGGCGCCACCGTCTCTGTTCGGCTCCGCTCGGGAACCGTCGATCTCGCCCGACGCTCGGGTATTGTTGGCTATAGTCGATTCGCCTAAATGTGACGACTTATCCTCAACAGATACTTATTAAAAGTTATATAACGGCAACTCTAAACATTTAAATGTTAATATGCAGAATGCGTTTTCGAAAATCCAGAATTGGCGTATGGCCTTAAGCTGCTAATGGGGTAGCCTGCTATTTTCTGTTTTAAGCCACACACAAATCTTGGGTCCTAGAAAACCCACTCTACAGAGTGTCCCGGAAAATGTGGGAAATCTCTCGAATTCAAATAGAGCATACAAAAATAAGATGACAAGTTCCTATACATTTTTTTCCTACCGGCCCTCCCTACGAAGATATTTGTCCCTGAAGGACGCCGCTGGAAATCTGTTTTTCTTGAATGACTTCCAAAGTACTTAATAGAATTTTATAAAATTTTAATATGAGAGACACAACTAAGGACCGCTTGAAATAATGTCCTTGACACATTATTAGCTTGTTTAGTTTACCAGTGGCGGACAAAGTTTTACAAGTTAATGCCTAAATTTTTAACACCCTGTGTGTGTGATAAGGACTAAAAACAATAAAAATCAGGTAGCATGAACCTTACACTAAAAAAAAGCTACTCTTTTTTACTGTCGATAAAGTGGACCGTTATCGAGAAAAATAATAATAAACGAATTCAATTGTACACAGCTGACGCAAAGCCGGTGCCAGTGAAATATTGTGAAATAACTATTGTTTGTTATCGTAACATACATTTTTTTACTTTAAACACCCCCCCGCCAACACCCCACCTCGAACCCTGTCAACCTCGTATTTGATGCTTAGTGACAAAAAATAGAATTCGTCATTCGGGCGTTTCGCGCCCTCATAACGAAAATAACTATTTTTTGTACATATATGGGGCATAATTTCTGAAGTGTACCACCCTCGAAAATGAAAGTTGTTCGATCGGGCTAAACATTATTGTAGTCCTATTAGATAGTACTCCTCACACCAAAAATTAATTCATTTTGATAATTATTTATCAAAGTGGAGGGGGTACAATTTTTGGGTTTTTAAGCAAAGCCTTAGTTTTAAACATCTGTAACTTTTTTCCTATTGCCTTAAACAAAAAATTTCACTAGAAATATTTTTCATAGATTTTTCCACAAACTTTCTGGTAGTCATAACAATTTTTTAAAAAATTAAAAATTTGACCCTAATTTTTGAAAATCAAAAATAAATTTAATTTTCTTTAATTTGGACAATTTTCCTATTCTTTAAAATAATTTTAGAAGAAAGCTGAGATTTTTCCTATAAGACCTCCAAGTTTCAGAGTGGCAAATTAATTCTTCTCTGAGTAATAGAACGATACGTAAAGCTGGTGGGAGATGTAACGCGTTCGTATTCGTAGATCTCTGCAAATGAAGTGGTGGGAGGTCGAGCTGAACGCAATTCCATAGCCGCATGCTATCCTGTGTAGTCCAATCAAATTATACATTGAGCGATGCATCAAATCAGGTATTTTTGCTTTTTTGATATGTTGTTTATGATGAAAAGAGGATATTAAATCCAAGTTTTCGACCTCGGCAGATGACCGGATCATTGTCAAAAATCAAGAAAATCTCGAAATTTTTTACATTTTTTCAGTTCTTGTCGATTTTGACTCGGAAGGACTGGTTTTTCATAAAAGATCGTCATAACCATTTTTGAAGTAGATTAAATTTGCAATAATTTGAGATCTGAACGGTTATTGTAGCTCCAATAGTTTCGAAGATACAGCTTTTCAAAATTTGTCTAATTTTTGAAGTTACACGATTTTTATCAAAATTTCACAATTTTTAGTGCCGTTCATGTATCTGAAGGCCCAGTATATTGTTTAGAAACCCTCTCCCACCCGTTCACTCTCCTAGGATCTCAGGAGACTTCAAAGTGACCCTTCCCCTCTCAATCACTTGAGCAAAAAATGAGTTATTATTTGTATTTTTATTTACAGACGTGGGTATGTGTAAAAATCAAGGTATTGACAATTACTTACGATGTCTTTAATTTTTTGGGATTATCATTATCATTAATATTATATTAAAAAGAAATACTTGTATAATACGTCGATGAAAAATAACTGAAAATCTGATATCAATTTTGAAGATGTGTATTTTAATCAAATTTTGCCCTCTTTGATGGATCTGGTTGGTCCAAGACGTCGTCTCCTGAGATGTCAGGAGGGTTTTCAAGAATACCCGAGACGGGCACCCACAATTCTTCGTTTAATTCATCTTCGTCTGGCAGGTCATCCGTGGGTGAATAATCGAGGTTTAATGTGACCTCAGGAACGTTGTCACATGAGACTCCATCACAGTGGATGCAAACTACGGAGCACTTCAGTCCAACCTTCCTGCAGCTGCAGATGATGCTGCTGCAGCCTTTTTTGCAGCCGCAAGAGATGAGCTCAAGGAGATGTTGTGGCGCCGCGTCTTTTGTCATGATTTGAGGGCTGAGACCTTGGGAAGTGCGCAGCCACCCCCAGTCAAGAGGCTCCTTGTCAACTCCTAACCACTTCTGGACCTGTGAAAAAAGAAAATGCGTATAAATCAAGTTAAATCATCAATTTCTTACCAAAGCAATCAAAAAGCAAATATGCAGGTAGCTGGATGGTATTCAAAGGCTATTTTACCTGATGATAGGTGCGCAGCGAGTGAAATCTGATTGAATTCTGGGTGGGAGGCAATCTCGCTAGGTTGATGTTTGTTTTTGCCGCAGCCTTTGTGAACAAATTGTATCTCAAATCGTCCAGGTTCTGCGTTTTGTGCAGTCCTCCATAAAGAGCAATTGCGATACGCTCGCCTGCAGCTGCAATATCATCTGGGTTGGCGTTGCCGTTCAAGAAAATAGCAGCAGTGTGATCAAGGTCTCGATGTTTTTGAAACGCGGTGACAATTTTTGTTTTCCCCTACCCAAAGAATGAAGACGTGAAGTCACATCTACTGAAGGCGTGGATGAAGAGAAGGAGTTGAGGATTAATGCAATCATATTTGAAAGAGGTGTTGGTGTAGGTCACATCATGTAGATCTCGTCCATATTTTGTAAAAAATATATTCCGACGGTTTGGTGGTGTGATGCCTGTGAGCAAGACTAGCAAGTCCACATCCTCACCAACAATTACGACATCGTGAGTAGTGGAGAAAGAAATTGCTGTTGTTATTATAAGTCTATCGGCATCTTCTGTAGCCTGTAATGTTGGAATATTGTGTTTCTCCATTTGTGTCTTCAAGAAGTCAATGAACCGAATTTTATTGTTTTCGTTGGATAGGAACTTTTCTTGAGACACTTGAGCAACTGTACTGGCGTCAAATAAAATTTGAGGGCATATAGCAGCCTTGGATCTGCGAATACGCTCAGAGCTCTTCGTGCTTTTCTCTACAGCCTCAGTCGGATAGCCATTAAAAACTACTGTGACATTGAGTCCATAGTGAGTAGTGAGGTATTGGATATACCTAGCAGCTATTACCTCAAATGAGGAGTTTTTAGGCCATATAACTTTGTGGAGCAAATGTCCACCATCTACTGTCCACTGAAGTGCTCCGTAGTTTGCATCCACAGTGAGGGAGTCTCATGTGACAACGTTCCTGAGGTCACATTAAACCTCGATTATTCACCCACGGATGACCTGCCAGACGAAGATGAATTAAACGAAGAATTGTGGGTGCCCGTCTCGGGTATTCTTGAAAACCCTCCTGACATCTCAGGAGACGTCTTGGACCAACCAGGTCCATCAAAGAGGGCAAAATTTGATTAAAATAAACACATCTTCAAAATTGATGTCAGATTTTCAGTTATTTTTCATCGACGTATTATACAAGTATTTCTTTTTAATATAATATTAATGATAATGATAATCCCAAAAAAAATTAAAGACATCGTAAGTAATTGTCAATACCTTGATTTTTACACATACCCACGTCTGTAAATAAAAATACAAATAATAACTCATTTTTTGCTCAAGTGATTGAGGGGGAAGGGTCATTTTGAAGTCTCCTGAGATCCTAGGAGAGTGAACGGATGGGAGAGAGTTTCTAAACAATATACTGGGCCTTCAGATACATGAACGGCACTGAAAATTGTGAAATTTTGATAAAAATCGTGTAACTTCAAAAATTAGCCAAATTTTGAAAATCTGTATCTTCGAAACTATTAGAGCTACAATAACCGTTCAGATCTCAAATCATTGCAAATTTAATCTACTTCAAAAATGGTTATGACGATCTTTTATGAAAAACCAGTCCTTCCGAGTCAAAATCGACAAGAACTGAAAAAATGTCAAAAATTTCGAGATTTTCTTGATTTTTACAATGATCCGGTCTTCTGCCGAGGTCGAAAACTTGGATTTATAACATCCTCTTTTCATCATAAACAACATATCAAAAAAGCAAAAATACCTAATTTGATGCAGCGTTCACCCCCTTTTCATGTTTAATTTTACCGTACTAGTGCTACAACTGCTACATCGAAGGGACCGGTGAGTAAATTGGCGGGATATTTGAAAATATCGTGACTTTGGTCATTCTTATCTGAAAAAAGTACTTTTTTTACGATGTCCTCTAAAAATATGAATAAAATTTGGAAGGATATAGATGTAGGATATATACCGTATGTGAAATGGCTAGTCGAGCAGGTGCAGCGACCTGAATTTTTCTGAAATTTGACTTCGGCAGTGTTTTAGTTAGAGTTGGCTTTGGAAGATGGCGCTACGTACGAGCGAAATATTTGAAATGGTAAAAGCGGGTGGTAGATAAATGCGGGAGAAGTGAAGTGTAACCTCAAAATTGTGAATGTTGGAATAATGGTGAGTAATTGTTTGAAACGATAAGACATAATAATTCGGGTTTCTTTTCGACGTTCAACCAAATAACACGACTGATATTTAATTGCAGAGAGAAGCTGATGCGACTGGTAGTCGTGGAGGAAGGGGCTACCGTCAACGTGGTCCTCACCAGAGTGGTCGAGCTCTGCCTCGTCGACGAAAGGTGCAATTGAAATGAAATTAATGTCTGAGTCAAGGTGAAAATTGGAAGACATGGAAAGAAAACGCGGCAGAGTCGCCGACAGAAGGAGTGAGTAAAGTGCGAAAGAAAAGTGCAGTGACGCCGAAAAACCATGGGAAGACAGTGACGAACAGCAGCAGCAGCTGGTCGACACTGCTCAACTCCGCACCAGCTCCTGAATGATATCTCGCCGATCGCGATACGCGGCCGCTCCGATGGACAACGATTCCAGACATTCGAGTCGTAGTAGCAGCAAGGACAGGAGCAGCAGCAGCGTCAACGGTAGGGGCACTCTTTTAAAGCGAAGGCAGTCCAAGACCGACTCGAATAGCTGTAAGAGAAAGACGCATCGGCGGAAACATGAAATATCGAAGCAAGACTTGCAATGAGAGTGTGGTAAAAGGAAGAAAAAAATGACAGAGACGAGGCGACGAGACAGAGGAGGAAGTCGTCACCACGAAGGGTTCCTGAAACGGTACCAGTACTAGCAACGTGTGTGAAGAGTTCAAGAGAACGGGCCATCTACACCCAGTCGCAAATCATGCAGTTCCTGTGACACCCGACAGCGGCATCACGTCAAGAGTATGAACGGTGGAGAAGAACGGGAGCCTCGCTGAAAAAGGAAGGAGCAGTGTTGGCGATGGCAGTGACAGCCCGGATCATGAGCAAAGGCTGAAGAACCTTGAGCGTTTTGGATAAAAAGTGGACGTGACTCGAAGCAGTTATCGTAATCGATTTACGCCGACACTGGTGCCGTAGCCAATCTCGATCACAATGGATTCTTCCAACTAGAGGCGGTTTCTATATCACTCGTCGCCGTTGATCCTTTCCCTCTTAATCTTTGTACATAATGCATCTGTTAATATGAAGTTTGATCTGAAACCTTTCCATCCTTCCTATTGTAACACTCTCGTAACAATACGGTCCGATTATTTTATATTCATAAGGTTTTATCAGCTTTACGCGTTATTCCTCGTTATTTTCGTTATTTAACCTTGCATTCATACATTATTACTGATGGATTATTAATAAATTAATTCATGAAAGTGACTCTACTGGCTTGTGCTATTTTTCGTCCGGTATTTCCTTCCGCAAGATATTTGGATAAATGTACCCCTTCGATCTTGAAGAGTTTGGTTGGAATAAGCAAGACGGATAGTGGACAGAGTTTAGGCATTAGGAGGCATACAAGATGTCACAATCAGCGGGACAGGATTTCGTGTAATCATGATTTATTAGAATTTTTTCATTCATAAAATTAGCTCCCGCAGGGGAAATTACATTTTGTACTGTAAACTATGAGATAGATGTATCTCATCCAGAGAGCTACTAATGAAGTATAAAATATCAATTGAACACAGATTTGTTGATACAGAAACGATTACTATCCACTTCGTTGTTCAAATGCCTCCGCGATCGGATCAATTAAAAATAACGTTAAAGAACCACAACACGATGATTTCTACACCGACATTTGCGGGAACGGTTCGTAATATCTTATATCAAGGCAACTACATCGCGACTTTTTCTGTTTCGCGATAGGCTTCGCTTCCTGAAACAATGTTACGTTCAATCGTCGTCGTCTCCCAGTCCCAGGCTTTCCACAGATATCGGTCGCAGACAATGTACCACCGCTGGGAGGAGGGGGATCGGCTGAACGAGCAGTAGGGCGAGGCGGAGATGGAGATTTTTCTGTGTGCGTGTGGAGGTGGGGGGGGGGGGGGCGGCGGCTCGGTTGGGGATTAGTACCTCCCTCAGATTTCTGTGGAAAATTATAATAAAATATAATACATAACCGCGTCCGCGTCTCCTTACTCTCCACCGTCGTTCCTCGTCGCTCGTCTTCCTTTTGAAGGTGACTTGCAAGGAAACCGTTTCATGTGTACCTCGCCGATTTCGTTCATTCTGTTATTATGGTATTCGACAACAAGGTCTAAGAGAGAGATACGTATTTCTCTTCTCAGCGGATAAAGTTTCTCCGCAGAATCCGCAGATTAAAAAAAACGTGTCTCTTACATTTTGATGTAGAATAACAATATCAGAATGAACGAGGTCGGCGAGGTACACCGGAGACAGTATTACTTTGTTAGATAAGTTTGTAGGTGATTCTACTAATTGTATGCCAATTGTCAGCTACTCCAGTGTGGAGTATTACCAGGAGATGCCACGAGGAGGCCAATTGACACGTTACACGAATTTCGTACGACCTTTTTATCAATTTCTGAGGTTTACGAATTTCGTGTAACTTGATCTCCCACCCTACCGCCCTCGCTGCATGCGACTCCAAAGGCCGAATGGTGTTGGGGCTTGAGGGTAGTGGGTCTCGTCCAGCACGTGCTCACAGCAGATGTTCTATGTGCCCTCCTCTGATTTCCTCTCGACATTGATATCGTATGCGCTCCTCTAAGTTTTCTTGCGTATTCCGCAACATATTTCGGGGAATGGCGGCACATTCTTGTTGAATCAACCTTTTCAGGTGATCGACGCTCTCAATTATTCGCACCCCATCATAAATTTTCATCTTGAGGTAACCCCATAAAAAAAAGTCCAGTGGAGTAAGGTCGGGCGATCGAGGTGGCCACTCTGTTGGCGCTCTTAATCCAATCCAACGAGCTTCGCCAAAGACATCATTCAATAGTTCAGTAACTCTTTGACTTGAGTGTGGCGGTGCGCCATCGTGTTGAAAAATGACCTCCTGATCGTCCATCACTTCAAGAATAGCTGGCAGTATTTGATGCTCCAAGAGGTCCAAATAGGATTGAGCATTTAAATTTCCGTCGATAAAAATAGGACCAACAATTTTATCGCCAAGGATCCCCGCCCATACGTTCACTTTCTGCTTATTTTGCACATTTTGCTCGCGAAGAATATGAGGATTCCTAGCGCACCAGTATCTATGAAAATGTGACCGTACTTCACCATTCATAAAGAAAGTACATTCATCTGTAAAGCAGATACTTTGTAACACATCGGGTTGTCGGTCCATTCGTTGCAGCATCGTTTGGCAAAACGTCAATCTTCTTTGGCGATCACCGCGATGAGGTAACGCTTGGTGCGTCTGTCCTTTATAATTCTTGATTTTATTTAATCGCAGCACTCGTTGCACAGTGGACTTGGGAATCCCTGTTTGTCGCGATATCCCTCTAATCGACTGCTTCATGTTGTTTTCCACGATCTGGAGAATGGTTCTTTCAACTACCGGATCTACTTTCGGGCGTCCTGGATTTAGTAGATTCACGGTCGACCCCGTCCTTTGAAATTTTCGTAGTATCACCGACACCGTTGAAGCACTCAATTGGCACTCTGGATGTCTCTCCCGAAAAATGTGTACCACTTCACGGTGTGGTAATTGCGCCGCCAACATCACTATCTCCGCCTTCTCGGCCTCGGTATAGCGTCGCATTGTTTTTCAGTCACTGGCGCGCTTACACTGCACTAATGATGCACAAAAACTACGAACACTATCGATACGGGAATGCTCGAAAACTCCTTTTGCTACTTGAGTTCGCTAAGATGACCTGTCTTCACCTACGGCTCAGATGTACGACAGTGGAGCTCTTTCTCTACACGGCACTTCAACTCTGTACCGCATTGATTTGAAACATTTGAATCACATAACAGAGAACCATACTTTTCAGGAAAGAAGTAGATACTGTTTTCTAGTTAGGCTATTTATTAGTTTTTTGTCTTTCCTGAAAAGTAAGATTCTGTGTTATGTGATTCAAATGTTTCAAATCAATGCGGTACAGAGTTGAAGTGCCGTGTAGAGAAAGAGCTCCACTGTCGTACATCTGAGCCGTAGGTGAAGACAGGTCATCTTAGCGAACTCAAGTAGCAAAAGGAGTTTTCGAGCATTCCCGTATCGATAGTGTTCGTAGTTTTTGTGCATCATTAGTACAGTGTAAGCGCGCCAGTGACTGAAAAACAATGCGACGCTATACCGAGGCCGAGAAGGCGGAGATAGTGATGTTGGCGGCGCAATTACCACACCGTGAAGTGGTACACATTTTTCGGGAGAGACATCCAGAGTGCCAATTGAGTGCTTCAACGGTGTCGGTGATACTACGAAAATTTCAAAGGACGGGGTCGACCGTGAATCTACTAAATCCAGGACGCCCGAAAGTAGATCCGGTAGTTGAAAGAACCATTCTCCAGATCGTGGAAAACAACATGAAGCAGTCGATTAGAGGGATATCGCGACAAACAGGGATTCCCAAGTCCACTGTGCAACGAGTGCTGCGATTAAATAAAATCAAGAATTATAAAGGACAGACGCACCAAGCGTTACCTCATCGCGGTGATCGCCAAAGAAGATTGACGTTTTGCCAAACGATGCTGCAACGAATGGACCGACAACCCGATGTGTTACAAAGTATCTGCTTTACAGATGAATGTACTTTCTTTATGAATGGTGAAGTACGGTCACATTTTCATAGATACTGGTGCGCTAGGAATCCTCATATTCTTCGCGAGCAAAATGTGCAAAATAAGCAGAAAGTGAACGTATGGGCGGGGATCCTTGGCGATAAAATTGTTGGTCCTATTTTTATCGACGGAAATTTAAATGCTCAATCCTATTTGGACCTCTTGGAGCATCAAATACTGCCAGCTATTCTTGAAGTGATGGACGATCAGGAGGTCATTTTTCAACACGATGGCGCACCGCCACACTCAAGTCAAAGAGTTACTGAACTATTGAATGATGTCTTTGGCGAAGCTCGTTGGATTGGATTAAGAGCGCCAACAGAGTGGCCACCTCGATCGCCCGACCTTACTCCACTGGACTTTTTTTTATGGGGTTACTTCAAGATGAAAATTTATGATGGGGTGCGAATAATTGAGAGCGTCGATCACCTGAAAAGGTTGATTCAACAAGAATGTGCCGCCATTCCCCGAAATATGTTGCGGAATACGCAAGAAAACTTAGAGGAGCGCATACGATATCAATGTCGAGAGGAAATCAGAGGAGGGCACATAGAACATCTGCTGTGAGCACGTGCTGGACGAGACCCACTACCCTCAAGCCCCAACACCATTCGGCCTTTGGAGTCGCATGCAGCGAGGGCGGTAGGGTGGGAGATCAAGTTACATGAAATTCGTAAACCTCAGAAATTGATAAAAAGGTCGTACGAAATTCGTGTAACGTGTCAATTGGCCTCCTCGTGGCATCTCCTGGTAATACTCCACACTGGAGTAGCTGACAATTGGCATAACATTAGTAGAATCACCTACAAACTTATCTAACAAAGTAATACTGTCTCCGGTGTACCTCGCCGACCTCGTTCATTCTGATATTGTTATTCTACATCAAAATGTAAGAGACACGTTTTTTTTAATCTGCGGATTCTGCGGAGAAACTTTATCCGCTGAGAAGAGAAATACGTATCTCTCTCTTAGACCTTGTTGTCGAATACCATAATAACAGAATGAACGAAATCGGCGAGGTACACATGAAACGGTTTCCTTGCAAGTCACCTTCAAAAGGAAGACGAGCGACGAGGAACGACGGTGGAGAGTAAGGAGACGCGGACGCGGTTATGTATTATATTTTATTATAATTTTCCACAGAAATCTGAGGGAGGTACTAATCCCCAACCGAGCCGCCGCCCCCCCCCCCCCCCCACCTCCACACGCACACAGAAAAATCTCCATCTCCGCCTCGCCCTACTGCTCGTTCAGCCGATCCCCCTCCTCCCAGCGGTGGTACATTGTCTGCGACCGATATCTGTGGAAAGCCTGGGACTGGGAGACGACGACGATTGAACGTAACATTGTTTCAGGAAGCGAAGCCTATCGCGGAACAGAAAAAGTCGCGATGTAGTTGCCTTGATATAAGATATTACGAACCGTTCCCGCAAATGTCGGTGTAGAAATCATCGTGTTGTGGTTCTTTAACGTTATTTTTAATTGATCCGATCGCGGGGGCATTTGAACAACGAAGTGGATAGTAATCGTTTCTGTATCAACAAATCTGTGTTCAATTGATATTTTATACTTCATTAGTAGCTCTCTGGATGAGATACATCTATCTCATAGTTTACAGTACAAAATGTAATTTCCCCTGCGGGAGCTAATTTTATGAATGAAAAAATTCTAATAAATCATGATTACACGAAATCCTGTCCCGCTGATTGTGACATCTTGTATGCCTCCTAATGCCTAAACTCTGTCCACTATCCGTCTTGCTTATTCCAACCAAACTCTTCAAGATCGAAGGGGTACATTTATCCAAATATCTTGCGGAAGGAAATACCGGACGAAAAATAGCACAAGCCAGTAGAGTCACTTTCATGAATTAATTTATTAATAATCCATCAGTAATAATGTATGAATGCAAGGTTAAATAACGAAAATAACGAGGAATAACGCGTAAAGCTGATAAAACCTTATGAATATAAAATAATCGGACCGTATTGTTACGAGAGTGTTACAATAGGAAGGATGGAAGGGTTTCGGATCAAACTTCATATTAACAGATGCATTATGTACAAGGATTAAGAGGGAAAGGATCAACGGCGACGAGTGATATAGAAACCGCCTCTAGTTGGAAGAATCCATTGTGATCGAGATTGGCTACGGCACCAGTGTCGGCGTAAATCGATTACGATAACTGCTTCGAGTCACGTCCACTTTTTATCCAAAACGCTCAAGGTTCTTCAGCCTTTGCTCATGATCCGGGCTGTCACCGCCATCGCCAACACTGCTCCTTCCTTTTTCAGCGAGGCTCCCGTTCTTCTCCACCGTTCATACTCCTGATGTGATGCCGCTGTCGGGTGTCACAGGAACTCTGCATGATTTGCGACTGGGTGTAGATGGCCCGTTCTCTTGAACTCTTCACACACGTTGCTAGTACTGGTACCGTTTCAGGAACCCTTCGTGGTGACGACTTCCTCCTTTGTCTCGTCGCCTCGTCTCTGTCATTTTTTTCTTCCTTTTACCACACTCTCATTGCAAGTCTTGCTTCGATATTTCATGTTTCCGCCGATGCGTCTTTCTCTTACAGCTATTCGAGTCGGTCTTGGACTGCCTTCGCTTTAAAAGAGTGCCCCTGCCGTTGACACTGCTACTGCTGCTGCTGTCCTTGCTGCTACTACGACTCGAATGTCTGGAATCGTTGTCCATCGGAGCGGCCGCGTATCGCGATCGGCGAGATATCATTCAGGAGCTGGTGCGGAGTTGAGCAGTGTCGACCAGCTGCTGCTGCTGTTCGTCACTGTCTTCCCATGGTTTTTCGGCGTCACTGCACTTTTCTTTCGCACTTTACTCACTCCTTCTGTCGGCGACTCTGCCGCGTTTTCTTTCCATGTCTTCCAATTTTCACCTTGACTCAGACTTTAATTTCATTTCAATTGCACCTTTCGTCGACGAGGCAGAGCTCGACCACTCTGGCGAGGACCACGTTGACGGTAGCCCCTTCCTCCACGACTGCCAGTCGCATCAGTTTCTCTCTGCAATTAAATATCAGTCGTGTTATTTGGTTGAACATCGAAAAGAAACCCGAATTATTATGTCTTATCGTTTCAAACAATTACTCACCATTATTCCAACATTCACAATTTTGAGGTTACACTTCACTTCTCCCGCATTTATCTACCTCCCGCTTTTACCATTTCAAATATTTCGCTCGTACGTAGCGCCATCTTCCAAAGCCAACTCTAACTAAAACACTGCCGAAGTCAAATTTCAGAAAAATTCAGGTCGCTGCACCTGCTCGACTAGCCATTGGACATACGGTATATTGAACACCTTCATCAGTTTTTTTAGAAGGTCATCAGCCTTTTGAAAAGGATTAATACATCTATCCTTCCAAATTTTATTCATATTTTTAGAGGACATCGTAAAAAAAGTACTTTTTTCAGATAAGAATGACCAGTCACGATATTTTCAAATATCCCGCCAATTTACTCACCGGTCCCTTCGATGTAGCAGTTGTAGCACAGGATAGCACGCGGCTACGGAATTGCGTTCAGCTCGACCTCCCACCACTTCATTTGCAGAGATCTACGAATACGCGCGCGTTACATCTCCCACCAGCTTTACGTATCGTTCTATTACTCAGAGAAGAATTAATTTGCTACTCTGAAACTTGGAGGCCTTATAGGAACAAATCTCAGCTTTCTTCTAAAATTATTTTAAAAAATAAGAAAATTGTCCAAATTAAAGAAAAACAAATTTATTTTTGATTTTCAAAAATTAGGGTAAAATTTTTAATTTTTAAACAAATTGATATGGCCACCAGAAAGTTTGTGGAAAAATCTATGAAAAACATTTCTAGTGAAATTTTGTTTAAGACAATAGGAAAAAAGTTACAGATGTTTAAAAGTAAGGCTTTGCTTAAATAACCCAAAAATTGTACCCCCTCCACTTTGATAAATAATTCTCAAAATGAATTAATTTTTGGTGTGAGGAGTACTATCTAATAGGACTACAATTTGGCCAATTTTTAGCCCGATCTGACAACTTTAATTTTCGAGGGTGGTACACTTCAGAAATTATGCCCCATATGGGAAAATGGCTTAACTTATCAAGACCGTAGTCATTTTCGAGTCTTGGTTCAATCGCATTTATCAGGTTCACGAAGCAGTCGAAACCCCGCCTGTATCTGCCCTCGTAGAGCCCCCGGTCCTTGGCGATGACAACGAATCCGTACTTGTCGGCATTCCAGCAAGCGGAGCATATGTCCTTGAACTTCGCGTAAGGCATGTCCGTGTTCACGTGATCGTTGTGAATGTGTCGGAGGTTTGTGTCATCCTGCCGGAAGAGCACCAGCAGGTTGGCGTTATCGCGCACCAGGTGCTTGGCAATGCGCGTGTACGTCTGACAGAGGGAGAAGCAGTCGACGTCCTTGTGTCGATCCATGCAGAAAAAGGCTCTGATGTTGTCTTGCTTCTCGCAAGCGACGTCGTCGAAAATCATTATCGAGTTTGGGAGTATTTCTGCCGGCGACACCACCTGCTCATGCTCGTTGAAGGGGTGGTACTCGACACCGTCCACCGAATCGAACAGTTTTTCCAGGAACCTGTACTTGGGCTGATTTATCGATTTCGAGTAGACGTACACGTTCTCGAATCTCAGTCCATTGGGATGTGTCACGAGGGTGAGCAGCGCCTTCATCTTGCTGCAGTTGGACGGCCCGCAAAACACTGCCCGCGCGCTATTTGGAAGCAAATCGCCGTGTCGCTTCTTCTTCTCGGCGCTCCGTTGCGCGAGCTCGTCAAAGTTCGTCACGGGCAGTCTGGTGGTCTGTTCGTCGAATCGTAGTTTGGCCATGACTGGTACGAGAGCTATAAGTTGCGCGTTTATATACAATCCGTTCCCCTCTATACCGTATGTCTGACGGCAAGCGCAACACCACTTCAGCAGTTTTTCCCGACGGTGCACAGTGGGGTAGCTATATGGGAAAATAGGGACATAGTGAAAAAAAAGTTACTATATAGGGCTATTCTGTGGTATGATTGGTAAGAGTGAACCCCGGCAGAGCAGAAACCGAAGGTATCATAAACTCGTCGCTCGCCTACTTCAAGTAGGAGGGGGGGAAACTCGAGCGCACTTGCGCAGCGCTGCATTGGTATCGTAGCCGCCTCCGCGCGTGGACTTTCGGGCTGTGTATTCAAGCAACTACTGGACCGATTTTCATTTTGTAAAATGGAATCATCTCCCGAAAGTAAGTACTTTTTATATATAATAACCAAAATTCGTAGTCAAGTTGTTAAATTTTGTAAATTACAGTAGTAAAATGAGAAAATATTTCAAATTTACTGTATTAAAAAAAATTTCAATCATAAAAGAGTAATAGTGCAACTGATAGAAACGATCGGAAACTTTTTGCAAGTTGTAGGTAATATTGTTAGGTACTAAAAAATGTTTGGTGTTTCCTCAGAATCTCGCAGCTGTAACTTGTGGGTACTATAAATACATGAAACTCGCGTATGTGATAACTTTAGACATGATTTAACCACTGTATTTCAAATTTAATAGTTTCAATATTTTTTTATTCCAAAAATATGTTAAAAAATTATGTTACCACAGAATGATTATTGATATTGTATTGAAAAATGTTTTTATTTATTTAAAAAAAAACGTTTTTTAACAAAAAATTCGTACTTATTACTAAAAAAAAGTAAATAAACAGCCAAATTTAAGTGACGAGTTCAAAATAGTTTACTGAAACATAAAATTCCATAGCGAATTTGAACAACCAAAGCGCGCGAGTCAATCAATAATATTAATAGACTAATGAAAGTATCAGACTATTGAGTATCGAATTTGCATAAAACGCGTGCTGGAATATGTTTTCTAATAAGTTTTCTAATAAAACTTGTAGTAACGGTTAATTTTTTTAAGAATAGGAGTGTAAACATTTATAAACAATACGCGTTTTTTTATGGATAAGCGTCGAAATACTGGTTAAATTAAAAACTGTTTTAAGCAGAAGTTGTAAATAATAAGAAAGTCCTTTAAATGAGCCGTGTTATGTTATAATCAGATCATTTTTTCAATAAAATTAATGATAGTCGAAACTTATGTAGCCTTAGTTTTTTATTATAATAGAAAATATCTGAATAATTTGGCAAATAAAAGTTTTTCATAAATATTTGGTTTACATTTTAGGTTCTTCGTCGACCAATAACTCAAATAGTGACCCACTTGAGTTAACGTATGAGGATGTATTTTCTATCTTGAAACTACATTTACATAAAGGATACGCATCTGCGCAGACTATACTGGAAGCTCATTTTGAAGGCATCTTGAAACAGCCATATAAAATGCCATCAGATTTCGCAAAATCAAGTTTCAAAAGCCTTGTGGGTCAATTGTACTCAAGATGGAAATCGAAACACTCAAAACACGAAGCATTTATGTCATCGTATAAAGATTGGTTAGAAGCAAAGACTATCGTTTTCCCGAAAGCATTAAGTCCTTCAACTTCGCCCGTTAAAAAAAAACAAAAGTTCATGAGGAAAGTACAGAGAAGAGGAAGAACTTTAAAGAGTTAGGCGAAAAACAACGAAGACGCAGAACTTTGAGTTTATGCAGTTCATCATCAAGTCCCGAAGAAATGGCCTATGCTGCAGGACGTAAATAGAAAGCTGCTGGCAATGATGATGCTGCATATCTTCTTGAACAAATTGCAGTCGGACCCCCATCAACAGCCAGCGTTATTCGACAGACTTGCGATTCGCATGTTACAAAAATGAGTCCTGATGAAGCTGTCGTGTGGCTATTTCAAATGAATGCCACTAAACGCCAGTATGAAATAAATTCAAAAAGTAACCCCGGACGTTACCCAACTTATAAAGTCATGAGTGAGGCAAAAGATAAGTGCTATCCTTCTAATATAAAGATCTCTGGGCACTATGCAGAGGTACCCTTAGAAGACTTATTACAACACACTGCTCAGCGTCTTTGTGAAGATCTGATCGAAGTTTGTGAACAGATACCTGCAGAAAAACGAGATACACTAATTTTACAGTGCAAGCACGGTGGTGACGGGTCTTCTGGACACAGTGAGTACAAGCAGGCTTTTGTAGATGCTGATGGAGTTGAACACGAAGACTCGTGTATGTTTATAACATCTCTGGTACCTTTGCGATTAATCACCAGAGATCCAATAACTAATAAGGATACTGTTTTGTGGCAAAATCCAGTGCCTAATTCTCCAATATATAATCGTCCGATTAGATTGCAGTTTGCGAAAGAAACACCGGAGTTCATACAAGCTGAAAAACAATGGATGGATCAGCAAATCGAAAAAGTTAAGAACTTACAAGCTGAAATTATGGTCGGCTCTGTAAATCTGAAGGTGGGTTTTCAGATGTTTCCGACAATGTTTGACGTTAAGCTCATCAATGGCATGACGGGCAACACTTATACAAAGAAGTGTTATAATTGCGGTTTAACGTCAAAGGACTTTAATAACATCGATAAGTGCTTCAGTAAGGAAATAAAGAGCGAGACCATGCAGTATGGTCTTTCTACTTTGCATGCTAGAATACAATTCTTTCAGATCATCTGCAATATAGGATACAAGTTACCTTTTTTGAGTAATGCACTTGGACCAAAGGATCCGCGGTATCCGCAGATGCTTGAGCATAAAAAAGAAATTTATAAAGGTTTTAAGGAAAAAGTTAAATTAAAAGTGGATCAGCCAAAGGTAGGAGCCGGAAATACAAACGATGGCAACACTGCACGCAAGGCCTTTCAACATCCAACAGTTACTGCAGAAATCACAGGTGTGGATCCAGAACTCGTTCAACGATTCGCTTATATACTAGAAGCTCTCACTTGTGGTTATGAGCTGAACCTCCATTTATTTGGTGAGTTTTGCACTGAAACTGCTCGTTTTTATGACAGCAAGTATAAATGGTACGAGATGTCACCAACCGTGCATAAAGTTCTTGTGCATGGAAAAGACATTATTGAACATTTGAAGCTGCCTCCTGGATTACTATCAGAGGAGTGTCTCGAGCATGGGCATAAGAAAATTAGATATATTCGACAATATTTGTCGCGTAAATGTTCTCGAGAGAAAATCATGCATGATATTTTCCACCGCATGCTTGCTGAGTCTGATCCCATAATTGCTGGTCTTATTTGCAAAACTAAGCGACACCATCAGCCACTGTCATCGGTAGTACGAGCAATGGTTGTTGCACCAAGCATCGATATTGATGTTGCACAATCCAGTGATCATATTGCCGGTGATAGTGCCATCGAACCAGGTGCAGATATCGATAGTGATACTGAATATATGTCTGATGATGAGGTACCATTAATTGATATAATATTCTCAGATTCAGATGAGAATTCTGATTATAGTGATTCAGATATAGAATTGTAAAGTATATTTTACCGTTAATGTTTGCTAAATTATTGTACTTAAAATTTTGCTTCAATTAAGATAAAAGTCTTTCGCAATAATTAGTATAGTTCTATGTATTGACATTTTCAAATGATTATTAATATTTTTATATTGAAAAAAGTTAATTTGCATCTGCAATTGTTATTTTAAAACATGCTTTAAATTACTTATCTCTTCGTAAGCAATATTTTAAATTACAAATATGCAAGTTCGACTGTGATAAACAACTTTTGTAATAATAATTATATTTGTAGAAATGCGAATCAATTATACATTTTAACCTTATTTATCATTTTTAATGGCTTTTATCTATTTTAATAATAAAATTTACTTTTGTACGCAGTGTAAATTTTAATATTTTAATCTGAAATCTTTTAAATATCTTTTAAACATTGCTGCTGTTAAAGTCTTGTAAAACATACGTTTTTGTAAAAAATAAAATATGTAAAAATGATTATTTATTTTCAAATATTGCCTTCCACTTATCCACTTCTATTCTTTTTTTTTAATCATCGATTTTTATATGTCAGCCATTTACAGTAATAGCTTTTTTAGGTTAAACGAACTTAAAAAATTAAAAATTAAACCAACACATGGTCACCAATTGTTTCAACAATTAATTGTTTAATACCAAATCTAATAATGTAAGTTGATTCTATGAGAAAAAATAAGACAAAAATGTCGGTTTCATTTTTTTTATTAGACATGTATTTTGTTAGTAACAGCGTTTGTTATATTGTAAAAAGCATTAAATAGCCAACGACTGACTAAATACGCATCCAATCAAAAAAATGAAATTTACATTTTTGTCTTCTTTTTTACATAGAATCGTCTGGCGCTATTAGATTTTGTACTAAAAATTGTTATCCAAAGATATTGCAAAAAAATATTTAATTTGCAAAAATTTTGCACACGCTGATAATTTTTAATAATTTTGACATCGAATTTGAACTCAGCGACCCCCAAAATCTAAATACCCCAAATTTCAAACGTGTAGAAAAATATTTTGATGAATGTCCCCATTTACCCATATAGCTGTCCCACTGTGCGGTGGTCGAAAATTGCATTGGATCTAATGCAAGATTCGACCACCGTCGGTAAAAACTGCCGAAGTGGTGTTGCGCTTGCCGTCAGACATACGGTACACGCCAGCGTAGCACATTGCATATCGGTTGGCGCTATCGAATCCCAGATGGTTCCCTAAAATTCGATGACAATACCGACAGCCCAGACACGTACCAAATAGCCAGGACACGAACCAAATAGACGTTTCAGTCCGAAAAACATCGGCCATCTCAATAGTGGTGAATATGACAGATGCTCTGACAAATAGTTTGATAATCGTTTGGATTTTTTTCGAATAATCAAGATAGTGAACGGAAGTAGTGCCATTTTTTTCTGGTTGTGCATAAAGAGTAGAAAAGGAGATAAGTATCTCAGAAGTGCCATCAGATAAGTTACTTCCTAATTGACCGATTTAACCTCATTTTGATCACGTATATAAAGGACAAATACTTTGTGGACATTCTATTTTTTGTTTTCAGCGTCATGCGAGAACGGGACGGATTGATGGAAATTTAATTTTTCTTCGCTGTCAAAAATCAACCTAGGTAGAAAAGAATTCTCTAGAATTGCGGTACAATGCCACGGTAGGAATATCAGGTTTTACCGACATGACATGCTCCGACAAGGTCTGTATCAACTTTAGCGGTATATTGGGGGCACTGCACTAATCCTGTAGCACATTTTTCTATCTGGGAAAGCATAGAGGAAAATGCCCTAATACGAAGATAGTTCCTAATATGGGGTAGTTAACTTTTGAGCGAGTATTAGTTCCGACGTCTATTTCGTACATTGCGTACTAATCACCGACTTGCCAGAAAGCGCCCATTTTCTTTTTGGAGCAAACATGTGTTCTGTTTTGACGTTTGAGGTTATAATAATTTTGCGTTGTAAGGAAAGTTTTCTAGTCGTGTTGCATTTTGGATGTTTAAGGACTTAAAGGTGAGTTTTTAAAGTTTTAATAATATCATTCTATATAAAATTTTGCGTAGTTTATGAAAATGATTTTGTTTTTTAAAAGAACACATTTTTTGCAAAAAGTCACCCCTCCTAAAAATCTAATTTGCTCCTAATATGGGGTACTTATCAATTCCTAATTTGGGGTACCCCAAAGGTGAAGAATGGGTGATGTGTCAAGGCTGCTTCATATGGAATCACGTCGAATGTGCTGGTTGCGAAAAAAGCCGGTATATTTGTGACTTTTGCCCTAGTAAATAGATTTGTTTTGTGTTCTTCTTAGATAAGGCCATTTTTGGCTCATAAGAAAAAAATCTTTTGTTAGAAGTAGTCTTTATATTTCATTGCCATAAATAAATAGTTTTTATACAAAAAACCCAAAATAATTTTAGTTATTTTTAAATTTTACATGTTAACATAGTGTACCCCATATTAGGATAACGTATGCTCCTAATATGGGGCAGTGAAACTTTTTTTCAATGCTGCATATTTTCTTCTGCATTTTTTTTAAAACCTGTTTCTTCTTATTAAATGCTTAAAAAGTGTTCAAGGAAACGCAAAATTTAGAAGTAGTGTTTAAAAGTCACTATATTTTTTTATTACAGTGTTTTTAAAAAAAGTACCCCATATTTGGACACTTTCCTCTATTATTATGGTAGTACAGCTGTACAGCGTTCCGATAATATATCGTCTTCCTGTACTGACAGTATACATGCATTTTTTACCTCCAATATGCCGGAATTAAAAATCTCTAGAACTCTACGGTACAATGCTATGGTAGGAATATCAGGTTCTACCGACATAACATACTTCGACAAGGTCTGTATCAACTGATATTCCTACCGTGGCATTGTACCGCAGAGTTAAGGTCGGGTCACACATTACCGGGCCGTGCCAGGGCCGGAGCACGGCCGAGTATCGTCCGTCGTCCGGCGGATGATCTGTCCAATAGAATCAAATGCTTTTGTTCACACTTTACCGAGCCGTGACCGGGCGTCGCCAATGGACCGTCACCGGGCCGGGCCAGTTAGTTCAGTTTTACTTTTTCATCGTGACGGTCCGGCCGCGCTTCTCTTGTTTCTGTAATTTACGTGTTTTAGTGCAATCAACCTAGCAGTTTCCAAGGCAACTGACGACTGACGACCATGTGTGATTACTAGATACACGCGCCGTGCAAGGGTTCTGACCTTTTCTTCCTCTTCGGCCGTGTTCGACCCTGGCACGGCCCGGTAATGTATGTCTCACCCTTTAACGTGCCGTGCCAGGGCCGAATGACGGCCGTGTCCCGGCCCTGGCACGGCCCGGTAATGTGTGTCCCAACCTTTAGAGAGATTTTTAATTCCGGCATATTGGAGGTAAAAAATGCATGTATACTGTCAGTACAGGAAGACGGTATATTATCGGAACGCTGTACAGCTGTATTACCATAATAATATGCTTTCCCAGATAGAAAAATGTGCCACAGGATTAGTGCAGTGCCCCCAATATACCGCTAAAGTTGATACAGACCTTGTCGAAGCATGTCATGTCGGTAGAACCTGATATTCCTACCGTGGCATTGTACCGCAATAGGCCTCTTGGCGAAGCGAATGGCTGTTGTAAAAAGGGTGAGACAGAGTATCATCCAAGATATTTTATGTGAAGCCAGTACTTCAAGATCTGATTTACCCCTACGCAAGAAGAAATCCCTCCTGAACCTGAACGTTCAAATATTGAGGAAACTGTGGATAGGCAACGTACCATCGGAGTACAAATAAACTTGAGAAATAACTATTGGAGCACGAACTCTATGTTCAGGGCATATCTTACATTTTACTATGCAAATGTTATTTTCCCATTTTAGTTCCACATATCCAACTGAAGAATCTCCATAACCCTCTCTTTCAGCCCTGAAATAATACAATAAATAGATAAAATAGCTTTTGTGGCTTTCGGTAACATAAACTAACAAAATATATTTCCACAGTGAATTCTTATTTGTCAGACAGATTACCACATAAAAAAGGTAAAGTGTTCCACCACTTTATACTAAAATTATAGAAAGAAAAACTATTATATATTACTAACCGTTTAGCTTTAACTCCACGTTGCTCGGCAGACATAAATTCGTTTCTTGAGAAAAAATTAACCACCATCAACGAGTCCACCAAAGGCAGATTATCAGACTGTGCTTTTAAAAATCCTTCAGACATATTGCTTATGAATGAAAAATAATGTGTATACACAAATACACGACTTAAATCTGTAAACCGGCCCATACACGGTTATACAAAACTGAAGCGTCGGGGTAAAATTCAAGAAGGCCGCTCGTGCCCCGTCGGTAGGGCAGATCTCCGTCGGTACTGACTGCCCCTGAATGCACGCAACCAGCCCGTTGGTGGCGCCGAACTATCCTAGCTTAACTACTCACTGCAATATTGTGAAGTCTGAGCTCATTTCAAACGACTGAGCATTTCTCCTTGCCGCAATTTGCAAAATTTGCGATTTTTTTGGTTAAACCAACAGTTTCTAAGTCGAAAAAGCCAAAAGCATATTTATCGTGTAAAAAATGCACATTTCTACTAAGGTCTCCACCATTCTCCGAAGGTGACCGTGTAGAACTATCTGAGTTCACTGGGTCATTCTCGTTCGTTGCTGGAGCGCTAAATAAGTTCACACCAGAGCTGTATGATTTCCCTTCCGATCGATCGTTCATACCTGAACCTTAGTGCAGCGCCATCATTAGCTAATTGAATTCTTTGCCTTTTCGCCTCAATAGTGTGACGAACTTCTGCAGCTCTCTTTAAAGTTTTTTATTCGCTGAGAGTGGATGATTATATACTCAGTGTATTTCAGTCGTAATTTCTCGTAAACAAACAAAATATATCTCTCTCCTTCATTTTTTTCTGCCACTATTGCTCCCACTCGATAATCCATTGATGCCGTACGACTATAGCAAATGGATTTTGATGCTTTCCTGCTCACAGAAGCGTTCACTCTCATTTTTCTGAGTTGATTGCGAGAATGCATATTTTCGAGCATTTTTAGCCAAATCGTTGGAGATTCCTTTTAGAATTTGTTTTAACCTTTAGAGTTCGGGGGTGGTCGGTAAATCGACGAGCAGTCAGGTCGGGGCCTCAAAATAGGAAATTTATAGATTTTATTTATAAATTTCACGTCTAAAAAAAAGTCGATTTTAACTGAAATTTCCCCGGACTCTAAAGGTTAAAACGTCACTTGGGATGCCATCTCCGATGGTTCCATGGGAGTATTCTTCAGGATTCATCAGAATGCCACACCATTTGATGTCACAGTTATCATGAATATTAGAAGCGCGATCAGGAATATTTTGAACACTCTAAGCCTGCAACGTCTCCTACGTTCTGTGCAACTGCGTATTTAAAGCATTTATGGAAATAATCTATCATTGGTTTGACTAATTCTTTTTCTGGATCTTTGTCTTTCGGGACATTTAATAAAACTTTTTTCGTGCTTCGAGTTAAGTGACGTTGATCAGAAAGTTTGATAGTTTCATGCTTTAGAACACTCCTCAATTTCGCAACAGCTGATGAATCTTCATCACCAACAAATATGCCTCATTCCACATTCTGCTTTTTAAAAATTTATTGAGTAGCCATTTTTACAACCAAGCTGGTTCCATCACCTTAGCGGTTCAACAAAAACCTTTACAACAGACGTACTCCGCTTTAGTAATTCCTTTATTGCACATGATGCAAGAACGATTTTCATTTTCAGTTACATAAGCCACTCTGTGTAGGTACCGTAGAAAGAGACGAATCCATTGAGATTGTCATAATTATTACCAGAATCTCACTTTGACCACGCGGTGTTAAAAGATAGCATCAATCTCACCAGTTGTTTGCCTGTTTGTTTACATCTACCGATGCGAATTTAATCCGCCATTGTTACGTCATATCCCGGTGGGCCATCTTGCCACAAGACGCGCCGAGATGTACCGTATGTCTGACAGCAAGCGCAACACCACTTCGGCAGTTTTTACCGACGGTGGTCGAAAATTGCATTGGATCTAATGCAAGATTCGACCACTGTCGGTAAAAACTGCCGAAGTGGTGTTGCGCTTGCCGTCAGACATACAGTATGTATGTGATCCGCGAACGGGTAGGCTACGCGTAGGAATAGCGGTCGACATGTGAGCCTTGAAGAGTGTCGAGTGTGTGTGCGTGTGTGAGCTAATAACGGTAACATATAACCGCGCGTAGTATAGCGACACCTATGTGGATACAATCTACGAAAGCTCTGTAACGTCGGGTAACAAGAGTGTAAAGGAGTATTTATAGCGATTCCGTGAGTGATCTTATTGCCAGCCCTGTGCACGAACTGCCTTTGGATAAAAATTCCTCGGAACTAGTATACTTCCATGTAGGTTTAATTAATAGTTTAATAGTTGTAGATGCTAATGCTTCAGCTGGTTTAGGAATTAATTTATACCATAATTTATTATTTTGATACATTGGTGGAGTTATGTCGTTACAGTCGATTTCTGTTCCAGTTTTCCTTAGAATATCAGTTCTAGGTGTTATAAATAAAGTAGCATTATTTTTAGCCACAGGTAATTGTAGAAAACATTCTTTCGTATTGGGATCTGACATGTCTCGATACGCCGTCTGGTGACGAGAAGTAAAACTATTCCTAATATACCGTTTAGTGGGTTTAGCGAGTGACTGGCATTGGATTAATGTACAGAAACCATTATTATTAATATTAATATTAAGCTCGCAAGCGGCTCGAAAGGAAGGGGTACGCTTCGGTACAAGGGCGGGTTTTTTTTTTCAATTCACGATGCGAGAAGAAAGTTTCGAGAAAGTGGAAGAGTAAAAACGTGAGAAAAACTCCGGGAAGATGCGCAGATACGTCGACGTCCCGTGATGCGGTCAAGGGACAGGCGTATGTGCGTCTCGAAAGCTGAATTTATGGGAGGTCAACCGTGGACGATAGCGGAGGGTAAAGGGTGCCCATGTCCTCCCGCGAGTCAGCTGAAAGTTGGGAAGGGTTCGCGAAGCCCTGCGGGTGCCGAAACAATAAATAATAATTAAATAACAACTACACTCCCATACACTCTATGTTGGCAGTACCTATACTGATTTCGGCCATATTGAACTTTTTGAAGTAAGCTCCTCCCCCATGTCAGATCCCAATAGTGAACACGTACTTCTATCGATTATAAGTACAGGGTGACTGGTACCGCGACGTATTCCTTTTTTTGAAGAGGTGTTAATAGAGACAATTTGCAGTCGATTGAACCACAATATGCATAATCCACTTGTTGATAGTTTTCGAGATATTTTTATTTTTGTGTTTTCTTAGAAATGGACTACTTTTACTACTAATTGTAAAATAAAAAAAGGATAATTTTTTTGTAATTTTTTTGCCTACCGTTAATACACAGTAGTTCATGTTATGTAACAAAAATTATGTTAAATAGTTTGATATGACAAAAATATAGCAGCTAAAGCCTGCAACGGTTGTTAGAAACTTTAACGCAATTGTAGATTCACCAGGATTTATTTCAAAAATTTGTGAATACACGTACAAATTATTTTAAAAACTTCTCTGCTTCATCACCTTTCAAGTGAGGTACAAAGTTTTAAGAAATTTCCTGTTACTTCCAGAAATACAATAATACAAAAATAGCTCAGCAGGTAGGCTATCTTAAGGAGTTTGGGGAGTAAAGTCAAAATGATGGGAAAAATCTGAACAAAATTATCAAATAATTATGGAATTATTCTAATGACTCTGTAATTTTTTCATATTTTTCATGTGCTGTTTTCGAGAAAAAAGAAAAATAATTTCATTTCTTTTTTAACCTCATCTGAACTTCATGCTACATAAAATACTTTACTAATGCTAAAGTTAGTCAACATTTATTTAAAATATACTAAAATGTATTTTTTGATCAAATTTTGATTAATTATTGTTAAAATAATGACAGTACTTACAGTTCTGCAATACAGGGTCGATGAAAGAAATTCGATATTTTGAAAAGAAATGATGGTGAATTTCTGAAAAAATTACACGTTATAGAATAATTAATCAACTTTAATTTGGTATTATTTTTAAACTCTTCCTGTGTTTCGTTGTCGAGAAATTAAATAAAGTAATAGGGAAAATGTCATTTGTAGAAAAAACGAATTTCTTGAGAAATGTGGCAACGTTGCAAACGCAATCAGACGCGGCGAACGCGAAGACCGTGCGGACACTTTTATGACAGCTACCTAACCTTACAATCCTAACCTCGAAAATGCCGTTGTTTTTCTGTGCGAACTGTTGTCTATTTATCGCCGTAGCTATCCTAATTTATACTTTCTATTCACCTTAGGCACTACTCATTTCCCCCACGCACTTACAATCCTTCTTTTCCACTCTAATCACTTTCCACAAATAAATTCTTTCTCGAAAATCGAGGTTAAGACAGGTTATAAACACACATCATGCAGTAAAATTTAGTGCTCAATGTAGCCAACTACTGCATTGAAAATTACCTCTGCCACATCGTTGCCAGTTTTCTGACGGATTTTCGATATTTTTTCATAAATTAGAAAGAACATTTGTACATAATTATACATTTTCTAAACTATAAAAAAAATTAATTGAAAGTGAAATAGACGTGAAAAACAGTTTTTCCGTTCGTACTTATTATTTTTTGTAAATAATAATTTTCAAGTTTTTCAGTTTCAGGGATTGCAAACTTGCAGGAGAACAATAGATTTCCCTTGCCCTTCACCTCCCCTCAAACGCACTCCCCAAACTCCTTAATGTTCTCTAAGTTAGAAGATAAGGATTAGGAAAGTTTCTACCTGATTTTAGGACCTGTTATTTAATCGGCATAATTCGTTTAATAATTATTAATACAATTAATACATAGGGTACAAGAAGCAGCAATAATTCTACGAAATAATTTTTCCAACAGGATTACTAGAACAGAAATAAGGTAACGGGCTCGTATTTGCATAAGAAGTAGAGGTAGTCACTTCTAACATCTCTTATAAACTGGATCAAATAAAATGAAAAAAAAATTAATGGACTTTTATTTACTTTCCCAATTTTTTATGAGGACTAAGTTGTGTCTGCACCTACTAATTTTTTATTATTTCTGGAAATAACAGGAAATTTCTTAAAACTTTATACCTTCTTCGAAAGGTGATGAAGCAGAGTTTTTAAAATAATTTGTACGTTTAATGTATTCAAAAATTTTTGAAATAAATCCTGCTGAATCTACAATTTGGTTAAAGTTTCTATCAACTGTTGCAGGTTTTAGCTGCTATATTTTTGTCATATCAAACTATTTAACATAATTTTGTTACATAACATGAACATGTAACTATGTGTATTAACGGTAGAGGTAAAAAAATTACAAAAAAAATTAACTTTTTTTTTATTTTACAATAGGGAGGTCTCAAAAATATGATGTTATCATTTTATGCTTCAGAATCGTAGAAATACGTGTCTAAAACCAGTCAGTGAAAGAATTTTTGAAAAATAATGACACTTGGCTTCTCAAAATAGCCATTTGAAGTTCAAATATTCGATCGTGACACAAAACTGTACCTGAGTGGCTTGACGTCAGCTGCCCGCTCCACAGCTCCGCTCACTCCTGCTTGTACGCGGAGCATAGGCAATATCATTCAGATTATGTTTGTGCGTTGTTTGAAACGGAAGAAATGGAACCAGGGTTCCAAAAAGCGGACACACACAATTTATCCAGTAGAGATGTTGAAATGCTGCACGATTTCATGGCCCTCAGCACCCAATTTTCTTCAGGTGTTAAAGCAATGCGGTAAGTGGTATTGTGTAGGGTAAACCACCTAGTTATCAGACACCTTGCTGTTATTGGACAGTTTGATTTAAATAAATAAAAACAAGATTCGTAGTTTTTACTTAAATAAATATTATTAAAAATCGTACCTGCCTTATTGATTCTTGACTGTCCAGTTACTGGATTGTGTATTTCCAAAAAATAAGAACACTGTCCAATAACTAAGTTTTTTGACTTTATGCCAGTTTTTTATTGTTTAAAATTATATTCTTTTCAACTTAAAATTATAAGTTACTAGAATGTAAAGCCAATATATTTTCAATTAAAACAAGCCACCACTCATATCTCTCTAGGTAGAAAAATATCTTTTTAACACGGTCTCAAATTTTTTTAAATGCTTAAGTGTCCTAGTGTCCTAACTGGGTGGTTTACCCTACCTACATTTGAGGCGGTAAAAGGCAAAGTGGTGTAAGTCATTTCAAGAACCAGAAGAATTTAATAGAAATGTTGCCGTTTGTAGCCGTTTGTAGTTGGCCGTTCGTATTTGTACTGCCATCCCCTATGGACCTTTAAACGAAGTTATAACTTACACCACTATTCTAGCTAACACATTTGATTATATAGATAATACTGATTGAGACAGATTTTCAAGCAAATTTTTGTAGATAATCTTTGGACTACTATAAAAACATTGTCTTAATTTGTAGAAGATCTACCGTTTAGAAATAGAGATATTAACTATTAAAATATATCGCCATTTTACACGGGCTCTTTGGCCGAAATTAGATATTGTACTATAATTAAAAAATGGCGAGACAGATTTTGAAGAAACTTAGCCCAATGATAAATTAACCTTATCCACGCATTTTCCAAAAAATGACTTATTTTGACCGTTTTTGAGAAACTGTCGCTTCTGCATGTGGAACTTTGGCTTGCTGTAGAATTTCTGATATTTTCCTCTTTCGGGATCGTTTCTCACTGCTCTCCCGAACCCGTTTTGAAGTGAACTGCTTGTCGGCTTGACAAGAAAATAAATGCGGCCCAATATTTGGCTTCATTCTGGCATTTACTTTGCTCAATTTATATTCTATGTAGGTTTCCATGTCCTCCTTTAACTGAAAATGTTCACATATACATTCAACATTCAATAAAATGCAGTAGGAACTTACATCAAAATGATCTTCGCAACAATACATAGTAGACTTTTTCGATACTTCCGCAATGTCGCGTCTTGCTGCCGAAACCCATTTTTGCCGCTTCTTAGAATCTTTCGGAACCGAAACAAATATTTTATCTGATGTTGTATCTGATGTATTTTTACAATGAGGCACAAAACACCACTTCCGAGTTGGCATATTTGTTTTAAAGGCATAAACAGGTTAAAACACTTAACAACGTCTATGCGTGCGTAGCGTCTGTGGGGTAACTGAGCCTCAGCAGCGGGCAGCTAACGTCACAACGGTAGCCTCGTCCCGAGGTACCGTTTTCTAGCCTCTTTCGAACCACGAAATAATATTGCCCATTACTCCGTGAATTTTTTTTTTAATTTTTTTTATATATGCCACGTATTTGTGGATCACATTGTCTCCCGAATTATAAGTAAAACAAAAAATATGAGACCTGCCTATTAGTAGTAAAAAGTAGTCCATTTCTAAGGAAACAAAAAATCAAAATATCTCGAAAACTATCAACAAGTGGATTATGCATATTGTGGTTCAATCGACTGCAAATTGTCTCTACTAATACCCCTTCAAAAAAAGGAATACGTCGCGGTACCAGTCACCCTGCATAATATATGCGACTTCTCCTGCGGTGACTGCCATGTATCCAGGACCTTTCATAAAGTTGTAGGCGAATTCGTCCGGGAATTAGGTCGCTAAGGTTAGTGCATTGCTAAGTACTTGTTATTCCAATTGGCATCGTTGAGTGAGTACGTCGTGATATAAGTTAATTATCTGCCTTTTAATATATTTTTCCACATAGATGAATTTGAAGTTTACATAAGCAAAAATATCGAAGAATGAAGTTTACAGAGATTTGTTTTTGGGAAAAATACCTCCCTTTTGGGTTTCAATTATAAAGAGTTTTGGATGTTCCGTGTGAATTAAAGAATATCCACAGACTTTTTGCAAATATAACTTCATATTCGTAATCAGCGACCCCCCCAACAAAACCTATACCAAATTTGGCATGAATCTGTCGATTTTCGAAAATACCCCTGGGGGAGCATTGTTCCCCTGGGGGAAGATATTTGTATTGGGTTGTAACATAATTACGTGCCGTTTTTTGAGTGCTTTTCAAATGCTTTATTTCAAACAATAAATTCAATAATTCAATCAATCAAATACTCTCCACCATTATTTACGACCTCTTCCCAACGTTCAACAAGTTTTTCGATCCATCGCTTGTAGAAATCCGCCGGTCTAGAAGCAAAGAAATTTTCGAGCCAATTTTGCAAATCCTCGTCATTATCGAACGTAATTCTTGACATGTTGTTGCTCAGAGACCGAAAGAGATGGTATCCGAAGGCGCCAAGTCCGGAGAGTAGGGCGGATGCTGCAGAACCTTCCATCCAAGCTCTTGGAGTGCTGTTTTCGTCAGATTTGCAGTATGCGGTCTTGCGTTGTCATGTTGCAGAATGGTGTTCTGGTGACAATTGCCTCGTTTGTCGCAAAGAACTTCATCGAATCGTCTCAATTGCTGCGTGTAGAGCTCCGCGTTGATCGTCTGGTTCCTATCGATCGGTATAAAACACTATGCATCAACTGCTTACTGTACCCAAAAAATTTTCCATTAAACAAGAACGGCGCGTAATTATGTTACGACCCAATATATGGAAATTATTATTAGTGATGGTGTAAGGATCGTAAGAGCCGCTGTCCGTGCGACGGCGACGGCGACGACAACGAGCGCACCGAGGACCACATCTGCCGTGTTGACCACTACGGTGGCAGCCTCCATTTCCACAACAAAGAGGACGGGTGGAACGGACCAAATGACTGACGTGACCGACGACTGCCGCAGAACACCTGGCGCGGTTTTCGAGGGGGTCATCAACATTTGGCCCCTCACGACCCTCGCCTCCAACAACTTCTGGCGGGGGTCCGTCGTCAGTGCACCCACCAGCAGTCCATAAACCGGACACCATACCCAGCACGTCCAGGGGGGCACCACTATCCGGTCTCCTACGCCCCGGCCCTTCAACAACCACTAGCCGGGGCCCAACGCCACCTCCTCGACAGAGTGGAAATACGGTCGCCACAACCACCTCGGCACCGGCTTCCACTCGCACCTCGCCGACAACCAGCAGCAGGCGAAGAGCGGTGACCACGCGGGGGTGAGCCACAAATGCCCCACCTGAGTCACCGAAGATAACGAGGAGCATGGCCAGGAGATTGCGGGCGTCCAGGATGGACCAAACACCCCCGCGGTTAGTATCCCGACGTTCTCCCCGTGGTCACAAGCGGTCATCGCTGCTTCTACCCCCACGCCCGTCGTTACCCCCGTCGCCAACGAGGGAGTACCGGTGCAGCAGCAACAGCAACTACAGCTGCAGGGACGTCCCATTGTCACCCTGACGAGGGTCATCCCTCGTCTATCCCACCCAGCACGATCATCTGCATCTGCATCTCCAGTCCGGTCGCCTCGATCACCGCCATCACCATCACCATCACCACCTCGGTGTGTGGTGGGCCCATTTGCTCCTTGGGCACCCAACCTGGGAAGGGCAGAATAACCCCCTCGATCGCTACCTAGGTTGGAGGAGATCGTGGCAGAAGAGGAGGAAGAGGAATCGGACTTAAGAAGAGGCGGCTCGCCAACCCCCGATGGAGCCTCTGAGGAGGAGGTGCCCGCCGTAACAGCAGATGCGGGCACCAGGGCAGTGGAAGATGAACTTTCTGCAAGACGCCTTAGCAATGGAGCCGTCAACCTTTCCATCGTCGGTCGATCGAGGATCGTAAGGTCAGGTCGTCCTAGGCGATCTGGGCGACCATCTAGTAGGTCGCCGTCGTCGTCATATGGCGTTTTAGAGGAACTCCTTCCCGGAGATACCAGCCCCCCAGGAGGTGGAAGTACTGCCTCACAAGTCAGAACTGGAGGCAGCATGGAGGAGATGCTCGGCGACCCGAGGATATCACGTGGGGAGACGTGGGGACATCAACGATGATGAACAAGAGATCCGGAGGAGAGTTAGGGCGGAGCAAGCTCGTCGGACCCTGCCCTCAACACCAGCTTCCCGTCCTCCGCTTGAGCGCCGCAATGAGGACACCCTCCGGATGACGACAGCGATGACAGTGACAACGATGATGACGGCAACGATGTCCACGTCATCAACCAGCGCTCCAGCCCAACTGGGGCGATGGAACACTAGCACTAATTAACTTAATTATAAATTTTTCAATAATTTTTAAATTATAATAGATATAGCTGCTATATATTTTTGATTTCCTGATATAATAAATAGAATTAATTGAATAAATTGTGTATTTTTATCTACTTGACAAAAAATGTCTCCTATAGTTTTAATTTCTTATTCAATAAATTATTATTTATTACATTTTCGTACAATTTTATCTCCACTAATTGGTTCAATTTATAGAATTAATGAAATATCAATTCGAAAAATTTTATCTTTTTCTTCAATTAATCATATAAGATCAATATTATGTTTAATATCAAGACAAATTTTATGAATAATTTGTTTTATTTTGTATTCAATAATTAATATACAGGGTGTAAAGAAAGTCCCAGGACGGCTGAATATTTTGAAAAATATGCGTCGCATAGAAAAACAAAAAAACAGGTTTAATATTTTTAAAAGTTCTATCCAGCCATATCAAGCTCGACCCCCCACCCCTCTCCCCCGCAATGGGGCGAGGGGTAACTTCCAAATTTTAAACGGCAACCCACAATTTTTATTGCAGATTCGGGTTTCATGTTAAAAAATAAGAAACTTGTCTGAAATATTTTTTGTATTAGGGATAGATGGTGCTCGAATCGATGGGGGAAACATAAAAATACGAAATCATGAATTCATAAAAAAAAACTCGAAAACGAAAAACAAAAAACACGGTTTCAATATTTTTAAAAGTTCTATCCAGTCATACCAAACTCGACCCCCCTCCCCTCTCCACGGTTAGGGGGTGGGGGGTAACTTCAAAATTTTTAATGGAACCCCCCAATTTTTATTGCAGATTCGGGTTTTACGTTAAAAAATAAGAAACTTGTCTGAAATATTTTTTTGTATCAGGGGTAGATGGCGCTCTAATCGATTTTGAAGTTACCCCTCGCCCCCCTGCGGGGCAGAGGGGAGGGGGGTCGAATTTGGTACCCGTATTTGTATGGTATTGAACCCGTGTTTTTCGTTTTTCGTTTTGGAGTTTTTTAATGAATTTTTAGAATTTATAGGAGCGCCATCTACCCCTGATACAAAAAATATTTCAGACAAAACTTTCTTATTTTTTAACGTAAAACCCGTATCTGAAATAAAATTTGGGAGTTTAAATTAAAAATTTAGAAGTTACCCCCGCCCCCACCAGGGGAGAGGGGAGGGGGCTCGAGTTTGGTATGACGGGATAGACCTTTTAAAAATATTGAAACCGTGTTTTTTTGTTTTTCTATGCGACGCATATTTTTCAAAATATTCGGCCGTTTTTTACACCCTGTATATATTATACCGTATGTCCCAGGAGAATTCGAGCAAGTGTCGATACCTATGGCCGATAACTTGAAATTTGACTTCGGCAGTGTTTGCCGACGGTCGAGAATTGGATAGTTAGAGTTGGCTTGAGAAGAGTGCGCTGTGTGTGCTGCGTGAGAGCGAAAAGTGTCAAACGTCTGATTTCCCGATAGCTGTCAATTCGGGAGATCGAAGTGTTTCGTCCATTATTTAATACATCGATCTCCCGAATTGACAGTTATCGGGGAATCAGACGTTTGACACTTTTTGCTCTCACGCAGCACACACAGCGCACTCTTCTCAAGCCAACTCTAACTATGAAAGACTCGAACGTCGGCAAACACTGCCGAAATCAAATTTCAAGTTATCGGCCATAGGTATCGGGACTTGCTCGATTTCTGTTGGGACATACGGTATATATAAAAATTATAATATTTACTTTTATAGTCAATTATTAAATTTGTATTTTAAACATTCTAAATTTATAACTATTCTTTTATATCTTTAGAAGGAATACCTCCATTTTTAGGATTTTTTAAGGCCCAGTGCGCGTCCAGTTTCATCGAGGTAGAGGTTACCTGATGCGTCAGCACATACGACTCCACCTTTGGAAGTGTGCTTCCAACAGCTTCTCGGCCGGCAAGTCGATAGTGACCCTAAACAAGGATACGCCCGTGCTAGCGCTCCCTCAGCAGCCATTGGCCTATCGAGAAGTACCAAAATTCGGGAAGTACGCTGTGTGAGTGCTGTATTCCCCTACCTTTCGGTGGGGTATTTAGACGATCGATTGTCCATCCAGCTAAAGACTCTATGACCCTTCGGCAAATGAGAGTCACGGATTAAAAACAGCATGCTTACACTGCCACCTCGATTCCATCCCAATGTAAGTGCTCCCCGCAGTCTTGGTGTTTATCAACAGTGACGTTTTCCGCCGCACGCTTGCAGGGAGAGGCTTTCACTCAGGTCCCGAGGACCAGTTCCACGCGTTTGAGTTTTCCCGGCATCTTCATGTCACTCGACTGTTGATGCCAGGACATTTGCGTAACCGACTCTGATTAGGTCGATCGATAAAACATAGCTTCGACTCCCGGTTGGGGATCACACTCCCCTGCACTCATTATTTAAGTCACGGCTGCGTTAACAACCGGCTCAAGCTATCGAAATCAGCTCGAGTACCGATTATCGTTCAACTGGCTCTTCAGTACACCAAAAACACTACTTTTGCAGCGAGTTGAGTTCACATATATGTTCGACACCGTTTAGGTCGAACGACCTGCTTTTACTTTAATCTACCAATTTGGGTTTCACGCCATCTTCTTTGGTGAATAACCAGGATTCACGTCATTGAATCTTGACGACCTTGAATGCCGAAACAGAATTCGCCCTCCTCGGTCGCCGTCCAGTTCTCTTTTACAGCTTTCGAATACCTTCGTTCAATGGGCTTCATTCATCCGACCCTCTTATCACAATCCGTTCTTTCTTTGCGACAGATTACACAGGCACACAAAAATATAACTTACTAGCAGCCCGTCCCGGTTTCGCACGGGTAGATTGTGGATTGATTTTGTCCGTCCACCATTGTTTAAATACATTTTTAATACAAAACTTTTAGTATTTTTCCCGGGCTACGCAATGGTCATATTGGATTTGACCTTGACCATGACCTTCAAGGTTATATCAAGGTCAAATTAATTTTTTTTCACGTTCAAATGTGTCCTTGACCATTTTTGTCATGTTACCTTTATTGTCAGCGGAGGTCAAATTTAGGTCAAGTATAGTTCGACTTTTTGAACACCCTGTATAAGATTTACTAACTCAGAAACCTTCGCGGATATGCGTCCAACTGTTCCCCAAATTTTCATCGCAATCGGATGAACGGTTTAGGAAGGCATAATAATCATTCGTACCGGTACTGTTTGAACACCCTGTATAAGATTTACTAACTCAGAAACCTTCGCGGGCATGCGTCCAACCATTTCCCAACTTTTCATCGCAATCGGATGAACGGTTTAGGAAGGCATAATAATCATCAGTACCGGTACTTTTTGAACACCCTGTATAAGATTTACTAACTCAGAAACCTTCGCGGGCATGCGTCCAGCCATTCCCCAAAGTTTCATCGCAATCGGATGAACGGTTTAGGAAGGCATTTGATATTACCTTAAAGGTCACGGTCAAGGTCAAATCCGATACGACCACTGGGTAGCCACGGGAAAATCCTTAAAGTTTTGTATTAAACATTTTTCTCTAAAATGTTTTCCCGTTGAGATAATCCAGCTTGCGCGAATAGTATGCGCAGTAGCGCCAGTGTGTGCACACACCCTGACGCAGTCACATGTACACGGCTTACGTCTGACGCTCGATTTCCCAGGAAGGTCCCACCGTAGAGCCATAGCATAGATGTTTACACATCAAAAACTTCGATATCAGTTTCTCTGAATTTGATTCCGGTGGTATTAGTTTCAATTGGCTCTATACAAGTCTTTTACAATGCTTCTTCGTAGAGCCAATTGAAACTAATATCACCGGAATCAAATTCAGAGAAACTGATATCGAAGTTTCACTTCTTCCGCGTGTGGCAGCCACACGTTTTGTGTTTTTTTTTTGTAATATCAATTTCTGGATTAACACTTTTCAATAATTCGTCGTATGTTTGATCAGCATTTTTGAAGTCGTCCTTAAACCATAAACGATCACACACAGAGCACACCGAGCCGAAAGGATTGTTCTTCAATTTTTTGTTGAATTCAATATGAATTTTTTTATGGGCACAAAATGTAGTGTAAGGAATATCATATTCACTGGATGTATTTTCACCGATATTGGATCCTCCAGGAACTTGAAAATCTGTTACATTCTTCAGGGTTTGGGACTGGTGTTGATCTGCATTAGCAGATATAGCAATATTTGATTGTGTTAATTTAATTCTCTCCCTCCATTTTCGACTTCGTTCTGCATCAGTTTTAGGTAATGTCTTCGTCATTCTTTTCTTTACACGGTGCCTGTCACGAAACTCTTTTGCCCGTTGTTTTCCTGTTTTTGCCATAATTGTAATATAACACACACGCGAAAGAATGTTCAGTGTTCATAGACGTTAACGAAATTGAAAGTTTATTTTACACGTTGCCTGTCATTGTACTCTTTTGACCGTTCTGTTGTTTTTTTGTTATAAACTAATACACCCACACATACACACACTCACAAGAATGTACAGTAATGCATGGTGGTTACTCGAGAAAGATCACGACTCCGATCGCAGACTACACGAGCTCCGTATAGCCGGCCACTCGACGCGGTAAAATCCGGAAAACTGAAAATGTGTAAACGAAATACAAGCTTCTCACATATATCTTACGGATACACCCAAAAAAGGGCCCTAAACGCTAGATTTATGGTGAGGCTAAACAGTCCTCTTCGTGGAGGTGCGACACTGCGTCGCCTCATAATACGAACAATAGCTTCCATCGCCCGAAGAAACCCTCTCGAGCAACACAAACCTGACCCCCTCTGCACAGTCTAAACAGCGATTGATTTTTGCCTCATTTTTCTTCAGTTTCAAGTTAATAACTATAACATGTGCGATCAAGAGTAGATCTCCTCGAGGTCGTAAATCCCGAAGGCACTACTGCGTGACACGAATAGTGGCCGAAAACGTAGAGTGGTGGATTTAAACCGTATCGGTTAGTTGAAATGATTTAATACTGCACTCACACAATATTACTGGTGATTATACAGGGTGATTCGAAATGGGCGCACTTCCTCTCGTAGAGAGATTCTTCGCAAAAAACTGAACCGAAAGTTCCTGTACAAAATTTTTGTTCTCCGCACAAATTTGGTGAATTTTTTTACGACTCAGGTGATGCTTTTCGAATATTAGGGTGCCTTCCGCCGCTCCGATGATTGATTTCAAAATTCTAGGCTGCAGAGGAGGCACGCTGGAATAACTATTGCGAGTTTCGCTGCCGTCTAAAATCTTGTCCCTTGAATCTGACTTTGGATTGGATATTTTCGAACTGGATTATCTTGTAAACTAGGCGTTTTACTGAGGTTGCGATAATAGGTTCGTTCCAACAAGCATTTCAGGACAGTTCTAGAACCGTCCTGGAACTAGTTAAGAATTATTTAATGCGCATTTGCCAGTCAGATGCGTTCTAGAATTGAATTCATGGGATGTGTTGGAACACAGGATCGCACACAGCACAGGGAGGCTTGTCCACCTTTTGTATACATTTTGCGGAAAATCACGGGTTATCCTAAGCGAATGTGTGAGTTCAACTAATTGTTGAAACGTAAAAAACATTACAGTTTTCAAGAGCTTATCATGCACAAACATTCAAAAAAGCAGAAAAAGAAAGATGAGTCCAAAAAGAGTACAAGTGTATACATTTTTTCCTTCTATAACTTGGAGCGGAGTGATTTTTTCGGATTTTTTATTTTCAATTATCATTTACCTAAAAAGTTATCACAACTTTTATATCATGGCCATTAACTCATTGTGAAGTTATTATGTTTTTTCATTTTTTCTCGAAACTATCTTTATGCATTTGTACTGTTCTTGGACTCACCGATTCAAATAGAGCGCGTCTCGCGCCTTACTACGCGTGGGCTAGAAAATCGTCCCAACTCAGAACTAGGGACTAGAATTACCGTTCTAGAACCGTTCTGTTACAGTTCGCAGTTTGGTTGGAACGCTCTTTGGAATCGTTCCAGAACCAGTTCTGTGTTTGTTGGAACGGCTAAGTCAGACTGCGCACACTCCGCCGAGTTCAGAACCAGTTCTCATGTTAGTTGGAACAAACCTAATAGTGAGTCTCGTCGCGTGAGTGATAGTCGTACGGCGGCCTGGCGCTCCAGCCTCGCAAAATCGACACATGTGGTTTTGCCTGGCAAAGGCGATAGATGGTACGGCGTCTACGTACGGTAGAGAGCGGTGGAATGGGGTAGGGTCGATAGCGGTGGAATGGGGCAGAGTTGAGAGCGGTGTATTGGGGCAGGGTCGAGAGCGCTGTATGAGTCACGGTCGGAAGCGCTGGAGCGTGTGGGTTTCGTTACGGACCTCGTGTCGGGCGCGCGATTTTAGTACCCTCAGCATAAAAGTTTCACTTCAAAAGCTCCTGTTCCCGGAACCAGACCAGTATATCTTTATGTTTTTGAGGTTGCTGAATCCGAATTCGGTGTCCATTTGTCTCCATCACGTCACGTTCAAGGTCATTTCAAGGTCAAATCCTGGAAAAATAGTCAAATCGATTCAAATTATTATTCCTATATATTTTTGAGATCGCCGAATCCAAATCCGATGTCCGTTTGATCCGACAAGGTCAAATTCAAGGTCATTTCAAGGTCAAATGTATTTATTCTGCCAAAAATGAATTTTTGACTGCAGATTCTGAAAGAACGAAAAATTTTACGTCTAGATATGTATTCAATTTTGTTGATAACATAACCCCCAAGGTCATTTCAAGGTCAAATCTAGCAAAAATGTTCTAATCTAAAGTCCAAGCTGACCCCCTCCATGGCAGTGCCGGTCGACGTGTTTCCACTCATAGGGCGCCGGGTAGCGCGTGGAGTGGATAGCGGAGCTTCGATCGCGCCGGCTCGGGTCTGTAGTAAGAGAGGTCGCGATGGAGCGGTCAGTCGGAAGGCTATCGCCTATGACGGTTTCCTAGCTCTCTCGTATCTTCAATGCATTACCGCGGATCGGCGTCCATGACCGAATGATCCGTTGAGCGGTACACGTCTTTGACGTTTAAAAGACGCGGAAGTCTGTTTGGAGATCTGCCAAGTTTTTTTTCCATACATCAACTCACTCACAATCAGTTCCGAGCGAGAATAAATCTGTTCTCGTACCGCAAAATAAATTTTGAAATCCAGTCACGTGATCTGTCAATTCAAGTGAATTGGAGCTCATCGTTGTAAATTTGATACAGCGAATATGTGTGGTGTGTCTGCACCCAGGGTACCTCCACGCGGTGACGGCGGGCAACGGTTTTTTTTATTGTTTATTTTTCCGGCAAAATCCCTGAATGAAGGCGTCCAAGCCGTCATGGCAGGCACACGGAAATGTGTTACGATACAGGGGTTCTCACAAGGAACCCCAGTATCGGCGGTTGGTCTGGGTAAGCAAGCGGGCCCGCAATCGTCGTCATCAAGCGACCGCAGCTCTGCATTGGTGGAAAACTTGGCTACTGTAGAGTCTATCACTACAAGTTCGGATCACATATGCAATAAGGATCCAGATTCATTTTGCTATGTTTGTGGTAAGTATGAAGCATCAAAGAATCGCAAACGTATTTCAGAGCGTATAAGGAATATGTATAAGGATTGTTTTGATTTGAACATGATAGATGAAGGTAATGATTGGGTACCACACATCATTTGTGCTTCTTGTAACACAATGTTTCATCGTTATGATAAATCTCGAGACAAGAAATATCTCAATTTTCTTATACTAATACATTGGACCAAAGCGCAATCTAGAAAAGATTGTTATTTCTGCAAAACATATCTAACTGGGTACATTATGAAAAATAAATCACATATAAAGTATGCTAACGTTACGAGTGTCATACTACCTATTATTTCCAACGAGGACAATACAAACAAACGGAATTAAAGCAAACGTTGAAAGAGAAAATATAGATCAGCGTAGAGATTGTGTGAATGAGGATGAACAGTACGATGATAATAATAGAGATAAGAGCTATATGAGTGGAGCTGATAGCGAAGGTGAAAGTTACATGAGTGAAAATGAAACTGATAATGACGATGAGAGATATATGAGCGGAAATGAAAGTGGCAGCGAAGATGGCCAAACGAATGATGAAGAAAGTGAAACTGAAGATGATTTTCATGAATACGTTCCAACGGGTTGTAAGAATAAAAAGCCTCAATTGTTCTCACAGGAAGAACTGAACGATTTCATTCGTAACATGGGATTGCCGAAAGATGTTGCCGAGTACTGTGCTTCTACGTTGAAAAAGAGAAATCTGCTGAAGAAGAAAACGAAGGTAACGTTTTACAGGACAAGAGAAAAAAAATTTAGGAGCTTTTTCTCTCGTAATTCAAATAAGTCTCTCGTTTATTGTAATAATGTCAAAGGATTAATCGACGAATTAAAGCCCGATACTTATAGTGCTGATCAATGGAGACTTTTTATCAATTCTAGTAAACGTAGTCTCAAAGCAGTCTTACTCCACAATACTAATGTATACGCACCAATACCAGTTGCGCATTCGACTGTTATGAATGAATCGTATGAATGTTTGAAAACTCTATTAGCAGCAATAAAATATGATGACCACAAATGGCAAGTTTGCGGAGATTTTAAAATCCTCACAATATGATTCTGGGACAGCAATCTGGCTATACAAAAAAACCGTGTTATCTTTGTAAATGGGATAGTAGAGATAAACAAAATCATGACGTGAAAAAGGTTTGGGAACCTAGAACATCCTTCGTTGTAGGATCCGACAATATCTTACAGCAGCCGTTGATAGATTCAAAGAAGGTATTGATACCTCCATTACATATAAAGTTAGGACTCATGAAACAATTCGTCAAAGCGTTGAATAAAGAAAGCGATTGTTACAAATACTTACAAGATCAATTTCCAGGTCTATCTGATGCTAAAGTAGGCGCGGGAGTATTCGATGGACCTCCGATCAGAAAAATGTTTAGAGACAATCACTTCGTAACTCAAATGAGCTCTATTGAGAAGAATGCGTGGGTCAGCTTCAAGAAAGTATGTAGTAATTTTCTAGGCAATCATAAGAGCTCGGACTACAACAAAATAATATCTGACATTGTTGAGAATTTCAGGAGATTGGAATGTAACATGAGTTTAAAATTACATATGATGGACAGTCATGTGGACGAATTTCCAGATAACGTTGGCAATTTCAGTGAAGAACAAAGAGAACGTTTCCACCAAGATTTAAAAGATGTAGAACGAAGATTTCAGGGTAGATGGGATGAAAACATGATAGCAGATTTCTGTTGGATGTTGCAGAGAGAAAACGCGGAAAAAGGAAAAAAACGCAAGAGAAATCCCTTACATAGATCTTTTGAGAATAAACGAGTACGTTATAAAAGAAGGCGAAACGATGAAGAAGTAGCAGAGTGAAATACAAAATACACGTTCCAGCGACTCCAAAACTATAACGGAGTGATGATGCGAAAAGATTTGAACATTTTTGCTGGATTTGACCTTGAAATGAACTTGACCCTGACATACTGGTGGCAAACGAACCTCGGATTCTAACTCAGTGACCTCGAAAACATATTGACGTGGTAGTTTATTCTCGTGAAGACACATTTTCTTATTTTTGCAATTGTCATATGAACCTTCCATACAATAATATAAAGTGACCTTGAAATGACCTTAGGGGTTATGTTATCAAAAAAATTGGATACATATCTAGACGTAAAATTTCCCGTTCTTTCAGAATCTGCAGTAAAAAAATTCATTTTTGGGAGAATAAATACATTTGACCTTGGAATGACCTTGAATTTGACCTTGTCGGATCAAGCGGACATCGGATTTGGATTGAGCGACCCCAAAAATATATAGGAATAATAATTTGAATCAATTTGACTATTTTTCCAGGATTTGACCTTGAAATGACCTTGAACCTGATGTGATGGAGACAAACGGATATCGGATTCGGATTCAGCGACCTCAAAAACATAAAGATATACTGGTCTGGTTCCGGGAACAGGAACTTTTTTTTGTGTGCCTGTGTTATTATCCCATGATCGGATTCGATACCAGATCATCGATCGGCTTCAGGGGTGCGGAAGCGCTGATGAGAGATGCACACCCATCTGGCCTTCCGACTTTGGTTCTAGACCCACGCTTCGGTTTGCATGTTCCCTTTGTCTTGTTTTCCCGTTAGTGTAAAGGGAATCTCCTTACGGGCTGAGCCGATTCGGGCATATCCGCCACCGAAGAATCTTCGACAACTACGTCGGTTCCTGGGGATGACATCGTGGTATCGCCCATTCATCTCAAACTTCGCGGAGAGGTCGTCGCCTCTCACGGGGTTGTTAAAAAAGAACGTGCGGTGGTAGTGGGGGATCGAACAGGAGGAGGCGTTTCACAACCTCAAGGACGCTATCGTGACGGCGCCCGTCTTGTCGACACCGGATTTCTCTGTCCCCTTCGTACTGCAAACGGACGCGAGTGATTACAGTATCGGGGCGGTGCTGACGCAAAACTTCGATCATACCGAGCACGTTATCGCGTTTGCGAGTCGAACCTTATCGGACGCCGAACGGAATTACAGCGTTACCGAAAAGGAATGCCTCGCCGTCGTCTGGGCCATCCGGAAGTTTCGTCCATACATCGAGGGATTCAAGTACATGGTGGTCACCGATCACAGCAGCTTGTGGTGGTTGCATAATTTGAAAAGCCCGGACGGAAGACTCGCTCGGTGGGCCCTCGAGCTCCTACAGTATGACTACGACATCGTACATCGAAAAGGAGCGCTGCATCATGTGTCGGATGCACTATCGCGCATGTTCGAGCCGAACGCACCGACGGACATTGCGGCGATCGAGGAAAAGTCCGTACCACCATCGCCATCGGTGCAATAGCAGTGGTACGACCGGCGTATCGAACACGTTCGACTGTTTCCCACGAAGAACATCGGATGGAAGGTCGAAAACGACTAACTATATCGTTATTGTCCGAATATCTTCGTAGATCTGATCGTACCAGATCTAAACGCGTGGAAACTCGTGCCACCGAAGCGAAGAAAGGACGTCCTTTAGGAAGTGCACGACGACCCACAAGCCGGCGATCTCGGAGTCGCGAAATCGTATCTTCGGGCTCGAGAAAATTACTATTGGCCCGGAATGCACCAGGACATCGTCAAATATGTGCAATGGTGCATCCCCTGCCAGAAGACGAAGGTCGAGCAACGGTTACCACCAGGACTGATGGGTCAACGCAGCGTGCATGGCCCCTGGAATGTCGTGGCGGCCGACGTCATGGATCCACTGCCAAGGAGTCCGGCCGGTAGCAAATACGTGCTCGTGTTCCTCGATCTGTACAGCAAGTGGATCGAATGCATCCCACTGCGTGCCGCGACTGGGGAACTCGTTCTCAGAGCCCTCGGACGGGAAATCGTCTACCGCTGGGGCTGCCCGGATACGTTCTTAACGAACAATGGGACGGAGTTCGTGAATAAGCAAATAAAGTCGTATCTGTGCAAGGATTCGGGATCCATCTCGTGACACTCCCGACGTATCACCCCCAAGCGAATCCCGTGGAACAAATCAACCGAACGCTCAAAACGATGATCACCGCGTACACGGAAAACCATCGACGCTGGGACGACCACCTGCACCAGTTACAGTTCGCGTATAACACGGCCGTGTATACTACCCTGAAGACGAGCCCGGCCTTCGTTAACTACGGAAGGATACCCGCACCACCACGTTTTGCTCGGCGGCTGATCGAGGGGAAGATCGTTACCCCGACTCAGAATCCGCACGAATGGGTGGAAAGGATGCTCCGGATGTCCGAGATACACGATCACGTTTTAAAGTACCTCGATGAGGCGTACGACAAACAGGCAACCTATTATAATCGAGGTGGCCGAGACGTCACTTACACGGAAAGTGACGTCGTTTGGAAAAGGTCGCACATACTATCGTCGGGAGCACTCGGAATCGCGTCGAAACTCGCGCCTAAATTCGAAGGGCCTGACTGAGTATCGAAAGTCCTGTCACGTCGGACATGCGAGCTCGTAGACGTGCATGGCAAGTCGGTCGGAAAGCAACACGTGTCGGACCTGAAACCCGCACACATCAACGGCGATCCGATCCGTCCGCGACCGACCGCGTACTCGTGAATCTCGATCACAGCAGCCTTGCGCCACCACCGGCAGAGGGCTACGACACCTATCTTCCGATTCTCGCTAGTAGGCGAAGGCGGTAGGGTGTCTATATAAGAGAGAAACCGGCTTCCACTCTCAGGGAACCATGGACGACTGGACAATGGTGGCAGATTCGATAGAGGAGGCAGGGGAGCCCCGTACTCTCATCGACCTCGCCTCGACCCCGGCACGGGAAGACAACGCCTCAGTACCACTGTGCCTGAACGTGTTGCGAGCGTATTTGGTGCGGGTACTAGAGCGCGGCGGGGAACGGGCGGCACCACAACGTGTCAGCGCCGCCACCCAGACGTCCCCTCCACAGCGCCAGCAGATGATCGACCACGCCAGCAGCGTGGAGCACTCGCCGAGGGGGAGGTCATTGACCCCGACGAAGGAGCGGCGCCGACGATCGCAGCGAGACGCCTAGAATCGAACGACCGGCTCCGCCAATTGCTTCGGGGACGGCCACTCTTGGATGTACTGTCCCAAAGTACTTCGAGATAGCTTCTGCCGGCGGTGCTGCCGACAGAATATAAGCGCTCGCGACTGTACGGCCTGTAAGGCTCCGAAAAATAAATGATTGTGTATAAACTAGGGGGCATCCGCCCCCTGCTCGCTTCGCTCGCCAACCCCCGGGGGGCTATCGCTCCTGCGCCGCTATCGCGGCGCTCCCTCAAGTTTGTAGGGGACGGCGGTCGGTCAACGGACTTATCTCGCGACGCCTTCGCGTCGCTCGAATTCGACAAAATGCCGGCCAAACGGGTAGACGGGCCTGCCAACCGTGGGTGACCCATGATGTAATACAAAATTACCGTATAGTAATCTCCTTGGCTGGCTTGCAGCGCGCTGAACGACGACCGATAGTATACTACAGCCGATTGGTGACCGACGCGCTGCAGAGGACGGGAAATATTTTGAAGGAAAACTGTGTTTAAAGTGAAACTTCTTTGCTGAGGGTAGTGAAATCGCGCGACGTGTAACGAAATACACACTTTAGCGCTCTCCACCCTGGCTCACTCAACGCTCTCGACCGTGCCCCATTCCACCGCTCATGAGGCGACGCAGTGTCGGATTTCTACTGAGGACGAAAGAAAGAAACCAGTCATTGATGATCCATATCATGATCCCCGTATGCTCTTTTATGCAGGCCATAGATGCTACTGTCTACCATACGGTCTGCCTGCGCAGGTCTGCCGTAGCGTGTATGGGACGGTTCGGTATACCGGAGAGGTCCTTCAGTTTCACCGTACGGTCGCGCTCGAAAGAACCGATTTTCGATCTTACTCCGGTCGCCTGTGCAGGTCCGCCATCGCTCCCCATACACGCTCCAGTTTGCCTGCGCAGGTCTGCCACCGTACGGTGGACCGTACAGTAGACCGTAGCATGTATGGCCCGCATTAGTTAGTTCCGTGGAGAGTGTGAAAGAGTTTCTTCCAAGCGCATTCTGATAAAGAATATTGTTTGTAGTGAGAACACAGTGCTTTTACTTAATTCCGAACGCCTATTTCCTACGTAAATGAGTACTGACCATTCTTTCGTGTGTATTATGTAGGTATATATGTATGTATATAATTATATTATGGCATTATGGCAAAAAACGGTCAAAAAAAATAAACTCCTGTAGGAGTTGGTGAAGTAGGAGGAAGAGGTGGAGGTGGAGAAGGAGGAGTATAGATTGTGGAGTTTTTTCTGTCATGGTAATAGAAGCAGACGCTATGTAATAATATGCGGGCTACTCGGCTGACTTGCAACGCACCGATCGACGATCGATAGCATACTAAATCCCGTTGGCGGCCGATATAAATTGTCGTGGAGTTTTTTCCGTCATGGTAATCATGTGAAGCCGACGATATGTAATGATCTGTTCGACTGGCTTGCAACGCCGGCCAAACGGGTAGACGGGTCTCTGCTCGACTGGCTTGCACCGCACCGATCGACGACCGATAGCATACTGCATCCTATTGGCGGCTGACGTGTGGTGGGGGGGACGTGCTTGGTGGGAGGACGCCGCGGTAGACGATAAGTGGACCGATGCGTCAGTGGGCGATTGGTGGGGTGGGTTTCAGATAGTTCGGTCGGACGTCGATCCGAAAAACTATTTTATAGAATAGAGAGATAAATAAAAATGAAGGGAAAATATCTGGTCGATATTGTCCGATACCATTTTCCTCGCGGTGGAGCGCGTAAAGACTAATCGAGTCGGTCGGAGGCAGCGCGTTTCGTGAACCTTTTGGTTCGGGCTAAGGAGGGGGGAGTTTGTGACGTGGAGAATCGCTCCAGGTCACAAAAAGCGTGCAAGCGGCCCTTTCGTGGTCATGCGTGCGAATCGGCCCCCAAAAGGACATTGCGATAAGGCAGGCGCGCGGTCGCGACTAGTCGGGTCGGGAGCGAACGGATGTCGCCGAGCCATCTCGCAGGCTCGAGCGACAACACGATCGACACCATCGTTATCGGGAGCGAGGAGTTCGAAAAGTGGGAAGGAGGAGACGAGCAGCAGTTCCCGATAGTCTGGGAGAGAGCGAGAGCGTGACAGGCGACGAGCAGTGAGTGACCGTAAAAGGATAGCCCGTGCGAATAGTGAAAAATGAGAGTACGAGGACGAAGACGGCCGAGAGTTCCGAAGGAGTCTGGGGGCCTTACGAGATCCCGAGCGCATCCCCCCAAGTAGCCAACCGCCAGGGAGCGAGCGAGGGAGCAACCGACCTCGGACCACGTTTGACCGCAGCACCGGTACGCACTCTCCTCCCAAATTGCTCAACCTCCGACGCTCCGCCGCGCCGCGCCGATTTAGGGCCGGTTTATCAGTGCGCAGTTAAATCTGCCAGCTTAATAGCTGGCAGTTAACTCTAACTGTCAGTCAAAGGTTCTGTTACAGTAACAAGTGTTTATCCTGCCTTCAATTAGCTAGCAGTTACACTGCCGCCAGCTACATAAAATGAAAGTTTGGAATCACAGTTCCTTCCGTGAAACGCACCAACGGAAATGAATGGGTGCGTTCAGCAGATATCGCTCCTTGAGAGCATTCGACGGTCATTGGTTGAAATTGAACATTTAGCCAATGACTATCGAAAATCACTCAAGCCGTTGGTGAGCCGGCAATACTCGACATATCGAGTCATAACCTCAATTACAGCGTCTGCGAGCTGTCAGTTCGACTCGCGTGTGATTTTTTGGTTAAGAAGCCGTCAGCGTTTAACGTTAACGCGTGTTATTAATTAAAACATTCGAGGCAAGATCTTTGATTGATGCTGAAGATTTACTGACATTCAATAAGTCACCAACAGTTATTAAAAAATTTCCCGTTGCATAATACCTTAGAGTTAGAAGCAACTGATTCATAGGGGTGATCGAATGGTTCCTAATAAAAGCATAAACATGTTACATAATTTCAAAAAATGTTATTTCGATAGCTATCTACTTACCAGTCAGTGGGAGATTCAATCAAATGTTCAATTTGCTCAAGAACTAGTAGCACTGTATTTTTCGATAGTCGAAATCTCCTATGAAATTCGACATCATCCAGTTCTTCTAAAAGGTTATTTCTTTCCTTAACTATATAAGGTCTTCTCTCATATTCAAAAAAAATCCAACAAGTCCTCGTCCTCATCACTAATGTCGATTTCTTCAAAATGCATTTTAATTCTTATTATTTCAAACACAACAACCTAACCTTACTTTCTGTTGCTGTTTCTTTGCTACCATTTAGGTATAGCCGCCAGTTATTTCCTTAACAGGCAAAGAAAGCGCCTGTTAAAGTAGCCGAGATATTAGCTTACAGTTTGTCTGACCCAGGACACTGATAAACAGTTTGACGTTATTTTGACCTACAGCTATAACTTGACCAACAGTTAAAGTAGATAGCTGTGTACTGATAAACCGGCCCTTAGCCTTTAACCGTCGCCTTCGCCCTAGCGTTCCCCCTCGTCGGCGAATCGAGTGGTGCATGTTGCATCGTGCGACACCACCCCGCCGAATTCCGATCGGTGGACGCGAGCGTTTCGCTTCGTTAGCGAATTCCGTACTCGATCGCGAGTGCCGTTCGGGGACACCCGTTAAGTCCCCAGTTCGAATAAAGGGTTTTGTCAATAGCCGCCGGCTATTTTCTTTCTCGCGCCCCTGTTCGAGGATCTCGTCCTCCCGCGTCCTAGCCAACGTTTTTCGAACCGCCCCTCCACCACTTGCTGGGTAGCCGAGCCCGTTGGAGATCGGACCGTTTCCGATCTCCCGGTTATCGTCCGTTTTCGGAGACCTCGTTCGTCTACTCGAGTGGCGGGATCGTGACCCGCCTGGCGCCCATCGTTTTCGTCGTCCCGCGCGCAGTATCGTAACCGCCTGAATGTGAGTAGCGGAGGGCTCCGAAGGCCTTTACCGAAACACTACGTCATATTACATATATTTGAAAATATACAACAAAATCTATAATTATTTATCAGAACCCATTCGAAATGTTCTTACAATTTCATATTGATTTACATATAAAGTTGCAGTTTCATTGCTTCTTACCATTAATATATCGCACACCTAGATCAAAACAGTATCAACTCAAAAAAACTCATTTTCCAGAAATGACGAAAAACTGATTCTCGTGTCGATATGTGATAAGGGGTTTATTTCTTTGTTTTAATGAATGAACATGGCATTTTAAAGAAAGTTAAGATTGAAACTTTTTATTATAAATCAACTAGGTGAGCAAAAAATTGGCTTTTTTGAGTTACTACCGTTTTGTTAGTCAAATTTGACCCTTTTTTTTTCACTATTTAGACTTGAATCGCTTTTGTTGAATTTTTTTGAGTTGATTCAGTTTTACACACATTTCAAGAAAGGTGTAGTTTCTTGTTTAATTTTCCTTTAGCTTGAATGATGTATAACAAAGAATTCATAGGAATCTTCTTTTATTGGACATGAAATCTTCCTGAACAAAATGAAAGTTTATTTTATTAAAAAATCCTTGCAAATACACAGTGAAACAAATAAGTGTATTAATCCAATGATAGTCCAGAAGTAGCCGTACTTACAAAAATATCTTTCAACAATAATAAAGTACAAAAACGATTTATAAACCTGACTATACATAAAGAAAATGCTCTAAATTATAATTTATTATTAAGTTTTACCTTTATTGAAACAACATTTCAAAATCATATTATTATATTCTATCAAGAAGTTCTAACCCTGAAAAGGGAAAGCTTATTCTTACTACTTTATAGATGGTCCAAATGAAGAAAAAAATTACATTCTTGATATTTAATTTTGATCTAACACATTTTTAAAGTAGGACTCATAGTACTGATTTGGAATAACTTCCTTATCAATTAGTTCTTGAATGTATTTCCTTTTCGCATTAGACGGAGGAATTCTTTCTGTGTATGCTAGCGTCAAATTAGCAGAAACCAAGGATTGATTTGTGGCACCGTTAGAACGGGATATTCGCGCATAAATAGCTACGGTTCATGGAACATACCGTCCGCCTTGCCATCGGAATTGACCCTTGATTAACTAGAGATATGTATTATATACCCCACAAAAACAGATTCTCTGTAAAAAAAAAGGCGGCATGTTCATTCAGTGCCAACAAAAATTGATACCTACGTAACATACTCTCCAAAAAAGATTTGAAATCAATTAAGATCGCCATGTTCAAGATTTATACAGGGTGTTCATTTTAAAACTTACCACCCACGTTATCTGCGTAAAGAGACATATTTCTGAAAATCGCCGAGACACGTCAACAAAATTATTGAGGGGGAACATTTTTTATAAAAATTCGACGCCCCCCCCCCCCTCAACCACCTGACTCCGGGGGCGGTAACCCCAATATTCTTAAATGGAACAGGGGGTCGAGTGATACCTCATTTTAACGTCAAATTTGAAAAGTAGGACGTCAAAATGTACACAATTAAAAGCCCTTTAAAATGAGGTATCACTCGACCCCCTGTTCCATTTAAGAATATTGGGGTTACCGCCCCCGGAGTCAGGTGGTTGAGGGGGGGGGGGCGTCGAATTTTTATAAAAAATGTTCCCCCTCAATAATTTTGTTGACGTGTCTCGGCGATTTTCAGAAATATGTCTCTTTACGCAGATAACGTGGGTGGTAAGTTTTAAAATGAACACCCTGTATATAAAAAGTAAAAGGCATCATTTGAAAGGAAAATTATTGTAAATCAAGTTACTAAAAAATTCGACTAAAGAATTTATAAAAAAATTTTAATAAAAAAGAACTTGCCGCGTTTAAGTTTTCATCTTTTGTCCACTATACCGAATAATTGGTAGTACTTGGACGGTGCTAGAGTAATTCATAAATTGCACTGCCGAAGTCAAATTCAGAGAAATTCAGAAGGCCCCCGCCTGATTGGTTTCCCGTGCGACATTCGGTATACTGGTGGTATCATATAAGTGTATGAATTTATTTAAAATCATAAGTGCATAAACATCGAGTATAATTCTGTCTGAATTTTTTATTTTGAAGGAAAAAAACGCGGCAAGTTCTTTGTTATTAAATTTTTTTTATAAATTCTTTAGTCGAATTTTTTAGTAACTTGATTTACAATAATTTTCCTTTCAGATGATGCCTTTTACTTTTTATATACAGGGTGTTCATTTTAAAACTTACCACCCACGTTATCTGCGTAAAGAGACATATTTCTGAAAATCGCCGAGACACGTCAACAAAATTATTGAGGGGGAACATTTTTTATAAAAATTCGACGCCCCCCCCCCCTCAACCACCTGACTCGGGGGCGGTAACCCCAATATTCTTAAATGGAACAGGGGGTCGAGTGATACCTCATTTTAACGTCAAATTTGAAAAGTAGGACGTCAAAATGTACACAATTAAAAGCCCTTTAAAATGAGGTATCACTCGACCCCCTGTTCCATTTAAGAATATTGGGGTTACCGCCCCCGGAGTCAGGTGGTTGAGGGGGGGGGGGGGCGTCGAATTTTTATAAAAAATGTTCCCCCTCAATAATTTTGTTGACGTGTCTCGGCGATTTTCAGAAATATGTCTCTTTACGCAGATAACGTGGGTGGTAAGTTTTAAAATGAACACCCTGTATAAATCTTGAACATGGCGATCTTAATTGATTTCAAATCTTTTTTGGAGAGTATGTTACGTAGGTATCAATTTTTGTTGGCACTGAATGAACATGCCGCCTTTTTTTTTACAGAGAATCTGTTTTTGTGGGGGGATTTCATTACTTTTTAGAATTTATTCATGAGGAGAATACGTACATGTAGAAGAATAGCTTTCTATTACCACAAAATTAAAGTCTCACATTTTATACCGATACGAGCCAATTAATTATAACCACTTACTTACTTTTGATTTATTCTCGTGATATTTTGAAAGGGATTTATAGACTAGAGAGCCCTTATATTTTTCACTTTGCCTTAGTATTTTGGAGAAATAAAACATATACCGCTTTCGAATTTACAGGCCATCGGATTTTTCTTATATTTTGGTCGTCTACAGAAATCCATGAAGACGTTTTACCTTCCACTCTAATTGTAAGTATACTCTTCCAATGACCATGACGAATTGTTTCATCACATGTAAAGATACCACTTATGACAGTATATATGTTGTTACATATATTAACTCGAGACGTTGGAATAGTTTTAAGAAATCCTTTTGCATGCACCGCTGAAATTTCACCCTTACTCATAAATAAATTTAATGTAATTATTACTACATCATTTACAGATTCGATGCTGACCTTACGACTCATTTCAATTCGAGTAGAACATTCATTGCAAATATCATCATAAACATGCCAATGCGAATAAAAATCATCTATTAACTGTTGCAGATCAAGTATTCCGTTGTGGTGGGGGTCCTGATTGGTCTACTCGCAAAGATGCGTATACGTTTCTTAGCGAGTAGACCAATCAGGACCCCCGCCGCAACGGAATACTTGAACCTGATTGGTCTCTTCGATGAGTTGCGTGCACGCAAAGATACGAGTGACTCGAGAAAGGCCCCCCTGATCTCCCGGTAGCTGTCAATTCGGGGATTCGGGAGATCGAAGCATGTAACCTCGAAATCAAGTGTACAAGTGATAAGATAATTATTCGGGTTTCTTCGGTGAGTTTCCCCAAGTGTTTAAAGTAGTTACTCCATTATTGTAATCCAATTTTATTGTATCCTTTATTTTTCTGCCACGACTTTGATTGTTGATAGTGGATGGATCAGCTAATAAATTTGATTTTTATTCACTATCAACTATCAAAGTCGTGGCAGAAAAATAAGGGATACACACAATGGAATTGGATTACAGTAATGTAGTAACTACTTTATTATTATTTTTTCTTTATCGATATAGTCCCTCTTTCATATTATACTATCCCAAGTTCGAATTTATATACCGATCTGTCAAACGTGAAGTGTACATGTACCTCACTTTTATCTCATTAACCCTTTCGAGACCCGAGGCAGCTATACTTGCCGAGCGCGCCCGGCCGGAAAAGACGCGAGGCAGCTATAGTTGCCCGAAAACACGGCTCTCTTACAATGTACGTAACTTAGGAACCGTTTGGAGTAGCGACACGATTAGTGGCTTCAACTGTTGGGAAAGAAATGAATTATGCAGTAGTATTGGTAGCGAGAAGAAGGCGGGGCTTCGTGACGCGACAGAAGCGGGGAAAGTGGAAGGAAGAGTGAGGCGACAGAGCGGCTGCTGGGCAATAACAAGGCGTGTGGTCTGGACGTGTTGTGACAGGCAGGAACCGGTTTTATTTGGCATTGTTTACGGTGGACTGCCAAAAGTACATAGTGACAGGTTATATAGGAAGTAGAGAGTTAGAGTTATAGGTAAATTATTATGCCTCGGCAAAAAGGTGAAAGGCCTCTTACACAGGCGGAAATACAGGCGGCACTTGACGAATCCTTTTGCCAAGATTCGGAGAGTGACGAAAATTTTGAAGAGGATGTAGATGATGATGGAGATCAAGATGACGAGGACGAAGAGGATGATGAACAGGATGATGATGAGGGTGCTGCAGATCTTGGTGTTTGGAGAGATATTTTTGGAAATAACGAAGAGCTTCCGAAAATAAATTTCAACCCGGATCGCCTTGGCCCTTCAAATTGTGTCAGTGATTGTGAAAGTGAAAGTGACTTTTTCAAATTGTTTTTTACCGACAACCTTTTGAAAAGTATTTGTGATGAAACAAACCGATTTGCAAGAGCAAAAATTGAAGAGGCCTCCCCGATTACGCGCAACTCTCAGTGGTTCAATTTTTTTGATGTTACAGTGGAAGAGTTGCAAGTGTTTTTGGGCTATATTTTTTTGATGGCTATAAATGGTAAACCTCGATTTACTGACTATCACGCGACGAACAAGCTCACGCGACAGGACATTTTCCGGGCTGTATCCACTCGACGCCGGTTCTTCCAAATTTTTCGGGCGTTACACCTGCAGCCACCACCTCCCGGTGGTCAGAATATGCAAACTCGCGGCCAAAAAGTGCAGAACATCGTTGAGTACATCGACGGGAAGTGCCGAGAAGTTTTTTCGCCCGGAGAGAATATCTGCGTGGACGAGTCGACAATCGCTTTCAAGGGCAGAGTGATATTCAAGTGTTACAACCCCCAAAAACCGAAAAAATGGGGGTTACGTGCCTACATAGTCAGCTGCTCAGCAACCGGCTATGTTGTAGGATTTGTCGTTTATTTTGGCTCACCTACGACAGATAGCCTGATTCGCCCAGAACTCCCGTTCACCTCACGGATAGTGCTCCACTTAGTGAAGAAAGTGCAGGACGATTGTCCGGCGGAAGGGCGCCACCTGTATACAGACAGGTTCTACACCGGCGTCGACCTTGCCGACGAGCTGCTGAGAATGAAAATTCACACAACTGGTACAATAATGAGCAACAGGAAAAATCTTCCCCTTGAGGTAAGCTATTTTACCGTGAATTTTGTAAAACGAAACTAAATAAGAAATAAACTAGTTACAAAAAAAACTTTTTTTGTTTAGGTCAAAGGCAAGCAGCTATCAAAACTAACGAAGGGCAAAATTTTAGTTTTGAGGAAAAACAACACGACTGTCATTGCGTGGAAAGACAAAAGGCCGGTCCTCGCACTGTCTACGTATCACGGGGACCAAACGACGCAGGTTTCGCGGGTAAAAGCGGGTGGCGTCCACGAAGAGATCACAAAGCCCGCTGCAATAGCGGACTATACGGCGCACATGGGCGGAGTGGATCGAGCGGACCACTATTGTTCGTCTTATAATTTCGCTCGCAAATCTAAGAAATGGTGGAAGAAGGTGTTATTCTGGATTATGGAGGTCTCAATGGTCAACGCGTTCATCCTGTTCTCCGAAATACGAAAACAGAAAGGACTGAAACCGGTAAGATTTTATTACGAGGGGGTGGCGGGTGGGGGGCAATTATTACCTAAAAAATATTGGACCTGATATTTATGTGTAATTGTGTGCAGGATGACCATATCGACTTTCGTCTGCGCGTAATCGACCAGCTGATAGGAGACTGGAGAGTAGCCCCCAAGAGAAAACGCCCCCGTTCAGCCGACGGTGATATCCAAAGAATGAACGGGTTGTTTCACGAAATCAAAAAGGGAAAAACCAGCAGGGATTGCGCAGTATGTAGCGACCGCAGCAAGCCGAAGGGCCGAAAAACGTCTAACTATTTCTGTAAGACGTGCCCGACGAATCCGGCACTTTGCATGGACAATTGCTATAACGTTTATCATACTGTTGCCAAGTTCCGTAGGGTAGTTTGAGCCATTTAAATTTCCTAATTGTGCCATATGAAGTTTTTCATAGCAAATATGATACCATTTGTATATTTTTATACTTATCTATACAGCAAGAAGTTTTGCCAAATATAACGTAACTTTTTGTGCCATAAGCGAAAAAAACCTGAGCGACTACTTTTTTTTATTTCGACTCCTAAATCCAAAGCAGAGTTACAAAAACCCGAATATTATATACCGTTTTAAAGCTTAAGCTTGTGCGAAAATAATAGTACTTCTCAAACGCGTCTAACGAAAACTTTATAGCGACAAAAATAGCAACGAAAAAAAAATTGCAGTTTTTCCTCCAACAAAATTGTAAGAAAATTAAATTTTAACCTACTCTAAAAAAAAGTTCTGCAGTTTATCGTTATTATCTTTGCATATAGTATTAGATACATCTTTCACCTTTCTAATAAAAAAAACTGGTCAGCGATATCTCAACAGTTGCGAGTTTTCTGATCAAAAGACTGAACGAACCTAGCGCGTCGCTACGCAGACCTCTAAAAGTAGTGCTTCGCTTAGCGTCAGAATAGGGCGTCAGGCGGGGTCCGGAAAGGGTTAAGTATTACTGCAGACTCTGACATGTCATCTCGTACAGGTGCAACCGAAGAGGACCTAGCTCGTGTCCTGTCCGTAAAAAGATGATTCGATGGACATCGGAGAATATCAGACTTGTCACCGAGCGCCTATTACCCACGGTACATTTATTGCAATATGCGCTTTTCGTTTCAATTATTCCTGCTTTAAATAACTTTCACTTCTTTCAAAGTATTTACCTTGTACAAACTGTTCATCGTAGGGGGCAGCGATCAATGATTGTGACTAATCGTAGACAAATTATTCCTGCGATGATGTTCCAGTTGTAAAGCGTACACTAGCAAGTCAGCTTACAGCATCCGATGTTTAGTATCAACTTTACCTCTTTTGGAACACCCATCACCCGAGCATAATCACGATTACGTTAATGTTAATCGCAGAATAGACCGTGAGCTCGGGCACATTATCGCATTAGTAGTTCGGTACACCGAATTGCTTTTTAGTTTTAATAGACGAACTTGTCTACGACGAGTCGCTATTATCGATCGCTGCCACCTACCACGAACAGTTCAAAAAAGGTTATTAGCTTGAAAGAAGTAAAAGTTATTTAACTCTGGAATAGTTGAAAGGAGAAACGCGTATTGCAATTAATACACCGTGGGATATAGGCGCTCGGTGACAAGTCTGACATTCTCCAATGTCCATCGAGTCATCTTTTTGTGGACAGGACACGAGCTAGATCCTCTTCGGTTGCACCTGTACGAGATGACAAGTCAGAAAATCATGAGTCTTCATGAAAATCTTCTTACCTATTCGTTCTGCAGTAATACTTAATGAAATAAAAGTGAGGTACATGTACACTTCACGTTTGACACAGGTCGGTATATAAATTCAAACTTGTGGGATAGTATAATACGAAAGAGGGACTATATCGACAAAGAAAAAATAATAATAAAGTAGTTACTACATTACTGTAATCCAATTCCATTGTGCATCCCTTATTTTTCTGCCATGACTTTGATAGTTGATAGTGAATAAAAATCAAATTTATTAGCTGATCCATTCACTATCAACAATCAAAGTCGTGGCAGAAAAATAAGGGATACAATGGAATTGGATTACAATAATAGAGTAACTACTTTATTATTAGTTTTTCTTTATTTATATATTTCCTCTTTCGTATTATACTATCACAAGTTCCAATTTATATACCGACCTGTCAAGCGTGAAATGTACATGTACCTCACTTTTATTTCATCTCTTCTTCGCCTCTGGTATAATCATTTACATCCCACAAAGCACGTTTTTGCAAGTAACTTTTCTGTAACATTCCTGCGATATTTTGCAATATTCGTGAATACTACCGTATGTTAGAAATATATATTTCTTGATAAATTCGCAAATGTTGCAAAATATCATAGAAACATTTCGGAATCATTACATCGAAAGATTTCCTCGATAAGGTACAGCTCGATAAGATTGTACTTGTCAGAGTTGAATTATATGGGGTTTTTATAATTATTTTAGGAAGTCTCAGAAGAATACAGATGCAGCATAATAGAGATCTGTGCTAGAAAGAATAAGGAATAACCTTCGACGAGCATTCGGGCTATGGCAACAGAGGTTAGAATCAGCAGATCATGGTAGGGAGGATATTGAAGGATGAACGCACGCACGTTGAAGGATGCACTCGAGGCAGCAGATCTAACCCACCGAATAAACTAATGCAGCTGGTTCTTGGAACAATAAGTGGACGATCCCTCGTTCAAAAGAAACCCCCTCGGGTTCGCACATGATTTGGAGTCCTTCTGGGTGGAAAATAGCAGTACGTTTATTTCCGTAACAAATTATAAATAACACAATTATATTCAGTATTTCACTATTTAAAATATACCCAACTTACTCTACATAGGAATTAAGAAACTATATTAATCTGAGTTAACTAATTCTATAGTTAATAATGACAGAATTATTAAAAGTGATATATTTCATCTTTCGTATTATACTATCACACAAGTTCAAATTTATATACCGACCTGTTAAAAGTGAAGTGTACATGTACCTCACTTCTATTTCATCTCTTCTTCAACTCTGGTGTAACGAACGTCAATGAGGAATCACTGATATCGATTAGGGTTCGAGGGTTATTCCTCATTCTTTCTAGGACAGCATCGATATTTTGCTGCACCTGTATTGTTCTGGGACTTCCTAAAATAATTATAAAAACCCTACATAATTCAGCCCTGACAAGTACAATCTTATCGAGCTGTACCTTATCGAGGAGATCTTTCGACGTAATGAGACTGAAACGTTTCTATGTTTCGCAACATTCTCGAATTTATCGAGAAATATATATTTCTAACATACGGTAGTGTTCACGAATATTGTAAAATATTGCAGAAATGTTACAGAAAAGTTATGATATTTTGTAATTTCTATCGTTACACTAGAGGCGAAGAAGAGATGAAATAGAAGTGAGGTACATGTACACTTCACGTTTGACAGGTCGGTATATAAATTGGAACTTGTGTGATCAAGAGACACGGTAGTGTCTCACGGCATGTTCATTCAAGTCGTCAGAACGACGCCGCCAGCGCTGTCGCCGCGAGCACCCATGTATCTTTACAGGGAAAATGTCTGCTCCCTTCACCCCTCAATTTTAACATCGAACTTTCTCAATAAATATACGGTTATAACCAAAACTATGCTTAGTTACGCCATATAAATCGACTATTCTCTATCGATAGAGACCACAGTAAATGTTGTAAGTTACATATTAACACAGATTTTTCCTTAGCAACGCGAAGCCACGCCCCTCGCCCCTCAAAAGTCGAGAATCCGATTTCTCGGGCGATATATATATATGTAAAAATGTCACAAAAATTCCGCCTGTCTTCGGCGGTATTCGGCCATGGTCGGAAATGTGTACACAGATGCGGCCACACGCATACGCCATCAAAAATGTATGGAGAGTGTGTGAGAGAATATATTCCTTGAATGTTTAGTTGTTTTTCAAAATTAATAAAATATTTCTATTCGCGAAACGATTTCCCTCGCATTTTTTCGATCCTCGGACGCGCTTGTTAATAAAAAGTAAAAATTCAGTGTAATCGGAGTAGTGAATCTCAATAGTGGTGAATGTGACAGACGCTCTGACAGCTAGCTATTATCAAATCGTTTGGATTTTTTTTTAATAATCAAGATAGTGCACGGAAGCAGTGTCATTTTTCTCTGGTTGCTGGTGCATGAAGTGCAGGAAAGGAGACATCTGTATCTCGGAAGAAGTGGCATCAGATAAGTTACTTCCTAACTGACTGTCTTAACCTCATTTTCATTCCTTATACAGAACAAATATCTTTATGGTTATTCTATTTTTTGTTTTCAGCGCCATACGAGAACGGGACGGATTGATGGAAATTTGATTTTTCTTCGCAGTAAAAAATCAACCTAGGTAGAAAAGAATTCTCTAGAATTGCGGTACAATGCCACGGTATGAATATCAGGTTCTACCGACATGACATGCTTCGACAAGGTCTGTATCAACTTTAGCGGTATATTGGGGGCACTGCACTAATCCTGTGGCACATTTTTCTATCTGGGAAAGCATATTATTATGGTAGTACAGCTGTACAGCGTTCCGATAATATACCGTCTTCCCGTACTGACAGTATACATGCATTTTTTTTACCTCCAATATGCCGGAATTAAAAATCTCTAGAACTCTGCGATACAATGCCACGGTAGGAATATCAGGTTCTACCGACATGACATGCTTCGACAAGGTCTGTATCAACTTTAGCGGTATGTTGGGGGCACTGCACTAATCCTGTGGCACATTTTTCTATCTGGGAAAGCATATTATTATGGTAGTACAGCTGTACAGCGTTCCGATAATATATAATTGGAACTTTTGATAATACGAAAGGGGGAATATATCGATAAAGAAAAGATAATAAAATAATTACTTCATTATTGTGTAATCCAATTCTATCGTATCTCCTACTTTTCTACCACGGCTTTCCCAAATAGAAAAATGTGCCACAGGATTAGTGCAGTGCCCCCAATATAATGCTAAAGTTGATACAGACCTTGTCGAAGCATGTCATGTCGGTAGAATTTGATATTCCTACCGTGGCATTGTACCGCAGAGAGTTCTAGAGATTTTTTATTCCGGCATATATTAGAGGTTAGTATAATACGAAAAAGGAAATATATCGACAAAGAAAAAATAATAACAAAGTAGTTACTCCATTATTGTAATCCAATTCCATCGTATTCATTATTTTTCTGCCACGACTTTGATTGTTGATAGTGGATGGATCAACCAATAAATTTGATTTTTCTTCACTATCAGCAATTAAAGTCGTGGCAGAAAAAAAAGTAATACAATGTTATTGGATTACAATAATGGAGTAACTACTTTATTATTATTTTTTCTTTATCGATACATTTCCTCTTTTGTATTATACTATCACATGTTCCAATTTATATACCGACCTGTCAAACGTGAAGTGTACGTGTACCTCACTTCTATTTCATCTCTTCTTCGCCTCTAGTGTAACGATGGAAATTACAAAATATCATAACTTTTCTGTATGTAACAACATATACCGAATGCCCTCTGGCAAAAACTCCTGATTTTGGATTTCCCTGACATTTGGCTGGAAGTGGTTGGCATTAGTTTATTCGGTGGGTTAGATCTGCTGCCTCGAGTGCATCCTTCAACGTGCGTGCGTTCATCCTTCAATATCCTCCCTACCATGATATGCTGATTCTAACCTCTGTTGCCACAGCCCGAATGCTCGTCGAAGGTTATTCCTTATTCTTTCTAGCACAGATCTATATTATGCTGCATCTGTATTCTTCTGGTACTTCCTAAAATAATTATAAAAACCCCATATAATTCAGCTCTGACAAGTACAATCTTATCGAGCTGTACCTTATCGAGGAAATCTTTCGATGTAATGATTCCGAAATGTTTCTATGATATTTTGCAACATTTGCGAATTTATCAAGAAATATATATTTCTAACATACGGTAGTATTCACGAATATTGCAAAATATCGCAGGAATGTTACAGAAAAGTTACTTGCAAAAACGTGCTTTGTGGGATGTAAATGATTATACCAGAGGCGAAGAAGAGATGAAATAAAAGTGAGATACATGTACATTTCACGCTTGACAGGTCGGTATATAAATTGGAACTTGTGATAGTATAATACGAAAGAGGAAATATATCGATAAAGAAAAAATAATAATAAAGTAGTTACTACATTATTGTAATCCAATTCTATTGTATCCTTTATTTTTCTGCCACAACTTTGATTGTTGATAGTAGATGGATCAACCAATAAATTTGATTTTTCTTCACTATCAACGATTAAAGTCGTGGCAGAAAAGTAAGGGATACAATGGAATTAGATTACAATAATGTAGTAACTACTTTATTATTATTTTTCCTTTATCGATATATTTCCTCTTTCGTATTATACTATCAGAAGTTCCAATTTATATACCAACCTACCAAACGTGAAATGTACATGTACCTCACTTCTATTTCATCTCTTCTTCGCCTCTGATGTAACGATGGAAATTACAAAATATCCATTTAAAGTGGCACACGTCCATGCACTCGAGACAGCAGATCCAGCTCGCCAAATGAACTAATGCAACTGGTTCTTGGAACAACAAGTGGATGATCCTTCGTTCGAAAGAAACCCCCTCGGGTTCGCATACGATCTGTAACAAGTTGTAAATAACAATCATATGGGGTTTTTATAATTATTTTAGGAAGTCCCAGAAGAAAGCAGGTGCAGTAAAATATCGATGCTGTGCTAGAAAGAATAAGGAATAACCCTCGAACCCTAATCGGTATCAGTGATTCCTCATTGACTGTCGTTACAACGGAGACGAAGAACAGATGAAATAGAAGTGAGGTATATGTACACTTCAGGTTTGACAGGTCGGTGTGTAAATTGGAACTTGTAATAGTACGAAAGAGGAAATATATCGATAGAGAAAAAATAATGATAAAGTAATTACTTGATTGTTGTGATCCAATTCCATTGCATCTCCTATTTTTCTCCCACGGCTTTGTTTGTGACAGAGAAGAAAAGCCATCGATTCGTCTCATGCTCGCATGACGCTGAAACAAAAAATAGAATTATCACAAAGATAATTGTCCTTCTATCGAAAGTGAGGGTAAAGCTGTCAGATGGCAATTAAACTTATCTGATGGTAATTCTTCTGAGATACTGCCGTCTCCTTTCCTGCTCTTTATGCACAGGCAACCAGAGAAACACAGCACTGCATCCGTTCACTATCTCGATTATCGAAAAAAAACAAACGATTATTAAACTATACGGAGCGTCTGTCACATTCACCACTATTGAGATTCATAACTCCGATTACACTGAATTTTTACATTTTATTAACAAGCGCGTCTGAGGATCGAAATAAACGCGAGGTTAATCGTTTCGCGAATGGAAATATTTTATTAACTTTGAAAATACCCAAACATTTAAGGAATATATTCTCTCACACACTCTCACATACATTTGATGGCGTATGCGTGTGGCCGCATCTGTGTACACATTTCCGATCATGGCCGACTATCCCCGAAGGTAGGCGGAATTTTTGTGAGATTTTGACATATATATATATCGCCCGAGAAATCGGATTCTCGACTTTTAGGCGCAAGGGGCGTGGCTTCGCGTTGCTAAGGAAAAATCTCTGTTAATATGTAACTTATAACATTTATTCTGGTCTCTATCAATAGAGAATAGTCAATTTATATGGCGTAACTAAGCATAGTTTTGGTTATAACCGTATATTTATTGAGAAAATTCGATGTAAAAATTGAGGGGTGCAGGGGGCAGACATTTGTGGTGTAAAGAGACACGGGTGCGCTCGCGACATCAGCGCTGTCGTGTCTGAGTGCGAAACTACTTGAACGAACATGCCGCGAGACACTACCGTGTCTCTTGATCGCGGTGATACTACTTACTAAGAATCGATACTCATAATTCCGGCTAACGCTTGTCGGAGCAACATTCAATAACCATGAAAAGTGCATCAACTCAAAAATAATCACTCAGAAATTGAACTAACCGCCTTTTTGCTCAGGCGTAATTAAAAAAGTGTATTAATTGTAAAAATGCATTATGCTATTTTATTAAAAATGTGTCGTGTGTTTTCTCGAGAAATAATGAGATTTAAAAAATTACCCAAGAAAACTGTTGTAACTTGAAATCTCAAAAGTGTTTGATCAAAACCGAAATAAGTCAAAATAATCGTAAACTTTTCACTTACCTGTGTAATCAAAACTGGTACAACTCGAAATCCAGTAGTGCGTAGTCGTCAGTTCGATTACGATTTAGTTAGCAACACTGTAGTAACTCTAAATAATGCTGAACAAATTCACGAATTACACCAACAAAATCATTGCAACTCGAAATAACACAGTTTAGTACTATCAATATACGTGCACCCTTCTCGCTGTCACGGCAGAAACTAAAAATGTAACGGTGTTCGTGGAGCGGTCATGTGCACATATATTCAACAAAACTGACTTATAGCGCCATTTTTCGGAAATTATTCAAGATATCGGTAAATTTGTTTTATTGGTTTATGGAGCTTCGTTTGTAGAATCCGAATAAACGGTTAACTAAAAAAATTCACTTTTTGAGTTGATACTGTTTTGATCTAGGTGTGCGATATGTAAATTAACAAAAAAACTAATACACTTATCCCAAATAATATTTGTTTGAAAATCACAGATAATTATCTAAAACCTGTTATAAGAACCTAATGCACAACTGAGTTTATCCAATAGTTACCGTTTAATAACTATAATTTCAAGTTAATAAATGTTATCTATTTACAATCGTTAGTCGTCCTGTAGAAGGCTTTTGAATAACTATCTGTGATTATTAAAAAAAAAGGTTAGCTTGATTGTTTCAAATAAATTCTTGTGATTAGTTGTAGATTTTGCCATATTCATTCGTTATAAATTTTAAATAAATTTTAATTATAATTACATCTAGGTACTATTACCTACAAAAATAGTCAACTCAAGATAATGACGAGGGGAAAAAAGAACGATATTTCATGAAAATCTGCAACAAATTATAAACCTGTTCCAAGCCTCGCATGTCCTTGTAGACAGTTGCAGTTTTTGACGTAAATGATTGTAGTTAGATGTTCTTTTTTGTGTACATTAAAAAAAAATAAGTTGTACTTAAATCTACGCCAAAATCTACAACATACCACAAACCTGGTCTAAATTTTGCATTTTGTTGTAGATGGTTTAATTTTTGCCATAAATGAGTATAGTTAGTTCATCATGTTGTTCATAATTGCTCATCATGGCGTAAATATTTGTAATAATTATTTTAATTACGCCAGACTAAATCTACAATAAACTACAAACCTGTTCCAAATTTCGCACTTTTTTGTAAATATTTGTACTTTTAGCGTAATTTTCCCATAGAGTTATAATTTTTCCGCGTACTTAGTTTTATTTTTTTTTTGGCAATTTACGTAAAATGTTGGAGAATTTTTTCCACCAGGGAATGCGAGTGAGAACACTGGTGAATGTACAAGAATCTCTCTGTCGCTCATTTTCCATCCTTTTCGACTTTAACCAGTAGAAGTACAGTCGTCCCCCGCACTAGAGGAATTCGCATTAGTGGACTGTAATGAAGTGTATCGGCCGAAAGGCACGTTCCGGACCTTTCTCGGTGGACCGTCGAGTCCCGTAATTTGCATATTTCCATATCTAGCAGTGTCGTATTTAGTCCAGTAAAAATCCTTCTGAAATCGATGTTTCGAGCCTCAAAGCTGAAAATTTGGTCAAAGATCCATTTTGGGTAGTTGAAAACAGGGGCGAAGTTTAAAAAGTTCTATATCCCCGAGGATTTTTGAAAAACAATAAAAACTACCCAAAAAATGGGCTCTACGAAAATAACTCGAAAACTAAGCGAGATATCGAAAAAAGTGTCAAATAAAAGTTGTAGAGCTTAAAATTCTCTATAAAAAAGGTTTATACAGTTTACCCCCACTCCTCACGGTTTACCCTTTAGAGCCGCGCGAACATTGGAAGTAGAAAAAAAAATCATGAAACCTCGAAAATTTAACATTTTTTACTGCTTTTTGTTTTAAATTGCTTAAGAAATTCTCTACTTTTTAAATAAAATGATATGTTTTTTTTTTCTCAATTGTTTAAAAACTGCCAAGTAAAATCAACGATATCTCTCGATATATTGAATGATTTTTTCTTCTTTGTGTTCCATGATTTTGTTAGTTAAATTCCCTGCACATTACACTCCGGTTATTCTTCTGTAATTGTCGTAAGTTTATAAATAACTCCGTTTGGAAAATTGCTTTACAAACCTTGGTGCGTCCGGAGAACCACTGGTGGCCTGCTCCTTCCCCCCCATGGTGATGGGACCTGAGCCCGCTACCTTTCTGGGTCTCGTTCTCCTCCGTTTAAACTTTCCTAACATCGGCCGCTTCGCACAGCAAAATATATGTTATGCACCATCATGTAGCTATATTATAAAAAAAGTATTGGATTGTTTCGCCCATAAAGAAAGTAAATAGAAAGTTTATCAATAATTTTTATTTTGCATACTAAAAATAACACCACCGCCGTTTTTTTTTATATAGATTCAAGCATGATTAAACTATGACATATAATTTTTACGAGATGATTGGTGTGGTAGAACAAGTCGAAATAAATTAATGAAAATGAAACAACTTTGCTTTCGCCGTTTTTCTAACGTAAGATAGCGGAAAACGGTGGAAGCGAAGTTGTACACCTATTAATTCGAATTTCTACTTTACAAAAATAATAGTATTTATTTACAATGACTTATTACTAGTGAGAATACAATTTACTGCACGTAATATATGTACATATAAATCGAAATTAAATCACATTAAAGGTATTATTTTATGAACTGACACAGAATCTTCGTTTTACTCTTCATCGCTTTCGTGATTTATTGTGGGTAGAATATGACTATATGACTGTAGTAATAACTCTAAAGTATATGGAATTACACGTTTTCACATAGAGCACTGATACAGTTAACTTTTAACAACGCAATATACATATATATACGCAGATCCAACATGGCGGACCAAATTTGTAAAATTGACTCCGATCATGGTGAAAATTGGTATACATGGGTTTTTGGGGTCGCTGATTTCGAATTTGCTATTAGATTTTTAAAAGTCAAGATAGCGGATCCAATATAGCGGACAAAAGTACCGAAGTTGACTCTGATCTTGGTAAAAGTTGGTACACATGGGTATCTCGTGATGCTTTATATAAATGTGTTATTTTATTTTTAAAATTCAAAGTAGCGAACTCAATATTACAGTCGAAATTATCAAAATTGACTCTAATCATGGTGAAATTCGATGCACATTGGTTTTTGGGGTCCTTGATTCCTAATTCGTTGTTAGTATTGAAAATTGAGACAGCGAATTCCGATGATTGGAACGCCTAATTCGGTCCTTATGAGTGGTAACTCAGAAAACAGTTCTTTGGGTCCAAAAACCTTTGTATACCAATTTTCACCATGATCGGAGTCAGTTTTACAAATTTGGTCCGCCATATTGGATCCACCATTTGGAATTTTGAAAATCAGATAGCAAATTTGAAATCAGCGACCCCAAAAACCTGAAGAGCAACTATGTTTATGAAAATAAGGATATCAGGAAAATGTGTGCTTCAAAGGGTTAACCACCGTAGTGCAGTCTCGGTGACCGCAATGGAACGGTGAAATCGTAACAGTATAAAATCCCGGAATAATTCACCATTGCGACCGATGGCGGGATTAACTCTACATTAATGCTTTACATAGATCGCGATAATTATAATAATGAACAATAAGAACCGATATAGACGTTCGCTTAACGCGCGACGGAACACCTGGTTTATCAGGGATAGAAAGTCGCTACCTCCACCGTCTTGCAATTACTGTTACATTTGTATCGACTCACATTCTATCGACACATGCGAGCGCGCAAATGGCAAAAGAACGGTCGGTTGTTGTTCCCATATAGCTTCAATTATTTATTATTTTTTTCATTTGCGCGATATCAAACAAAGCTTATTAAACCTGCGAAAACATTAAGGAAACTATTTCACAAAGAACATATTCAATCCACAATAAATCGCGAAAGCGATGAAGATTAAAACGAAGATTCTGTGTCAGTTCATAAAATAATACCTTTAATGTGATTTAATTTCGATTTATATGTACATATATCACGTGCAGTAAATTGTATTCTCATTAGTAATAAGTCATTGTAAATAAATACTATTATTTTTTTGTAAAGTAAAAATTCGAATTAATAGCTGTACAACTTTGCTTCCACCGTTTTCCGCTATCTCTTACGTTAGAAAAACGGCGAAAACAAAGTTGTTTCATTTTCATTAATTTATTTTGACTTGTTCTACCACACCAATCATCTCGTAAAAATTATATGTCATAGTTTAATCACACATGCTTGAATCTATATAAAAAAAACGGCGGTGGTGTTATTTTTAGTATGCAAAATAAAAATTATTGAAAAACTTTCTATTTACTTTCTTTATGAGCGAAACAATCCAATACTTTGTTTATAATATAGCTACATGATGGTGCATAACATATATTTTGCTGTGCGAAGCGGCCGAGGTTAGGAAAGTTTAAACGGAGGAGAACGAGACCCAGAAAGGTAGCGGGCTCGGGTCCCATCACCATGGGGAGGAAGGAGCAGGCCACCAGTGGTTCTCCGGACGCACCAAGGTTTGTAAAGCAATTTTCCAAACGGAGTTATTTAAAAACTTACGACAATTACAGAAGAATAACCGGAGTGTAATGTGCAGGGAATTTAACTAACAAAATTATGGAACACAAAGAAGGAAAAATCATTCAATATATCGAGAGATATCGTTGATTTTACTTGGCAGTTTTTAAACAATTGAGGGAAAAAAAACATCATTTTATTTAAAAAGTAGAGAATTTCTTAAGCAATTTAAAACAAAAAGCATTCAAAAATGTTATCATGATTTTTCATGATTTCATGATTTTTCTCTACTTCCAATGTTCGCGCGGCTCTAGAGGGTAAACCGTGAGGAGTGGGGGTAAACTGTATAAACCTTTTTTATAGAGAATTTTAAGCTCTACAACTTTTATTTGACACTTTTTTCGATATCTCGCTTAGTTTTCGAGTTATTTTCGTAGAGCCCATTTTTTGGGTAGTTTTTATTGTTTTTCAAAAATCCTCGGGGATATAGAACTTTTTAAACGTCACCCCTGTTTTCAACTACCAAAAATGGACCTTTGACCAAATTTTCAGCTTTGAGGCTCGAAACATCGATTTCAGAAGGATTTTTACTGGACTAATTCCTTACTGACAAGCAGATGCCGACAAATTTTAGTCAGTTTTCGTTGAAATTTTGAAGTATGAACACGATGTCGGGAAGGAAAAGTAGAAATTGTCCGACTTACAAATTATAAATTACAATTACTTATCATAGCATCAATGTAGGGATAACAGAATAAGACATTCGGAAAGACTTGGTCACTCAGTTCATTGATACGACACTGTTGAGGCACCGAGCGTCCGAACCCCTGCTGCTTTTCTTCGCTGTATACAACAGAGAAGCCCTGGTATGAATTCACCAGGGTTAGTCGAGAGCTTTCGATTAGCAATTTATAGCAGGGCGAGAGAAGGAATAAATATTGCATGGATTTAACTCTAAAATGAGTGATACTTTAGTAGGGGCTTACCATGTAGGGGAATAGGAGTCGACCCAATACCCAACTACAGTAAAACCTCGTTTATCGCAACTCTCACTTATTGCAAGGCAGAAGTCTCGTTTATTGCAACCCCTCCGTCTCCCACCGCACACGATGGCCAATCACGAGCGACCAGTGCGAAATCGCCTTGAGTCGAGAAGCGGGGTGGGGGCCCCTCTCAAGTTGCGATAAACGAGAAGCATACGATTCGAGGGGCATGCAATAAACGAGGTTTTACTGTACTAATATTCTAACTAATACTAATCTTCTAACTATTAATATGATTGAATTCGCAGACTAAACTCTAGAGGGTCGTATCAATGAAATAAAAAAAGTTGAATAGAAAAAATAAATGCTGATATTTACATTTCACTGAAGTGCTGATAAAATAGTATGCTGTTTTATCGGCTCTGCACTCTCCCTACGACTAACTTATCGTGTCATCAATAGCTTGATTGATCCTTTCGATCAACGAGAGCACTCGCTAGAGACAAATCTATGCTTAAAAAAGCTTTAGAACAACGAGGAACTGTCAACTAACTATTAAATGACTACTATTTCTTTCCATTATCTGACTTGGTATCACGTTCGTGTTTATGATTAAAAATTAGCCGAGATTTATCCAAGAAAATGTACGAGGAAAAAGCATGAAAAGGAAATTAGTATATATCACAAATGCTTTATGAAATTTAGCAAGATGTATAGAAAAACAATACTAATTTTAACTTATCTCTATTTAGAAACAAAAGTAAATACATTATTTTTATAATAATTTTAAGTAAGAAAGACCAACAATTTTCTAGATACATTACACACAAACATACATTCAAGTGTCATCCACTCTTTGTGCTATGACATGACCGCACGCGATTGGTTCGCAATAATTTCTCTACGTAACTTTTCGATCTCATCCTCGCTACTGCTGGAATCGACCGATAATCGCCCAATTACTTTTCTCTGCTTCTCATTAACTGTCAACGCTTCCCGATCTCTTCGTTTCCTTTTTCTCTTTTTCTTCAATGCGTTTTCAACCTCCTGCAAGACGGATACTTCGCTCGATGAGCGATTTATATCGTCATATTCTTCATCATCTCCTTTAATACAGAAAGAATCCTAAAAACAAGAAAAAAAATGTATTATGTTGTATTTCGGTAAGGAAGCACAGCTTAAAAATAATTTATAATAAACGTTGACGGAACATAACTTTATTATGTCACGCAGATTATCCCGTATAACAAACAATATTCTATACATAAGACACCTAAAAGTCGTCTTTCGGCAAATCCAAAAATATCCCAAGTAGATGTTCTACAATGCTACAATAATGGATAATGCTGTATAATGGATAATTGTGAGAGTAGTACCAAATGTGCCTACATAGTCAATGAGGAGCTGTGAGTGTTATCTAATAGATTTGTATGAAATTAAGGACATTAGAACAGATTATAACTTTAGAATTCCAGTGGACAGACTATAATTAGACAGCCATAAGAGCTGACGTGAGCTTACGTGTAAAGTGCGGCGCAGGTGTCAACTAAATAGCCGAATGTGATGCCATATCGGTCGGTATTACTGTCGACATGGCTGATAACAAAAGTATGTAGAATATAAATGAAGGGTCCAGTGGAAAAACGATGAGGTCCCATATTTCTAAAAGTTGAGAAACACGACATTTAAAGTTTCACAACGTGCGGGAGTCCACTGTGCCGTCTATTTTCAACCACAGTTTTTAGTGGAATCTCATTGTTTGTCCCCTGTAAGGTTTGGTATGTTGATACTTCATGTTACAAGCTAACAGATGCCGCTAAATATAAGGATAAAGAAAATTTTTTGATTTTTAAACAAATTCTTTTTAAGTTTTTTCTCTTAAACATTTTTTCAAAAATCCGAAAATGTTCTTTATGTTTTCATGAAAAGTTGCGCAGTGCGTGAAATCGTCAATCTCGTATTTGACGCTTAGTGACAAAAAATATAATTCGTTATTCGGTTGTTTCGCGCCGTTCTTACGAGTGTGATTGCCGTACTCGCTTCGCTCGTGCGGCAAACTTCACACACTCTCTCTCTCGTTAGAAACAGCGCTTCACGCCCTAATAAAGAAAATAACTATTTCTTACAAGAAAGCAAATAACTATTTCTTACAATTACAAGATATGCATATATGCATAGAAGGATAAAGAACATTTTCTGATGAAAAAAAATTTTTTTTATAGAAAAAACTTAAAAAGAATTTTTTTCTTCATGAAGAAATGGCCCTCCCACTACCAAATCTTTTTCTACGCAGTTTTTATTGATTTCAAATGTACTGAATTTTTTAAAGAAAAATCGAGATTGTCGCATTGGCGAAATAAATATTTTCTGGTGTTTTTTTTCACTTTCTTGTAAGAAATAGTTATTTTCTTTATTAGGGCGTGAAGCGCTGTTTCTAACGAGTGTGTGAAGTTTGCCGCACGAGCGAAGCGAGTACGGCAATCACACTCGTAAGAACGGCGCGAAACAACCGAATAACGAATTATATTTTTTGTCACTAAGCGTCAAATACGAGATTGACGATTTCACGCACTGCGCAGGTTATTTCACGCACTGCGCAACTTTTCACGAATTGGTATGTGAAAGATGATTTCACATGCGTCGAGGATGCCCATGAAACCGAGTATTTGACACTGAGTGACAAAAATGCCTTTTTTAATGTCACTTGAAAATTTTTATATTTTTTTTTTAAATTGAGAAAAAACAAAAATTGTCATGTATACAAAGTTGTTTATGAGATTAATAGTATACTTGAAACTTTAAAGTTAAAATTTATTTTTCAAATCGATGTATATCATTAACGCGGCGCGTGAAAAAAATCTTTAAAAAATTAGGTAATGTTTTTTCATCAAGTATGACTATGTAAATAAAAATAAGATTTTTTTGAGACCCCCATGAAAAAGGTGGCTGTCTTGACAGAGAATGCCCCATATAAAGAACGACATTAAATATGAGGTATTTGCTCCGTGCGTTTGGGGTGGCGACAACTATCGGGCGCAAGTCGGTAACTAAAGTGGACCAAATGTCCTTTATATGTATACCCGAGTCGAAATTTTGCCCTTATTTTGATGACCACAGCGACTTTTCAAACCTATTTTGATGCTTTATGATCGTCGAGCTCCTATTTTGATGCTTTTTGAACCTATCTGTAAAATATGCTCGTGCTTTGATGGCCAGAGACCCTTCACTGGGTAGAAGCTATGGCATTTAAAATTGGATCTCCTCGGGGGAGTCGACATTTTGCCCCTACTTTGATGGCCACAGCACCTCCACTGGGTAGAAACTATAGCATTCAAAATAGGGCCTCGTCGCGAATTAAAATTTTGCTTCTATTTTGATGGCCAGAGCCCCTTTACTACTGTACTGTGTCAGAGTTTCGGACTTAGAATATTTTCAACATGACGAACGGGACTTAAAAAAATGTCGGTCTAGGGAATAAATGGACAAAAATGGTAATTCGTTTAATTATTAAATCAATAAATTATTTAATTTCGAGTCTCCAGAGTATGTTGAGCAAATTATAAGCTATACCGTTTATTAAAAGCACAGATTATTATAGTAAATTAAATACAATCAATTAATGTAGGATGAATAAACATTCATATAATTATTTATTTCTTAACATCAATTTGTGTCTATGCAAGAATATTTATCAAAAGATATAACTTTAAATCTAGAAAAAAGTTCAGAAAAGAATAACAATTATAAAATCTTATTTATTTGAGCTCCTTCTTATTGACTGGAAAAGCAATATACATTTGTTCATCAAACTTCATATGAACACCAATAGTAATTATGAGTAAAAAAATAATATTTAAAGAACTTAGAAAAATTGTCAGAGTTTCGGACTTAGAATATTTTCAACAGGACGAACGGTACTTATTGTTAGAAAAATTTCGGTCTCCTGTATATACCTAAGAACTTGGAAATTTAATTGTGAATAAATGGACAAAAATTGTAATTTATTTAATTATTAAATCAATAAATTATTTGATTTCGAATCTCCAAAGTATGTTGAGCAAGTTATAAACTATATTTTTTATCATTTATTTAATATTCATATAATTATTTATTTATTAATATCAATTTGCGTTTATGCAAGAATATTTATCAAAAGATATAATCATAAATTTAGAAAAATGTTGAGAAGAGAATAATACAATATTTACATGCACTTTTTAGTTCATTATTTTTACAATTTGCAACACAACAGTGACAACCCATTCTTTTAATATAAATATCACAGGTTGAATAGGAGAAACGTCCACTTTTGTTTCAGTATTCTCTCACCCCCAGCGCTTCAGTCGCTTCTGTCATCCCCTCCAACCTAACGCACGGAGCGAATAGTGAGGGATAAAATAATGTCTGATTGTTGGTGCATAGCAATAGAAATGAAATACAATACGTAGGGGAGATCAGGGGGTTGTGAGACACGGGGGGTCGTGAGACAAGCTCACAGCACTGAATTGAAAAGTTCGACATGTACCAATGACTGTCAAACTTCATTCTCGTCCTGTATCTCCATTTTCATTTGACACTCGTCGCATTGACGCGGATTCTTAGTACCTATCTCTTCAGATTGCAACTTCAATTTTGTGTTTTAAAGTTTTCTCGAACATTTGTGTTTGAAGTATTTTCACTCATGTTTTCAAGCTGTTCACAAAAGTGTATAGATATAAATCATTCCTTGGTGAGTAGCCTTTTGACATACAAAAAGAATTTTGGATAAACATTTTATGTATCCATGAAGCGATGGCTATTTTAAAAATATTGAACTTGGGGGGTCGTGAGACAACATTTTCGGGGGGTTTTGAGACACGCTATTTCTAAAAGCGATTTACAAAAATCGTATTTTATGGGCGTATTGTGAATTTTTTGTTAACACTGCCCATTTTGTGCAATTTTAATTGTTTTTAATTAATTTAGCCTTCTTTAAATGATTTTTTCTTTATTTTGTAGCGAGTCGCACCTAAAACTTGTTTATTAGTAATATGTAAAAATGTAAGTTAACCCTCTGACGCTAAACTTCTAAGCTGTGTGAAGTTAGCACCCCCACCTTCGAAATTTACAACTCTGAATACACCAAGGTAAGACCAATTTTTGACCATGAATGACCATTAAATTATTTCGTTCGACCACCTCCCGTTTAAGAGATATAGCAATTTTTAACTGGGGGTGCTAACTTCACGTTTCTTAATTCAACTGCACCCGCTATTAATAAACAAGTTAGCGACAATCCGACGATTGACCATTTTGCAGGAAGGCCTGTAGAGGAATGACCACCATTTACTTTTTCTTAATCAACCCCTATTTCGTTGATAAAGGCACTTTCACCCGTTAGACGGCCTATTTTTTATTTTATCGACCTGCACCCGCAATTAATAAACAAATTCGCGACAATCCGACGATTGACCATTTTGCAGGAAGGCCTGTAGAGGAATGACCACCATTTACTTTTTCTTAATCAACCCTATTTCGTTGATAAAGGCACTTTCACCCGTGAGACGGCCTATTTCTAATTTCATTCAACTGCACCCGCAATTAATTAACAAATTAGCGACAATCCGACGATTGACCATTTTGCAGGGAGGCCTGTAGAGGAATGACCACCCTTTCCTTTTTCTTAAACAACCCCTATTTCGTTGATAAAGGCACTTTCACCCGTGAGACGGCCTATTTCTAATTTCATTCAACTGCACCCGCAATTAATTAAAAAATTAGCGACAATCCGACGATTGACCATTTTGCAAGAAGGCATGTTGAGGAATGATCACCCTTTCCTTTTTCTTAAACAACCCCTATTTCGTTGATAAAGGCACTTTTACCCGTAAGACGGCCAATTTCTATTTCCATTCAACTGCACCAGCAATTAATAAACATATTAGTGACAATCTGACGATTAACCATTTTGCAGAAAGGACTGTAGAGGAATGACCACCCTTTACTTTTTCTTAAACAACCCCTATTTCGGCGATAAAGGCACTTTCATCCGTGAGACGCCCTATTTCTAATTTCATTCAACTGCACCCGCAATTAATAAACAAATTCGCGACAATCCGACGATTGACCATTTTGCAGGAAGGCCTGTAGAGGAATGACCACCATTTACTTTTTCTTAATCAACCCTATTTCGTTGATAAAGGCATTTTCACCCGTGAGACGGCCTATTTCTAATTTCATTCATCTGCACCCGCTATTAATAAACAAATTATCGACAATCCGACGATTGACCATTTTGCAGGAAGGCATGTAGAGGAATGACCACCCTTTACTTTTTCTTAAACAACCCCTATTTCGTTGATAAAGGCACTTTTACCTGTGAGGCGGCCTATTTCTAATTTCATTCAACTGCACCAGCAATTAATAAACAAACTAGCGTTAATCCGACGATTGACCATTTTGCAGGAAGGCCTGTAGAGGAATGACCACCCTTTACTTTTTCTTAAACAACCCCTATTTCGTTGATAAAGGCTCTTTCACCCGTGAGACGGCCTATTTCTAATTTCATGCAACTGCACCCGCAATTAATTAATAAATTAGCGACAATCCGACGATTGACCATTTTGCAGGAAGGCTTGTGGAGGAATGACCACCCTTTCCTTTTTCTTAAACAACCCCTATTTCGTTGATAAAGGCACTTTCACCCGTGAGACGGTCTATTTATATTTCATTCAACTGCACCCGCTATTAATAAACAGATTAGCGACAATCCGACGATTGATCATTTTGTAGGAAGGCCTGTAGAGAAACGACCACCCTTTACTTTTTCTTAAACAACCCCTATTTCGTTGATAAAGGCACTTACACCCGTGAGACGGCCTATTTCTAATTTCATTCAACTGCACCCGCTATTAATAAACAAATTATCGACAATCCGACGATTGACCATTTTGCAGGAAGGCATGTAGAGGAATGACCACCCTTTACTTTTTTTTAAACAACCCCTATTTCGTTGATAAAGACACTTTTACCTGTGAGACGGCCGTCTCACGATTGAAAGTGCCTTTATCAACGAAATAGGGGTTGTTTAAGAAAAAATAAAGGGTGGTCGTCCCTCTACAGGCCTTCCTGCAAAATGGTCAATCGTCGGATTGTCGATAATTTGTTTATTAATAGCGGGTGCAGTGGAATGAAATTAAAAATAGGCCGTCTCACGGGTGAAAGTGCCTTTATCAACGAAATAGGGATTGTTTAAGAAAAAGTAAAGGATGGTCATTCCTCTACAGGCCTTCCGGCAAAGTGGTCAATCGTCGGATTGTCGCTAATTTGTTTATTAATTGCTGGTGCAGGTCGATGAAATAAGAAATAGGCCGTCTCACGGGTGAAAGTGCCTTTATCAACGAAATAGGGGTTGTTTAAGAAAAAGTAAAGGGTGGTCATTCCTCTACAGGCCTTCCTGCAAAATAGTCAATCATCGGGTTGTCGCTAATTTGTTTATTAATTGCGGGTGCAGTTGAATGAAATTAGAAATAGGCCGTCTCACGGGTGAAAGTGCCTTTATCAACGAAATAGGGGTTGTTTAAGAAAAAGTAAAGGGTGGTCATTCCTCTACAGGCCTTCCTGCAAAATGGTCAATCGTTAGATTGTCACTAATATGTTTATTAATTGCGGGTGCAGTTGAATGGAAATAGAAATTGGCCGTCTCACGGGTAAAAGTGCCTTTATCAACGAAATAGGGGTTGATTAAGAAAAAGTAAAGGGTGGTCATTCCTCTACAGGCCTTCTTGCAAAATGGTCAATCGTCGGATTGTCGCTAATTTGTTTATTAATAGCGGGTGCAGTTGGGGGAAGGTTAGGGACGCGAGTGCGAACGGACGTGTGTCGAGAGTGGTGTGTCTTAAAGGCCGAAAAAGTGAGAAAATAGTTAAAGAAGAAGGTAGGGAGAGGCGAAGAAAGGGATAAGAAAGTGTGGAGAAGAGACTAGGGATAAGATCGTGATGCGGCGAGAAGGGTAAGAAAGAAGAAATAGGAAATAATTTCCTTGAGAAAGCGAGTGAGGTTAGGAGTGCGAAACGGGCACGGGGAAGGAGGAGAAGGGAAAGTTTAGCCAGCGGACGAAGAGGCGGACGGAGCAAGTGCGAAAGACGGACGACGAGGTGGCGCGCAAGCATGGCGGGTAATGTGAAAGGCAAGGAAGGAAAGAAGGCGGAGGGAAGCGCGAAAGGAGTCGGAAGGCCATCCAAAGCGGAACAACTGGAGAGAGTAAGGAGGTCTGAAAAGGATGTAGGCGTAATGCTTAGAGAGGCGAAGAAAAATGAAGAGAGGCGAGAAAATGGCGAGGAAGAGGATGAGGGCACAAGAAGTAAGGAAGGAGAAGAAGCAAAACGGAAAAGTATCGAGGAAATGTTCGAGAGCTTGATAAGCCGGTTTGAAGAATTGAAAGGAGATCTCAATGAGATGAAGGTAGAAATAGGGAGAGAGGTAGCGGCGAGTATCGGAGGGATAAGGAGGGAGATAGAGGAAAGGCAAGCAGTATGGCAGGAGGAAAAAGCAGAGATGAAAGAAAAGATGCAGGGAATGGAAAGGAGAATAGCAGCGCTAGAAGGGAGAGCAGGTGGAGGCGAGGCGGGCACAGAGCGGATAGAAAGATTCATGGAGCAGAAGGATAGAGAATTAAGGAAAAATAACATTGTGATCAGAGGGCTCCAGCTGGAAGGACAAGATGGAAAAAATGAAGTGGAAAAATTCCTGAAAGAAAAAGTAAAGGTGGAAGCGAAATTGAAGTGGGCCAAGATTGTTGGCAGAGAGAGGAAGATGGTGATCGTCGGGGTGGAAGAGTGGGAGACAAAGAAGAGGATCATGGAAAAGAAGAGTAACCTGGGCAATGTACCAATCTTCATCGACCATGATTTGACAAGGAAGGAGAGAGAAATACAGAGGGAGATTTTGGAATGGGCGAGGCTGGAGAGGAGAAGAGGAGTACAGGTCAAAGTTGGCTTCCAGAAAGTGTGGAGCAATGGGCGTTGGAGAAGATGGCAGAGGGAAGAATGGGGAGAGAACAACCAGGATTTTTAGGCGAGCCACGAAAGAGGGGAACGGATGTAAGGAAACGAAGAATGCTTTTCTGGAACGTTGCAGGGGTAAAGAGGAAGGATAGAGACTTTTGGAAATTCGTTCAGGACTTCGACACTGTAGCACTAATAGAAACGTGGATAGAGGAGAAGGATTGGAGTAAACTAAAGGAGGTTTTGCCGAAAGGTTTTGTATGGAGCAGCCAGCATGCTAGGAGGGAGAAACTGAAGGGAAGGGCCAAAGGAGGGATCATTATGGGAGTGAGAGAAAGCGTGGTTGAAGCCAAAAAGAGGGAAGAAAGAGAGGGAATACAAGGTGAAGGCGTAATGGAGGTAAGTTTCAGGATTGCCAAAGAAAAATGGAGAGCTATCGCAGTCTATAGTAGCGAAGGAGTGGAGAAATTAGCGAAAACACTCGTAGAGAAAGTGAGCGAAGCGGAAGAAGAAAACCTTGTAATTGCGGGGGACTTTAATGCCAGGATGGGTATAGCGAGTTTGATGGGTTTTGATGGAGAAGAAATGGCAAGAAAATCGAAGGACGAAATAAGAAATTAGGAGGGCAGGAAGCTGGGAAAGTTAATTGAGGAGAAAGGCTGGATCCTACTCAACGGAAATTTTGTAGGCGATGAGGAAGGAGAGTGTACGTACACAGGAGGTAGAGGACCAACGGTAATCGATTACGCCATGGCGAATAGGGAAGCCTTCAATGAAATAAGAAGCTTCCGAGTAGGAGAAAGGACGGAGTCGGACCACCAGCCGCTGATAATTGAACTGGAAGAGGGGGGAGAAGTGTATTACGAGGAAGAGAAAGTTAAGCAAATCTGCATATGGGACGAGAATACAATTACCCAGTATAAGGATTATACAAGGGAGTTAGACTTAGGGAGCAAGGACATCGAGGAAGACTGGGAGGAGCTGCAGTCAAGGGTGGTCACCGGCATGCCGAAGAAAATGATACGATTAAAAAGAAGGAGAATTGGATGGAAAAACTGGTGGGATAAAGAGTGTACGAGAAAGAAAAGGGAGGCTGCGAGAGCATACAGAAAATGGAGGCAAGGTAGGAAGCGGAGAGAGGACTACCTGGAGAAGAAGATGGAGTTCAAGAAGTTATGTGAGCAGAAAGAAACGCAGCTGAAGAACAAGGAATTGGAAGAGATTAAAAACGTGAGAAAAGCAGCAGACGTATGGAAATATGTAAATAAAGGGAGGAGAAAGAAGGGGATTCCCAGCGATAAAGTACAAGCCGAGGAGTGGAGAGCACATTTCATGAAATTGCTGGAGGGAAGCCAGAGGCATGAAGGGAAAGGAAGGAGAAGAAACAGAGAGGGAGATACTGAAGAAGAGTTAACGGACGAGGAGATAGAAGAGCAAATAAAGAGTATGAAGAGAAATAAGGCGGCAGGTACGGATGGGATTCCGAACGAGGCATGGAAATTCAGCGAAGGTAAGGCCAGAAAGAAATTAAAGGAACTAGTGAAGAGAGTGTGGAGAGGAGAAGGCTTTCCAGAAAGTTGGAGAGAGGGCGCTATCTTCCCAATTTATAAAAAAGGAGACAGGGATGACCCGGCTAACTACAGAGGAATCACATTACTGAGTACGGCGTACAAGATATATGCGGCGGTTCTGGAAAAGAGACTGAGGACGGAGATAGAGGGAAAAGGAATTCTACCAGAGGAACAAGCAGGTTTCAGGGAGAAGAGATCGGCGCTCGACAACGTGTACGTGCTGCAGCACATAGTAGACAGAGAGGAAAAGAAGGATAAGGAGGGCCTTTGTATATTCTTTGTCGATCTTAAGGCGGCTTTTGACACGGTGAACAGGGAAAGAATGTGGAGCACGATGGAACAGAGAGGAGTTAGAAGAGGACTAATAGAAAGATGCATAGAGATCTACGAGGAGACAAAGGTAACCATATTGATAGAGGGAGAAGCTTCAGAACCCTTCTGGACGGAAAAGGGAGTGAGGCAAGGATGCCCGCTGAGCCCTTCGGTTTTTGCAATCTTCTTAGCAGACCTGGAAGAGACGCTGGAAAGAGGCATGGTAGGAGGAGTGGAATTGGGAGAAAGGAGAATTCACCACCTCGCCTATGCTGACGATATTGTGATGCTCGCAAAAAATGAAGAAGCGCTTAAAGGGATGATGTGGGTCTTGCAAAAGTATTTGTCAGAAAAGGAGCTGACCTTGAATGTGGATAAGTCGAAAGTAATGGTATGTAAGAAAGGGAGAGGGAAGGTAAGAAAGACAAGGTGGAAGTGGAAAGGTAAAGAAATAGAGGAGGTGAAGGAATTCAAATATCTAGGTTATGTATTTAAAAAGAATGGAGATAAAGCAGGACAGATCGGGGACTTAGTGAAAAAGGGCAACTTAGTACTTAGGCAAGTCTGGGGCATTGGGGAGCGTCTTTTCAGGGAAGATTTTATAAGGAGAATGTGGCTGTTTGATAAACTGGTGTGGAGTGTGGTTAGCTACGGAGTAGAAATATGGGGATGGAGAAGCTGGGAAGGGTTAGAAAAATTACAAAGAAAATATATAAAGTGGGTGCTAGGGCTAGAGAGATCGACGCCAGGATATATAGTGATAGAAGAATCAAAGAGGAAACTACTTAGGATAAGGGCGGGGAAAAGTGCGATGAGATTTGAGGAAAGAGTAAGGGAAGAAGGAGCTAGCGAGCTGATAAAGGAGTGTCTGCGAGAAAGAGATGAGGGGAAGGTAAGTGGCACCAGATCGGTAGAGGAGAGAAACGAATATCTAAGGAGATGCGGATATAGCGAGGCAGGGATTGCGGCTATGATAGAAGGACGTATAGCGAGTATAGCGTTGAGTGATAGAGATTGCGAGACACAAATGCAGGAACAGCGGGACAAAATATGGAGAGCGAGATATAACAAGAGGTATAGATACTTGTGTAGTAATGACAGGGCAAGTTACCTCAGGAGAGTAGGAGAGAGAGGGGACCTAAGAAGGATTGCTAGAGCAAGATGCGGAAACGAGGAAGAGGCAAATAAATACTGGATGGATGAGGAGAGAAGAAAATGTAAGCTCTGCGAGAAAGAAGGGGGCACGTTGGAGCACCTAATCAGGGATTGCGTTGAGATGCCGCGAGTAGATTTGGAAGTGGAAGAGCTATTAAATGAGGAAGGTAGCGAGAAGGCTAGGGAATGGTTAAAACAGCTGGAAAAGAGGAGGAAGCGGAAAAGCTAAAGCGTCGAGGGGGCAAAATGGCAAAGACGGGGAATAAATTATGAGTTACTATATTATAATTGTTTTATCTTATTATTAGGTATTATATTATAGTTATTTTATTTTATTATCAGTTATGTTATATGAAATATTTTTTACGTTAGCCTATATTAAGAGTAAATATACCTATAGAGTTGTATAACCAACCTCCTTTCGTGGCTGTAAAGCCGAAATAAATCATCTATCTATCTATCTAATAGCGGGTGCAGTTGAATTAAGAAACGTGAAGTTAGCACCCCCAGGTAAAAATTGCTATATCTCTTAAACGGGAGGTGGTCAAACGAAATAATTTAATGGTCATTCATGGTCAATAATTGGTCCTACGTTGGTGTATTCAAATTATTGAATTTTGAAGGTGGGGGTGCCAGCGTGAAGTTAGCACCCCCAGGTAAAAACTGCTATATCTCCTAAACGAAAGGTGGTCAAACGAAAAAATGTAATGGTCATTCATGGTCAAAAATTGGTCCTACCTTGGTGTATTCAGATTTGTAAATTTCGAAGGTGGGGGTGCTAACTTCACACAGCTGACTGAGTTATCGTGCCCACCGCACGATCATCGATTTTCGCAGCGCTCCAGTAAATCGCCTTTAAAACCGCTATTTTTATAAATAAAAAAATACAAACGAAATTTTTTTGTAGTTTAATAGTAGTATAATACCCTACTGTACTTTAATTTGGATAAAAACGTTTCAATTCTTCAAAAAAATTCTTGAAGAACCGTAATTTTTGGGTGGGTCAAGGTGGTGTAACCCCTTAAGTTCGGATATCGTTTCTCGAACTCTTGTATTTCTATTTCACTCTTTCTGACGCTTGTACGTTGAACGGCAATAGGTTTGTTCTCGTTGCCTACACTTTCTACACTCATTTTTCCACGCTATAGTATATCTATAGTTATTACAAATAGGCCGAAAGTGTAGAATTTCGCACCAATTTACTATCAATTCTTGCACCTTCTCTCGAGGAGGAGTAAGAATCGGTGGGGAACTCTATATTTTCTTACGCTTTCTGATAGCTATAGATATAATATACCGTGAAAAGCCGAGTATACTTACAATAAGTGGAATGGGGCAGGGTCGAGATCGGTGTATGAGTGAGGCACGTACGGTAGCGCTGGAGTGTGTGGGTTTCGTTACGGTTTCTTCGTTGTATAGAGCGCGCTTTTAGTACCCTCGGCAAAGAAGTTTCACTTCAATATAATTAATGTAACATTTATCTAGAGTATTAAGTTCAGTTAAAATAAGGTTACTATAGCTTCTCTCAGAAATGCTATAGAGTAACCTTATTTTAACTGAACTTAATACTCGAGATGAATGTTACATTAATTATTTTTTACTCTTTTCAATAAAATGGATATATCGAAAACCTCTCGCACGTATCGTATGTCCCCGTCGGCATTAAACAACTTAAAATAGAGTATGTAGTTAGTAAATGGACCCTTATATCACAATGCATAGCATTGCTATATACTGCTATATGCTAGTTTGCTAGCATTCGACAACGTATCTATCGTTCGTGCAGCTTCACTCGCGCAAAGCAGCTTTGCCAATTTTTACTACAGCGCTAACTACACGGAAAGAAAAATCCAGAAATTTTCTAGGGAAAGTTCAAGAAAAATTACCGTGCTGTCCCTGAATCGTGGTGCAAACGCCCAGACCAAGAAAAAGTCTGGTGCGCATGCACCTGAAAAATTCTGGTACTGGCACGGTAAAATTTCTGTGAAAAAGAAAGACTAGTGCGCATGCGTTGTTCTTACTAACAAGGAGAGGCTGCTAAGAGACATCTTAGAAGTAGAAACAGGAGAAAAAGAGAGGTGTAGGTAGGCCGCGGCTAGACTACATTTCGCAAATCGTTAAGGATGCAGTTTATTGAAAATACAGGGAAATGAAAAAGACTAGCGGAGCTGTTTTGGGGTAGCGCGTTGTTAGCGACTGTCTCGCTAAAAGTCTGGAAAGGAACTGCCTCTCCTACGCCTTCCTGCCTCAGACGTACCCTCGGCAAAGGGTAGGTATCAAGGTTGGATACTTTCTCTTTACTCTCGGGTCAGGGCCGCTTCTAGATGATGAGGCCTTTTGGCACCCCATAGCTAGTGCGCCTTCGTGCGCGCATTCGTGCGTGGCACGAAATGGCCCCTCGTTAGACGCGGCCCTGTCTCGCGTAGCGGGGCAAACGAACAGGTCCGAATGGCCATTCGGCAACAATCGGCAGTGATTTTCTGCGACAGCACCGGAAAAATTCCGGTGCTAGCACCCGAAAATTTCTTGATTTTCTCATAATATTTAACAGAAAATCAAGAAAAAGTATTTCGCAGCACGAGAAAATTTCTAAGTCACGGAAATTTTACTGTGCTGTTCAAGAATTTTTGTTCTGCAGTGCAGTAAAAATTCTAGCATTTACAGTAATTATTCCAGTGTAACTGTGAATTTTTCCTTCGTTCACCAAGAAAAATCCCAGAAAGTGCCGCGTGCACCACGATTACAGTGCCAAGCACGGTAATTTTTCCTGATTTTTTCTTTCCGTGTAGAACGTAAAAATGCGCGCAATGGGGAAATGACATGAATTTTAAATCATGTGGAATTTCTGCTTAAGGTGATGTAGTAGCCTTCTTAAGATGATATCAGATAATTTTTTCCCAAAAAAACGGGCAACAAGCGAAATATTTGTAAGTTTCTTTCGCAGCGGAACGCTTACTTTGTCACGTGATCGAAAACGCTTCGTGAGTGGCTAGTCGGCTGGGTGACGTCACGGATCGTCCGCGGCAGCCGTAGTGTCTATTGCGTAGACTGCGTATGTCTGTCGTGAAAGTGTTTTGCAGTGTATATTTTACTTTCAAACGCATTAGATATTGCTACTCGTACAAGGCAAAAATGGTGGAACCTGGTTTTGTTCAGGGGCAGTCCGATAATTTGCCAAAAATTGACTCGTTTATGTTGTCCAGTTTTATAGCAGGCCAGTCAGACTTTGTTAGCGCTGAAATAAGAGGCGTTAAAGCTGCCAGGTTAGCATGACCATAATTTTCATTATTAGTAGGTACCCCTTTCTGAATGCTAGATGCTCACCTGCCACATGTGCCATAAATCTTATAGGTAGGTAACATTAAAATAGCTAATTATCAACATCTATTACAGATCGGCGCGTGAAAATTACGGAGACAATACAATCGATAGAGTTTGGGTCACAAAAACGTTAACCGAAGTTGTAGCGCAAAATATTAAGAGTTAATCGTGCTATAAATATTTAAAAATCATGGATTGACGCGAGGCTAGTAAACGGTACCTCGACACGAGGCTACGTTGCGTGACGTCAGCTGCCAGACACCCCCGCCACAATGTCCAAACTATGCTCGCAACGAGTAGATTTACCGTAGAAAACGCTCATCTGGGCCGCTAGGCTCGCCGGGTTTTTTCCGGTTGTAAAGTATTGAAAACTTTTTAGCAAGGGTAGAGTTATAAATCTGTACCCTCTTACCTTTCCTTTGCGGTAATAAATCATAGTCTTAAACTTAGGATTATAAATATCTAACATCGAGCAGTTTTTGCTTATTTCAATACTCTCACTCAAGAAGTAATCGATTAAATTAATGTAGAAGTTGTCTTATCTATTATAATTTGCTTTTGGGGAACATAACAATGGTCCAACATTGGTTGCTACGGATTAAGAAAAAACCCCAAAAGAAAACCTTAATCAGACCAAATAATCATTATCATTCAATCTTAAATCTATGCCTGATACATACATAGTTTGTAGATACAAATTACTCTTATATTCTACACTGAAAAAAAAAGAGATTAAAAATTATTCTGTTAGAAGGATAATCTGAGTACGAAAGGTAAAATAGATCAAAAATTATCCTTCCAGAGTTTAAAATTTAACCTTCCTTAGGATAATTTTTGATCTATTTTACCTTTCGCGTGCTTAGATTATCCTTCTAACGGAATAATTTTTAATCTTTTTTTTTCTCAGTGTAATAAGATCACACCAAATCTCTCGATTCGAACTTATTCGATTCTCTTCGAATGTCTTTATTTCGTGGAATTGCGAAGTACAACTTATCAGGTGCAGTTACCGAAGTATTTCTGCACTTTGGTACGACACAATAATAATGTCTTCAAGACGGTTTTTTTTCTGCGACACTATCGGTCATATTAAAGTAGGTACGCGTGGCACAAATTTTACAGTTCGCAATTGACCAAACTCTGGGAAAATCTGAACGAAGAATGCTCACAGCGCCAACTGCAAGCGGTAAACTTGTAGCCGGCCGGCGACTAGGGGACGATCCGTGACGTCACAGCTGCTATCTACATTCACCGCGCCGTTTCTTGCGGGCGGAGCTAAGCCGATATTTCAAAACCGATTTTTGAGCTTATTTTACGCTTAATTTCATTTTTTCAAAAACCACCTTGTTTCTAATGTTATTGTCTTTCAATACATCATAAGAAAATTCATGTCATTTCTCCACTGCAACTCATAATCAAGAGACTCAGTAGAATCGTGCACCAAGGACTAAGAATAGAATAATTTTTTTTCTTTTCCTCTAAACTTTGTGTGCTATGTTGATTGAGCATGAATTCACCCTGTATATTCACAAAGCGCATGCATACTACACGCATAAGCGAAACAAAAGCATGTTAGGGGGAGGGAGGAGGGGAAGGAGGGGAGGTCTACGAAAACTTTCCGGTTTTACCCCTGCACCTCAAATAGGAAAGTTACCGAGAGTGTTTCGTATTCTTTAATATAATTGTCATCGACTTACGTAAAGGTACGAGGTCTCAGATTCAACAGGCTGCGAGAAAACTTCTGAATCCGGTCTCAGCTCTTGGGTTTTTCTCAAAAGAAACATTCCAGGCTTCTGTGGGGGACTCCTGACGGACTTCAAATAATGCGCGTGCATGTCTTCTGGTTCTTCAACATTTTGAGTGTAACTTACGAAGTCTTCAAGATCCTCGTTGTCGTCGGTTTCTGTGCTACCACTGGTCGTCGCGAAATCATGCGAGACATCCGCTTCGTGCTGTATAAATTCATTTTCCGTTCTCTTCCTAAATTTCTTCTTTCGATTAACAGGTAACTTTCTCCGTGAAAATCCGACTCGCGAATCACGCCATGCACTGTACACTTTCGAATCCTTCTTCAATTTTTTGAACGCTTTCTCTCTTTCTCTCTCGCTATATTTATTTGGCACTACGAATGAGCAGAGATCTTTCAGGGATACCGCAGCCTCTCGTAACGGTGTAGTCACCCGAGAACATTCACCAACCAAGGTTGTCGAACTGGCATTCTCCTGATAATTCAATCTTTTTCTTTGCAGTGCAGAGAATTTTTGCAATATTCCCGTTGGTTTTACTGCGCAAATCCAGCCTATATCATCTTCTCGCTTTTCACTCGAATTAATTTTACCTCGATCGGATTTATTTTTGAGTGCAATATTTATCTCGTTAGATGAAAAATTATGATTGATTCCATCAAAGTATTGAATTTCCGTTAATGGATTCGACGAAATCTCAAAGTCGCTGTCCCATTCATAATCATTGATAATTGCACTCTCAGTATTCGACTTGACATCGGGTTGTGCTGCAATAACTTCCAATTTGCTATTTATTTTAGAGTCCAATTCATTAACGGTATTCTTTCGAACGTTGTAATTATTTGTAGTTACAATGTCGTTTGCACGGTCGACGTCGACAGAGTTAATACGCGGTGCAGTGAGTGCTTTCTTTGTTACATTCACTGTTTGTCTGATACTAGATGTCGATGGTTCGTTTGCTTCGTCTTTTCTAACATCATCGTCAGAACTTTCATCTTTCAGAAGGTCGTCGAGATTAAACATGTTGTCTTCCGAATAAACTTCTGCTTCTGGAATATTCTTCAAAGGCGAATGACAGCTAGAACTATTTTCTGACGGCGGATTTGAACCATTTTTCAAAATAGCCATAGAAGAATCATTGGAATTTCCATCCGGAATGTTATCACTATCAATTTTGTCTTTATTACCCAATCTCTCCTTAACGGACATCCGTTCTTCCTCCATCATTTGCGTTACCGAGCGCATAGTGAGACTGCAATCATTCTCTTCGAGTAAACATGAAACGTCTTGACTTATGACTATTGGATTATTCACTCTACGTTTTTCATTCTTAAATGATTTCTTCCTTTTCTGGCTTCTGGATACGATGCGCTTTTTAATTGCAGAAATTTTCGGCATTATCAAGCTGGCTTCTATTCGATGCGGTGCGACAATTGGAGACGAGTAACATAAATGTACAGATTTATTATTCCGTTCCAAATTTCGTTGGCCTTCCGACTCGGTAATTTTTAAACGAGCTTCAACGAAACTTGTGTTCCTCTGTTGATCGACCTCATTGGTCAATGCCTCACTTTCGTCAGAAGAATCACTTAATATGCTTTCGAATAAGCCTGGTTTTACCAATTCCTTCTCATCAATATCATATAAATCATGAAAATATTTGCACCTTTTGTTGGGAGAATAGGTGGTTTCTTTTGAGTCGGAGGAATCATCCAATAATTCTTCGAACCGCGATTGTCCTATGTTTTGCGCGTTTTCGCTAACAATTGTGTCCGGAAGATCAATGTGACCATCCCTTTCAAACTGATAGTCATCGGATGAATCGCAATTGATTGAACGACCGCAATCCAAACGTTCACCTAGTTCCAAATATGTTGAAGGTACATCACTCAAAAATATTAAGCTATCCAAAATATCCAGATTTGGTAATGAATGATCGAAGATCTGAAGTTCAATTAGAGAGCGAGAAGGCGCATAGATTAAATGACTTGCTTTTCGTTCAGTACAGAACTCATTGTTCTCTGATTTTTTCATCGCACACAGCGTCAAAAACTCGATTGCATCATTATCGGAGATGAGTAACTCTACGTCATTAGTTTTGATCACGTAATGATTGCACTGTACTTCTTCGTACATGATCAAGGAAGTAGAACTTTTTGGAATTAATTCTTTAGCGGATTTAGTTCTATTAAGGAAGTTCATCATTGATGATTGATTTCCGCCCTTCGATGTTGTAGCTCCGTTAACTGAAACTATAAAATGATTTTCTTTTTTGCCATCTGAGGATTACTTCACATAAGATTAAGTGGATTGATACGTTTGCTACACTTACGGTTGCTTGGCTTCGAAACTGGACATAGTTTTTCTATATTTTCAACGTTTTTCTCCTTCTTTGATTCTCTTGTCGTAGTACAATTCTTTAATTGCGTACTGATGACCATCTTGTGACATTCTGGTTTAAACTGAGGTGGAATCATGCGAGGACTCTCCTCGTACAGGGAAGAAACAATATTACTCGACTGTAATACTTTATTATTTAGTGAATCTCTTCTGAAGATTGCGGACTTGAGCATCTAGAGAGAGAAGCGTTTTCTGAGTATTTAAAATGTTTCTAATAATTGAAATGGGTCTTCATCGTAATTATTATACAAATGTTTTAATTTACGACTTTACTTTGCTTCATGGAACGAGTTGTTCTATTATATTTTTCGACTTTTCTTTGCATATATGAAACCAATTTAAACTTCATTGTCATGTTAACCCTTAATTCGGCAGTGTATCTCATAAGATACATTGTTTTTTCTTAACTCAAAACATACTAAAAATCATTAACCTCATACATTTTCTAGTCTAGGATACTTAAATAGCTTAATAGATATACCTAGAAATAGTTCGTTGCTCCATTTAGTGTTAACCACGGTAACTACATATCAGTGAACAAACATGGACGCTAGTTGCAGCGGGTGGTGCACGCCACAGGTAAGTTTTGGTGGTGCACGCCATAGGTAAGTTTTGGGTATTTAACACGTGAATTAAACAATTGATTTATGAACTTTGTAGTTGTACTTCAAACTAAGCAATCTATCCAATAATATACAATATATGGTCAAATTATTTTCTTGCAACTAATACATTTATTCCTATACATACAATTAATAAATTTATTCCTATCGGTTTAAATTTTAATTTTTTACCATAAATGTGTTTACTAAGCCCCAATTGATAAAAAAATATAATTATCCCACTAAAAAATATTTTATTAACATTTGCCAAATTAAGGGTCAAGATAACTTATGAATGGAATTATAAAGTATCTTTAATTATTATTCACTTGTGTTTGTTTACTGTTATAAAATTCACACTTTTTTACATTCTTTATAAATTATTAGAAGAAAATGAATATGGCCCCCACCGTGATCTAAAATTTGTTACTCTAACTGAACCTGATCTACAATAATTGCACTTTGTTTTTTAGACCTTTTCTATCGATGTGTTCTTGATTAAGGAAAACAAACATTTTTACGGAAACGAATAATAAAGCTGATTTTTTACGAAATCGTCGGCAAAAGTTAACCTTTAAAGTGCTCTACAAAATCTTTAAAAAACTTATAAATGTACCCAACGTTCTTCTAAAGTGGATTACTGACACCAGTCAAGGGTGGGAAACGGTATAGCGAAAGTAGGGGTAAGAAAGACTACTCCTACGTTAAAATATGTGGGAAATTAAAAGAGGAAGGAGGGGAAGCGGGTGCAATATACGGAATTCTACTGCATCTGCAATTGTGTAGAAGATATAGATTTTTTAAACCCGAAAAATACTTCATTATATTGTATTAGCCTCAACGAGCTTCGTAACTGTTGTAAAAATGAAAAAAATCGATATTCTTTTGAAAAAGTGATAGTAACCTTGGTATATAGCGTGTCAATGCCATCATTTTTTAAAAATGAATGTTTACATTGCGAACATGGCGAACATAAAAACTTTATTCCACGTATCGTGTAACCCTCTTGAAATCTTGAAACTTTCTTCTAAAATATTTGTATGCATATTACTTTTAGTTTTTGAGATATTCAGCTGTTTCATTTAAATAAAAGAATCTGTGCAGCTTAAAATGGCAGACAAAATATAGAAGGTGTATAAGTATAAAGGATTTCTTAATGTCGCGTTTTAATGATGGAAACGACCACCGTACTACTAACAATAAGTCTAGTATACAATTGTCCGAATAAATTAAACTTAAGGCCCGGTAGTAGTAGTTCACCATTTTGAATATGGTTCGATATTTAGGATATGGATAACTTTGTAATAATAAAACATATTATAATAATATCACTATTTTAACATTGTGGAGAATAGACACGAATACTGAGTGAAAGGTATGTAAATAGAAAAAAATAATAATCAGAATTCGACCAGGTATGATCTATCAGCCTTTGCATTCAGCAGTCATAGACCAGATATACAAAAACAAATTAATTTCTCCATAATGGTACATTCATTTCACTCACACTGATCACTCATTGTCAGCACATTCGTTACTGTTAGCGGTCACGTTATCATTCAGATAATAAGTAAATCTTCCAAACTAAAGGAATTATCCACATCTTATAAATTACTAATTGGTCACGTTCTGGGTTGTTTACGTTATGTAGCTACTGGTATTGGCCACACGCAGCACTACCGTCATTTCTAGGGCCGTAGACATAATAAGGAGCAATGTATGACGTAGGGGTCCGTGTATTGACATCGCGCTAGGATTTTTACTTGCATCGAATTCAAAACCTAAGGTGAAAAATCGGGTGTTCGTGTTAACAAAATTCATGTTATTCAAGTTTTAAAAGATGACATTCTTATACCCGAGAGGTTTCAATTTTTGTTCGGGTTAACAGGGTGTTCGTGTTATCTATTATAAGTTCAAGTTACTGTATTACTTTTTATCAGTGCTTGATATCGTATCGCTCTGACGATCTCGCTCATGCAGAGCGGCTTTGCCCACTCTTGTTAGAATGCCGGCTACAATACCTATTGGGATCCTTGGCGGGGGTGTGGCTTATGGCCAAGCGCTCTGGTGGCAAAACGAAAAACTAGCGTAAGTAGGGTTCCGCTGTCAGTTAGCCCGTATAGAACAGTGCGTTTTATAATAAAAAAAATGCGGATAAGTGGACACGAAATTAGCAGATTTGGTGACACAAATTACAAACAAGTATTTTTTAAAGTAAAAAGAAATAAATAAACAAACAAAGAACTGTAACACACTCACTGCCGCTCTAATTTAGATACATTTTGCCCCATGCCAACTTCAAGTTAATAATTCTAGCAATAACGAAATATATAAAAATCGTCAAAATTCCGAACCACATGCACGTTTACGTCAAAGAACCTTTACTCAAGTGCCAGCCTACACATACACATGTCACTGCAGTGCCCAGTTCAAGCCTGAATGGAATAGAACGCTTATAAGCGATAGCGGCAGTGAATGGGTTAAGTTAAGTTAGGTTCTGGCTTTGCGTCAGCTGCGTAGAGTTGTGCTGCGAATGCGTGGCGTTGGACACACTGACTGTGCCAACTTCAAGCAATAATCGCAGTGATTTCTCTCGAGTGTGCCACTTTTATTTCACGCACTGTGCAGGCTATTTCACGCACTGCGCGACCTTTCACAAATTGGTGTGTGAAACGTGATTTCACATGCGTTAAAGACGCCCGTAAAACCGAGTATTTGGCACTGAGTGACAAAAAGTTTGTTTCAATATTATGATTCACCACGTATGTGAAAAAGAATGTGAGAGCACAGCGGCAGGATAGCTAGAGTATGGCTTGTTTAAAATGTTATTTATGCATCGATTTTTTATTTTATATGTACTTTTATTCTAAGACAATAAACAATGTACATTTGCACATAATTATTTTGTAGATTTATCCTGAAAAAATCTTTCGGAATTGGTGAACTCAGATTCACTGTACCGCTGATGATTATAAAAATCTTCTTAGCTCGAGTAGTAAGGCCTGACGGCATTACTTGTCCTAAAACAGAAAAATCTTTAAAACGCGTTGATTATTTCGTTCAACATGCACTCGAACTCTTGAAATTTTACGATTCACGATTGCTTCTGCTTTCGTAAATTGTTTTCTCCCCTTTAGAAATGCTGGAGTGAGAAGTGTTACGTCTCTCTTTCTGCAAAGCTCATAAAGTATGAAACCTCTGTCAGCTAATATAATATCTTTCCTTTCCATTTTATCGAGAATTTTACTCTGTTCAAAAATGATATTGTCTGGCACACGTCCCCCATAACACTCACTTACAAAGGTCACTAACCCAGCAGGACTTACACCGGTCATAAATTTAATTGTGTAATTACTTTTATAATGCGAGTGAGTTTGTATTTGACAGCATAAATTAGATTGCCGCTGAATCCGGATTTCAGTGCAATCAACCACTCTATACGAACATTCTCTAGCCCCTCAAAACATTGGGGAAGATTTTTCGAAATATTCTCTTTATTTGGCCAAAAAATTGCTGGCTTCAAACAAATATACAAAATATCGATCATCTCGTGAATTCTTTCTCTACAGTTTTCAGCTTTACAAACTGAATAGTGTCGCCAAAAAGGAGTATGAACTATTTTGCTTCAATTTCATAAAGGTCATGATGATTCTTTCACGCAAACTCAACTTCGTACACGTATCAGGTGATTTTTTTGTTAGCTTCGCTAATTTTTCAATCGTATCTAACAAGCGAAAGCTGGCAATCCCCGTGAGAGTACTTAGGTCATGCTCCGAAGTAATAAGAGTAATCAATTTTGGAGTGACGAAATCACTTTGTACTTGAACTCCTTTATCATGAAATACTTTAGGAGACACTTCTGTTTGACTTGCTGATTTCTCAAAGCTCTTTTCCTGCCTCTCATTCATGTGTTTATCAGCGTTTTGGTTGGGAAGGCTTTGATCATCATTCTCCTGGTCGTTTTGATCGGCAAGAAGTACTTCCGCAGCATTCTTCTGTTGACGTTCTTTGCTATTTTCTATTTCAGGTGTCCCTACATCATCCAGCAATGTATTTTCATCATTTTTGCATTCCAGTTTATTTAACAATGATCTTTTGCGACGTCTCTCTGCTCTGGAATTTACTTGCATCTGATATGCTTGACTACCGTTTCTTGAGACCATTGATTCTGGGAGATTGCGAGAGGGAACACTTGTTGTCTTCAGATGAACACGTTTCTTAGTCTCGAAATTACTACCGTCTAAAATTAAAAATATTTAATTAATTATTTAACCAATTATCTCATTAGCACGTTGACTGCTGGCCACCAACGCTGCCGGCTTAAAGTACATTACCTACTGGTCCCATGGGACCAGCGTGGCAGTCAACGTGTTAACTTTTTCTCAATTAAATGGATCTGTAATATTTACATTTTTTCATATTTTTTACTTACATGGTAATAAAAAATCTTCTTCTGAGAAATGTAATAAACAAACTTTCATCGAACCAGTCTCTTTTTTCCCCATTCTTAAAACCTTCATCTAAGCATTTAATCTGTCAATCTCCTCTTTTTCGCTGAATTTATTTAATATTTTTACTTTATGAGTATTTGCACGTGAGAATTGAAAAAATCTAACATTCGGATTACGTTGAGGTGTACTCGTGCAATCATAGACTGAGCAACAAATTTTGCTTTTAGATTTTACTTCTTCTGTTTCCATCATTGACAACACTTTAACTTATTTGTTTTTAACATTTAATTGTATTTAACCACATTTAACCCATTCGGGACGGATCGACTCGGCTTATGCTTATATTTCCGACGTACTTTGCCAGTACGTCAAACGTCCTGAATAGGTTAACACTGCCATGTGATCCTACTTACACTAGTTTCACTCTTAGCCGCCAGAGCGCGTAACCTAGGAACAAGTTTCCCAATTGGCGATTTCCACTACCGATGGTGGCACCATAGTAGATATACAAATGGCCGTCCTATTTGGGTTCATTTTGTAAACAACCGCACAGCTGTAATCTGTTACTGGTGTTTTTGCGTTCTTCTCAACATTTTTGTTATATTGCGACATTACTATTATTAGAATATGCCGTGTTTAAAATTAAAGACAATATGTAATTACGGGAAGTGTAACGCAGATTCGAGGAACTTCTGTGAAGGCGAAGAAGTGCTCCAAGCAAAGCACGTGATTTTTTGTGGAATTGTGGCTGAAGAAAAACATGAATCTTCGTGGACAATATTCAGACTTACTTTTTGAAATTTTTAAAGTTTCACCGGTTCACTATTCTATTTCACACTATTTCTGAAAACAAACCACACGTTATGCAAAAGCCACGTTTGTTTACATTTGGAACCCAAATAGACTAGTTCTAGATTCTGCCACCAGATGTCATGTTCGATAGTGGAAATCGCCAATAGGAATACCCGTTGCTCCACCTGCAATTTACAAAATCTGTCTACGGCTATGAACGGCTACAAGCTTTGTAATATCGCCGCACGTGTCCTGCGTTCTAGGAGTTTGAATCGCGTATCCGATAGATGGAGCGTGGACTACTAGTGTCGGGCCTTAACCCGCGATCGGTACCGACATTATATTTTATCTAACATTTTTCAATTTTTGTGTACTACTTTTTACATGCGCCTCGTATTTCGATATTCAGCCAGCTATGCCTCGCTGACTATCCGCCCTAGACGCCACCACTACTAATTTACATTTACTCAACCAATTTACATTTACAAAACCGATTTACTCAACACCGGTGTCATAGATGTTTGAAGTTTGTATGTAAGGAACATACCGCCGAAACTGTTTTGAGCTGCTCTGACTGTATGAACAGAGAAGAAGATTCGTAAATAGTTTTTATCTGAAATTTTAGTTTAAAATATTTATCATGTTCGTTCGTTTCAGCTTTTGTTAATTAACACTAGAACTGCCGAATAGTCGCCGTTTATAAGAAGGTCGTTTTGGCGGGTGATTATCTCGTTATCCGTGGATTTTACGTCCACACTGCTACATATAGAACTTTTTTGTAGAGCGAAATGTGCTTTACAAAAAAGGATTCTACCAATTTTGACAAAAACCTCATGGGATACGAAATAATCGAGGTTGAATGGAACTCTGAATAAGACACCAGTCAAATTTACTGCCTGCGGTAGTTCTAGTGTTGAAAACAATTTCAAACATTGCACAAGTTTTTCATTAGACACAATAATAATAATTTATTACACTGCTATGATATGTATCCGACAAAAAATAAGAACTGTAAAAGTCAATAACTAATACCAAAATAAACTCAATAACAATAAGTTACATAAAATCTAACACGGTAGGTACCGATCGTGGGATATTTCAGAACAGTACTGATCGCGGGTTAAGGATGTTTCACCCCTATTATCAAAAATGTAGGAAGTTACTGAAATTTTTTTCCAAGATTCTTTAATATTTTTGAAAGCCGTATGCAAAATTTCAAGTCTCTTGACAAATTCATTAAAAAGTTATAATTGAAATAAAAATTACAATTTAACCCGTGCTCTTATGGGAAATTGACAGAAACGTAGGAAAAACAATGGAAAATTGGGTTACCGTAATGAAACTTTACATACCGCTAGATTATTATACAAAGAATAAATCGTATATTTTCACACATCAATCGGGGCAGTAATTTATAACAAATAATTAAGAAATCATGGTAAATTCGCTTACGATGGAGATTGCTGCGCGCGGAGTCGTGAAGTACGGCAACGCCGCAGGGCGCGCCAAGTATAGGGATCGTACATGGGTACCGTCATGCGCTCTAGTGGCAAAAGTTGGAGTTAAAAGCGTTACATCTTCTGTGTAGCGTATACGGAGAGCTCACGTTTTGTGAAAATTATTAATCGCAATTATTAATGTTTATACATTTAAACAGCACTTTTCACTATAATTTATATTATTTTTGTTGGATGTTGTTAATAATGCGGAGCTTTAATCTGCAGACGTGAGTAATAAACAAACTAGTAAGCTCTAGTGAGGCAATGTCACCAACTTGTGCCACCAAACTTCTCTATAGGGCGACGTTGCCGCTGTTCCCGACCGCTTCAATATTTAAAAAATAATTATAAAATATTTTTCTACAATTTTTTGACACACTTTAAGGATACAGATAATAAAGTAAAGTTACAGAAACGTAATGCTCGACCGATATCATGAAATATAACTTCAAGGAGGTTATTAAAGAATCATTTTTTTTTGTTCAGGGATTGGAACACTGACAAAAATCATACTGTTCCCTTCCACCTCATCTCCAAAAATGGAAAAACCAAGCGACACCAAAGGGGTAGAAAGAATATTAGGCATGATAACCTATGTAGCTAAATTCATCCCTAACTTATCCGAAATGACAACCCCATTGAGAGAATTAATCAGAAAAGGCGTGGAATTCCGATGGGGAAAAGATCACGAGATCGTGTCTAATTAAATAAAAGATTGGCTAACTAGCAATCCCGTGCTACAGTATTATGATACAAACGCTGATTGTATACTGAGCGTAAACGCCAGTGGAACCGGGGTAGGAGCAGTCCTCTTACAAAATAACCTACCGATAGCTTATATTATGCTTCAAAAGCATTCACAACGTGCCAAAGAGTCTGGGCATAGATCGAGAAAGAAATGTACGCGATCGTCTATGGGTGCGAGCGATTCTACCAATATATAGTGGGAAAGCCCATAGTGGTAGAGTGTGATCATAAGCCTCCGGTACCAATCTCGAAGAAATCGATAGCAGACATTCCTGTAAGGTTCCAAAAAATGAGATTGCGTTTGCAACCGTACGATATCGAGATCACTTACAAACCGGGTAATAGTTATTTTCGTTATTAGGGCGTGAAGCGCTGTTTTTAACGAGTGTGAAGTTTGCCGCATGAGCGAAGCGATAGAACGGCGCGAAATGAGAATATACCCATAAGGGGGGCTTATTGCTGGTTATTCTTAGTATAGCGCTATACCACGTTTATACCGTGTTGGTAAAACCGGCCCTTAGTGTCAAATACGAGGTTGACGATTTCACGCACTGCGCAGGTTATTTCACGCACTGCGCAACTTTTCACGAATTGGTGTGTGAAAGATGATTTCACATGCGTCGAGGACGCCCACGAAACCGAGTATTTGACACTGAGTGACAAAAAGAGTTGTTAATCGCAGACAGTCTCTCGCGAGCACATCTTAAAGAAATGAATGACGACGATGATATAAACATGCACATCTTGAATATAGCACTGTCTGAATGTAATATATGAGTGATAAGAAAAGGCAAGAGTTCGTAGCAAAAACCGAAAATGATAACGAGTTGTAAACAGTGCTTAAACTAATTCGTACGGACTGGCCGAAAGAAGTTAAAGACGTACCCGCGAGATTGCCAAGCCGTACCATACTTACCATTCCGAGCTTTTCGAGTCAGAGGGATTGGCATTCAAGAATAAATGCGTATAGTCCAGGACATTTAGCTTGACAATCATGCAATCTTCTAAAAATCGAGCTCACCGAAATTTTTTTATTTTAAACTGCTTATTATGATATACCAATATATGCCTGAAAGTTACGCCACCGACGCACTGGAGCTTCGTGACATATAAGAGGTCAAATGTCGCGGATTTTGTTATCTTGCTTCCTATCGCTCCAACGTGAAAAATACCTATTACAAAAGTTGAAGATCTCAATTTTTAATACCTAAAAAATATATTTGACGTAAATACGCCTAACCGTTCTCGAGATATGTAGCTGAATATGAGGAAAAATGCAAAAATAGCCAAATTCTCAGGTCCCTATTTCCCGGAACGGTCTCGCCGACTGTTACTCAATTGTTTCAAGAATAATTTCGGGTTTTTATTTGACTATATTCAGTCTCAACCGAGTAAGACGGGAAAAGGGAAAAAAAACCTACTAGGGAAACCATATAAAAAAACGCGCCGCGCATTCTACCTCAAAGATGATGTGGAAATGAATGCTTCCACAAACTTCGCAGCATCGTATCTCGAAAACGGTAAGGTGTATCTGAAAAGTGTATGGGGCCATTTAGTTAGATAATCTCATGATCTAACAGCATGAGTAAGACGGGAAAAGGGAAAAAAACCATATAAAGGGAAACCATATAAAACAAAACGTGTAGCCGCCACACGCGGAAGAAGTGAAACTTCGATACCAGTTTCTCTGAATTTGATTCCGGTGGTATTAGTTTCAATTGGCTCTATACAAGTCTTTTACTATGCTTTTTCGTAGAGCCAATTGAAACTAATACCACCGGAATCAAATTCAGAGAAACTGGTATCGAAGTTTCACTTCTTCCGCGTGTGGCGGCCACACGTTTTGTTATTTTTTTTAACCCTCAACTGTACTCAGATCAATCAATGTTTGATTGTGTGAATTTAATTCTTTCTCTCCATCCTCGATTTCGTTCTGTACTATTTACTTTTCGGTACCTCGTACCTTCGTCATCGCTTGCTTTACACGTTGCCTCTCACGAAACTCTTTTGCCCGTTGTTTTCCTGATTTTGCCATAATAATTTTAATATAACACACACGCGAAAGAATGTTCAGTGTTCATTCACGTTTACGAAATGGAAAGTTTATTTAACACGTTGCCTGTCACTTTACTATTTCGACCGTTCTGTGGCCTTTTTTGCAATAATAATTATAAATTAACACACATACACGCGCGCGCACGCGTGCGCGAAAAAATGTACATGCACGGTGGTTACTCGAGAAAAGTCGCGACTCCGATCGCAGACTACACGAGCTCGGTATGGCCGGCCACTCGACGCGGTAAAATTCGGAAAACTAAAAATGCGACAAACGAAATACAAACAACTCACAAGTAACTCTGCGCTCTCTAGTCTGGCTTCTCCCAAGGATACGCCCAAAAATGGTCCTAAACGCTAGATTTATGGTGAGCCTAAACAAGGTACGACACTGCGTCGCCTCGTAATATGAACAATAGCTTCCATTGCCCGAAGAAACCCTCTCGAGCAACACAAAACAGACCTCCTCTGGACAGTCTAAACAGCGATTGATTTTTGCTTCATTTATTCTTCAGTTTCAAATTAATAACTATAACATGTGCGATCAAGAGTAGATCTCCTCGAGGTCGTAAATCCCGAAGGCACTACTGCGTGACACGACTGGTGGATTTAAACCGTATCGGTTATTTGAAATGATTTAACACTGTACTCACAATATTACTGGCGATTATATTGGATTCAAAGAGATACAGTAATTCCGTGATGTAGCCGTGGTTTACAAATAGATACATTGCGAGGTTGTTTTGAGGGAAAGGTGTGGGACTGCGAACGCATTCACAACCCCCATTCACCAAAACATACCGCCCGCCTCGCTGTTGCGACCGATGTACAGATTAAATCTAGATTAGTGCGTTACTTAGGTTGCGATAATAGTGAGCGGTAAGAAATGACGTAGAAGTCCCCTTTGCGATGGAACACATATATTGCAAGGCTGGCTCGCGAGGACGCCGCGCAAGGCAGCCTCAAGACATTTTTGCCTCGGAATATGTAGACAAACGAACGGCGGCAGCTTCACTAGGCAAGGCGATCCAACACGTGGCACGCTTCACGCGGCGGCTTCGCGAACCAACCTCGCAAAGTCGACACATGGCTTTAACGTACGCACGGTCGGGGGCGATGGAACGGGGCAGGATCGTGGGCAGTGGAATGGGGCAGAGTCGACAGCGTGTTGGGACAGGGTCGAGTATGAGTGAGACACGGTGGAGAGCGGTAGAGTGTGTGGGTTTCGTTACGATTTTCGTCACCTCGGGCGCGCATTCAGTACCCTCCGCAAAGAAGTTTCACTTCAAAAAACGCGCCGCGCATTCTACCTCAAAGGTGATGTGGAAATAAATGCTTACACAAACTTCGCAGCATCGTATCTCGAAAATGGTAAGGTGTATCTGGAAAGTGTATGGGGCCATTTAGTTAGATAATTTCATGGTCTAACAGGAATAACTTGTTTCATTTTTATGTGAGTCATAGAGAACGAGATAATAGCGTTAAAACAGATGTAGTATTTTTTGACCAAAACTTATCTTTCGTGTCTCATTTCTCGAGAACAGGTAGGCGTATGAAAACTAAACTGGACTTTTTAGAAGGGCGTTTATTCATAAAAATATAATTATATAGGTGTAATTGCCGTTTGAGTAGTAGGAAGAGAGAATAATGCGGCGATACATGTTGCATACCCGAATTTAGCTATTTTTTAATTTTTCCACATATTCAGCTACATATCTCGAGAACGGTTAGGCGTATTTACGTCAAATATTTTTTTAGGTATTAAAAATTGAGATCTTCAACTTTTGTAATAGGTATTTTTCACGATGGAGCGATAGGAAGCGAGATAACAAAATCCGCGACCTTTGACCTCTTATATGTCACGAAGCTCCAGTGCGTCGGTGGCGTAACTTTCAGGCTTATATTGGTACATCATAATAAGTAGTTTAAAATAAAAAAATTTCTGTGAGCTCGATTTTTAGAAGATGATTACTAAATGTCCTGGACTAGTAGTAGTACCTGGTCGATTGCATAGGGAAATTCTCGGAAAATTACATTATAATCATCTGGGCATCGAAAAGACTAAGAATAGAGCTCGCGACATCGTTTTCTGGCCGAAAATGAATAAACATATACAAGATACGATCACAGAAAATGTGCAATATATATATGCCAGGAATACCAAAAAAGCCACCAGAACGAAACATTAATTACAAGCGAAGTACCGAATAACGTCTGGGAAAGTGTAGCTGTAGATTTATTCTATTTACAAGGCTCGGCGTATCTGATAATGGTCGACTACTACTCGAAGTACGTAGAGATAGGATTACTCCAGAATGAATCGAGTGAAACGATAATTGTTACAATGAAATCCCTGTTCGCGAGACACGGTATACCTAAGACAGTACGATCTGACAATGGACCGCAATTTAGCAGCCAAAAATTCAGAGAGTTCGCGAATACCTGGGGCTTTGAGCATAGAACGTCGAGTCCCGCGTATCCGAGAAGTAATGGATTAGTCGAGCGATTTGTTCAAACACTAAAAAACGTGCTAAAAAAGCAAAAGAGGACAGGAAGGATCCATACTTAGCGTTACTAGAGCTTCGTAACATGCCGATCTCTCACAACATCGAGTCCCCAAACAGATTAATGTTTAATATAAATGTTCGCGGAGTACTACCGGATTTTTATAGAGAATTACCGACCAGAGATAAATTGGTCGAAAAGCTAAAGGCACAGAAATACTTCCACGACAAACGAACAAGGAATCTTCCAGAGTTAACGCCAGACGAATCAGTACGAATACAAACCAAAGACAAGACCTGGCAACCCGGAATAGTTATAGACGAAAGCGATAAGCCGCGCGCGTACGAAGTAATGAAGGAGTCAGAAACAATACTAACGTAAAACAGAAAGTTCCTCAATCGAGACAAAAACGGTAACTTCAAAGTTAAACCTCCTCCAAACTACTCCGATGATTTTATACATAAAGATGAATCGGAGCAGGAAATCGAGGCGCACAACAACGAAACGCGTGAAATTGAGCAACAGCTTCCAACTGAGAATCCTGCACGTACGGAGGCCCCGAAAGCAAACACCACACCGCCTCTAGCAACCACTCGTGGTGGACGTACAATTACCCGACCCGGCTATCTTAAGGACTACGTTACCTATAAATATTGTATTCGTATTTTTTGTATTTCAAGTCATATTATATGGTCATAAAAATGTCAAGAAAAAAAAAGAGAAGATGTCATGATCGAGCTTGGCAGCCGCCTGGCGGCAGCGCGAGTAGCCGAGTGAGCAACGAAGACAGTTCATGATGGCTGCAGATCAGAGCCACACGTCTCATGTTTTCCTCTGATATAATATATTAGTCAATAAAACATAAAGTTATAAATGAAGTGTACATTCATTACAACCGACGAGCGCGCAGCTGGCTGGCGCGCAGAATTCTCGCTCAGCTGGCAATTCTAGCTAGTCTTGCCGTCTGATCAAGAATGCTGCGCTCCAGCCAGCTGCGCACCCGTCGGCCTCCTCGGCGGAGAGAGGGGATGCAGAAGAAAATTTCTGCTAACGGATCGGTGAAAATGTTTCTCGGACAGACGTTTCTCGAAGGTCGAACTTACATAGTTAAGAGTTTAAACGAGTAGAAAAATGATCGGATAAAAAGGTCTAATAATGAATTACTAAATTCCAATTGATTACCTGATGTTCCCTTCCATCGGTCACTAGGATAACAATACGGCCGTCGCGACATCGCCCGGTACGTCCCATTCGTTGGACTAATCTCGTGGGTGATTTTTGAGAGACGTCGAAGCATACTATTAAATCGACTTCTCCTACATCTAAACCCTCTTCTCCTGCAAAAAAAATTTCTCCATAGTTTACTGAGAATCGTGTCGGCTTTTGATAATGTACCAAACACCAACCTACAGACGTTGATATTAATACATTAACGGAATTCATCCGAAAATGTTGGAGTGCCTGGACCTGTTGTCTCTGTTTCTGTCCAGCTTGCCCCACGAACATTTGTGGACGAATTAGTGGTCTCGATTGTAAGAGCAAGGCGTACACCTCAGTGACACTCTCTCTGTACTAAACAAATGAAAAGATAATACTTTTGATAAAATCATGCGTCGCCGATAATACTGCATTTTACTATACTGAAAGGATAATATTGTGAAAATATTGCAATTTTTGGCCAATCGAATAATTTCGATCGCATCAGTGGTCTTGATTGCAATAGGCAAAACGTACAAGATGTCCCAACCACCGTGGACAGTAGCATACATCTCCCAAACGAGCATGATTTCGGAAAAACTTCTTTAATAAAAGTTGTATTGTTTGACTTGGCGAACAAAACATACCTAATAATTTTTTCATATTCACTTCTCGGTTCAAGAACCGGCGCACAGTGGGACAGCTATATGGGTAAATGGGGACATTCATCAAAATGTTTTTCTACACGTTTGAAATTTGGGGTATTTAGATTTTGGGGGTCGCTGAGTTCAAATTCGATGTCAAAATTATTAAAAATTATCAGCGTGTGCAAAATTTTTGCAAATTAAATATTTTTTTGCAATATCTTTGGATAACAATTTTTAGTACAAAATCTAATAGCGCCAGACGATTCTATGTAAAAAAGAAGACAAAAATGTAAATTTCATTTTTTTGATTGGATGCGTATTTAGTCAGTCGTTGGCTATTTAATGCTTTTTACAATATAACAAACGCTGTTACTAACAAAATACATGTCTAATAAAAAAAATGAAACCGACATTTTTGTCTTATTTTTTCTCATAGAATCAACTTACATTATTAGATTTGGTATTAAACAATTAATTGTTGAAACAATTGGTGACCATGTGTTGGTTTAATTTTTAATTTTTTAAGTTCGTTTAACCTAAAAAAGCTATTACTGTAAATGGCTGACATATAAAAATCGATGATTAAAAAAAAAGAATAGAAGTGGATAAGTGGAAGGCAATATTTGAAAATAAATAATCATTTTTACATATTTTATTTTTTACAAAAACGTATGTTTTACAAGACTTTAACAGCAGCAATGTTTAAAAGATATTTAAAAGATTTCAGATTAAAATATTAAAATTTACACTGCGTACAAAAGTAAATTTTATTATTAAAATAGATAAAAGCCATTAAAAATGATAAATAAGGTTAAAATGTATAATTGATTCGCATTTCTACAAATATAATTATTATTACAAAAGTTGTTTATCACAGTCGAACTTGCATATTTGTAATTTAAAATATTGCTTACGAAGAGATAAGTAATTTAAAGCATGTTTTAAAATAACAATTGCAGATGCAAATTAACTTTTTTCAATATAAAAATATTAATAATCATTTGAAAATGTCAATACATAGAACTATACTAATTATTGCGAAAGACTTTTATCTTAATTGAAGCAAAATTTTAAGTACAATAATTTAGCAAACATTAACGGTAAAATATACTTTACAATTCTATATCTGAATCACTATAATCAGAATTCTCATCTGAATCTGAGAATATTATATCAATTAATGGTACCTCATCATCAGACATATATTCAGTATCACTATCGATATCTGCACCTGGTTCGATGGCACTATCACCGGCAATATGATCACTGGATTGTGCAACATCAATATCGATGCTTGGTGCAACAACCATTGCTCGTACTACCGATGACAGTGGCTGATGGTGTCGCTTAGTTTTGCAAATAAGACCAGCAATTATGGGATCAGACTCAGCAAGCATGCGGTGGAAAATATCATGCATGATTTTCTCTCGAGAACATTTACGCGACAAATATTGTCGAATATATCTAATTTTCTTATGCCCATGCTCGAGACACTCCTCTGATAGTAATCCAGGAGGCAGCTTCAAATGTTCAATAATGTCTTTTCCATGCACAAGAACTTTATGCACGGTTGGTGACATCTCGTACCATTTATACTTGCTGTCATAAAAACGAGCAGTTTCAGTGCAAAACTCACCAAATAACTGGAGGTTCAGCTCATAACCACAAGTGAGAGCTTCTAGTATATAAGCGAATCGTTGAACGAGTTCTGGATCCACACCTGTGATTTCTGCAGTAACTGTTGGATGTTGAAAGGCCTTGCGTGCAGTGTTGCCATCGTTTGTATTTCCGGCTCCTACCTTTGGCTGATCCACTTTTAATTTAACTTTTTCCTTAAAACCTTTATAAATTTCTTTTTTATGCTCAAGCATCTGCGGATACCGCGGATCCTTTGGTCCAAGTGCATTACTCAAAAAAGGTAACTTGTATCCTATATTGCAGATGATCTGAAAGAATTGTATTCTAGCATGCAAAGTAGAAAGACCATACTGCATGGTCTCGCTCTTTATTTCCTTACTGAAGCACTTATCGATGTTATTAAAGTCCTTTGACGTTAAACCGCAATTATAACACTTCTTTGTATAAGTGTTGCCCGTCATGCCATTGATGAGCTTAACGTCAAACATTGTCGGAAACATCTGAAAACCCACCTTCAGATTTACAGAGCCGACCATAATTTCAGCTTGTAAGTTCTTAACTTTTTCGATTTGCTGATCCATCCATTGTTTTTCAGCTTGTATGAACTCCGGTGTTTCTTTCGCAAACTGCAATCTAATCGGACGATTATATATTGGAGAATTAGGCACTGGATTTTGCCACAAAACAGTATCCTTATTAGTTATTGGATCTCTGGTGATTAATCGCAAAGGTACCAGAGATGTTATAAACATACACGAGTCTTCGTGTTCAACTCCATCAGCATCTACAAAAGCCTGCTTGTACTCACTGTGTCCAGAAGACCCGTCACCACCGTGCTTGCACTGTAAAATTAGTGTATCTCGTTTTTCTGCAGGTATCTGTTCACAAACTTCGATCAGATCTTCACAAAGACGCTGAGCAGTGTGTTGTAATAAGTCTTCTAAGGGTACCTCTGCATAGTGCCCAGAGATCTTTATATTAGAAGGATAGCACTTATCTTTTGCCTCACTCATGACTTTATAAGTTGGGTAACGTCCGGGGTTACTTTTTGAATTTATTTCATACTGGCGTTTAGTGGCATTCATTTGAAATAGCCACACGACAGCTTCATCAGGACTCATTTTTGTAACATGCGAATCGCAAGTCTGTCGAATAACGCTGGCTGTTGATGGGGGTCCGACTGCAATTTGTTCAAGAAGATATGCAGCATCATCATTGCCAGCAGCTTTCTATTTACGTCCTGCAGCATAGGCCATTTCTTCGGGACTTGATGATGAACTGCATAAACTCAAAGTTCTGCGTCTTCGTTGTTTTTCGCCTAACTCTTTAAAGTTCTTCCTCTTCTCTGTACTTTCCTCATGAACTTTTGTTTTTTTTTAACGGGCGAAGTTGAAGGACTTAATGCTTTCGGGAAAACGATAGTCTTTGCTTCTAACCAATCTTTATACGATGACATAAATGCTTCGTGTTTTGAGTGTTTCGATTTCCATCTTGAGTACAATTGACCCACAAGGCTTTTGAAACTTGATTTTGCGAAATCTGATGGCATTTTATATGGCTGTTTCAAGATGCCTTCAAAATGAGCTTCCAGTATAGTCTGCGCAGATGCGTATCCTTTATGTAAATGTAGTTTCAAGATAGAAAATACATCCTCATACGTTAACTCAAGTGGGTCACTATTTGAGTTATTGGTCGACGAAGAACCTAAAATGTAAACCAAATATTTATGAAAAACTTTTATTTGCCAAATTATTCAGATATTTTCTATTATAATAAAAAACTAAGGCTACATAAGTTTCGACTATCATTAATTTTATTGAAAAAATGATCTGATTATAACATAACACGGCTCATTTAAAGGACTTTCTTATTATTTACAACTTCTGCTTAAAACAGTTTTTAATTTAACCAGTATTTCGACGCTTATCCATAAAAAAACGCGTATTGTTTATAAATGTTTACACTCCTATTCTTAAAAAAATTAACCGTTACTACAAGTTTTATTAGAAAACTTATTAGAAAACATATTCCAGCACGCGTTTTATGCAAATTCGATACTCAATAGTCTGATACTTTCATTAGTCTATTAATATTATTGATTGACTCGCGCGCTTTGGTTGTTCAAATTCGCTATGGAATTTTATGTTTCAGTAAACTATTTTGAACTCGTCACTTAAATTTGGCTGTTTATTTACTTTTTTTTAGTAATAAGTACGAATTTTTTGTTAAAAAACGTTTTTTTTTAAATAAATAAAAACATTTTTCAATACAATATCAATAATCATTCTGTGGTAACATAATTTTTTAACATATTTTTGGAATAAAAAAATATTGAAACTATTAAATTTGAAATACAGTGGTTAAATCATGTCTAAAGTTATCACATACGCGAGTTTCATGTATTTATAGTACCCACAAGTTACAGCTGCGAGATTCTGAGGAAACACCAAACATTTTTTAGTACCTAACAATATTACCTACAACTTGCAAAAAGTTTCCGATCGTTTCTATCAGTTGCACTATTACTCTTTTATGATTGAAATTTTTTTTAATACAGTAAATTTGAAATATTTTCTCATTTTACTACTGTAATTTACAAAATTTAACAACTTGACTACGAATTTTGGTTATTATATATAAAAAGTACTTACTTTCGGGAGATGATTCCATTTTACAAAATGAAAATCGGTCCAGTAGTTGCTTGAATACACAGCCCGAAAGTCCACGCGCGGAGGCGGCTACGATACCAATGCAGCGCTGCGCAAGTGCGCTCGAGTTTCCCCCCCTCCTACCTGAAGTAGGCGAGCGACGAGTTTATGATACCTTCGGTTTCTGCTCTGCCGGGGTTCACTCTTACCAATCATACCACAGAATAGCCCTATATAGTAACTTTTTTTTTTCACTATGTCCCTATTTTCCCATATAGCTACCCCACTGTGCGGCGTGCCTCTTTCAGTCTTTACTTGTAACTGTTATTTATTATAATAAAAAAGTAATGTAATTATCAACGCCATTGCAACAAGCCATCAAAAACTCGATTTGCATATCCGAAAGTCCAAGACATCTAAGATTGAATTTCCGCCCACTTGCGCCTGTTACATGCAATCCGATGTACAAATGAAGAGTAGGTCAAGCGTTGCCTTTTCAAAAACAATTTCGCTTGGAGCGTGTAAAATTTTTGAAATCAAAATTCAATATCGTGTATGTACACGGTGATCACTACTTTCACAAAAACCATTTTTGAGGTGAATATCTCGGACTTTCAGATATGCAAACTGTATTTTCGATAGCTTGTTGTATTCGCGTTGATAATTACATTACTTATGTATTATAATTAATAAATATAATAAATTATAATATATTAGAATTGTATTGTAATAAATAACAGTTATAAGTAAAAACTGAAAGAAGCACGCCTGTTCTTGATACCGGAAATGGATATTAAAAATTTATCAGATACGTTTTATGCGCCAAGTCCAAAACTTTTGTTAAAGAAGTTTTTCAGAAATTACTTTCGTTTAGGAGATATATTCTACTGTCCACGGTGGTCGGAACACCCCGTATATACACCTCATTTTGATACTCTCTATATGAGGAGCTATCTTTCAAAACGCAGTTTTTAAACAAAACCTTGTTTTCAGTAAATCCTAATTATTTCTTAATCACTTTTATTTGGGTGTAGATGTTTAAATTTTGCTGGATTCTTTATGGTACTTTTAATGCTACATATTTTCACCTGCAAAAATTAGATATTGCAATTTGTAACTTTAGAACAAATAATTAGGATTGACTGAAAACAAGGTTTTGTTCAAAAACTGCACTTTGAAAGATAGCTCCTCATATATTAAATCAACAATACAATATTTTCAACAAAATAGTGCATATTGATATTGGTGTATCTTGCAATGTGAAGGGAGAAATACTTTATAGACATTGCAGCTTTCAGTAAAAAAATTAATTTCGAGATTTATGCTGGGTCATTCCACGTTTGTTTACTGTAAGAAATGTAAAAAGAAATCGAGATCCTCTCTAGATTTAGGTATCTATCATAAAACCTGTCTGTTGTGGTTCTAAATGAGAACTTACGTAAAATGCTTTTATAAAATAAAATAATATTTCGCCGAGATTAGTCATGTCAATCTTTCGACCATTTGATAGGAACCATTTAAAGAGCATGATGATTACGAAAAAAATAAACTTAATTTAATTTAATTTTTGAAATTAAGTATCTTTAGGTGCAATATATTCCTAAAACATTTCACCTTCGATATAGCACAAACTTTACAAAAACCTTTCTTGAGAGTCCGTGTTTTACATACTAAATATAATACTCCAATCACTTTAGGAAATAGCAAGAAAAAGATGACAAATAGCTGTAGATAATTACAAATGCTAAGTTAGGAGTGTAGTTTCATATGTTAAAAATTCTTATGAATACTGTGTGCTATCGCAGTTGTAACCTTGACAATTCTTTGAAAATCAAATTCTTGTGTATATCTTATGAACAGCGGGGCCTAGATGTTGGAAAATTAATTTCATACAAAAAAGATGTTTATTAATTTCTTTGCTAGCCCACTTTCTTGTCCTCAAACTTCAGATGCGGGATGAACTCATACAGCAACCCATCAGAGCTTTCAAGCATTTAGTACTTATTTTTATGTTGAATGATACGCCTAGCGGAGCATCCAAGTCAAAGGTCAGCTATCTGTTATTTCGTTTAGCCCTATTTTTCCTGGTCTATATGTAATACGTGGACTAAAATATTTTTGAAGTAACTTTTTCGTTCGCCGGGTATGCTAAATGAGGGCTGTAATGCTAAATTTTGAGTGGGAGAAATGTAAGTATTTGAAATCGAACATATTGAAGTGGCTCTGGAGGTTTTCGACCACCTTGATTCTCTTAGTAACTATTACAGAGGTTCGTAATTTTAACCCCTGAGCATGGGCGACTACCCTTATTGCCTAAAACTAAACAAGAATTCTGAAAGCTTGTCTTAAAGATAAATCAATATCAATACTTTCAGAAAAATATGATTAGAGTCGTATGATCGTTCCTGGAGCAGGGGTAATCACTCCTACTGCGAAAGAGTGAACAAAAATTCCAAATATTATACTTGTCTCTTTAGAGTAAATCGATACCACTGGTTTTGAAAAAAATAGTTGAAATAATGATACCATCATCCCTTGGCGAAGGTGACTATTCCTACTGCAAAAGAGTGAATGAAAGTTCCAAATATTTGTCTTAGGGTAAATCAGCATTAGTGATTTTTAGAGAAATAAATGATAATTTTCGTCTCCATCTATTGATCAAGCGTGATCACTCCTATAACGAAAAAGTGGGCAAAAATGTTGAAATTTTGTTCTTAAGATAAATCGACGATGTTGGTTTTGAAAAAAAAATATATAAATGTAGTTATTCTCCCAGTAAAAGGATAACTCCTACTGTAAAGAAACGGAGTGAATTTCTGAATATTTAGAATTTCTGTTCACTCTATTGTTATAGGGGAGATCACTCCGAATCAGGAGATGATGATACAAATTCTTAATTTCTTTTCCTAAAGTCAGTGGTGTCGATCTACCGTAGAGGTAAATATTTATAATTTTTGTTCATTCTTTCACATTAGAGATAATTACCCCTGCTAAGAAGATAGTAATACAGTGCGTATTCGAGAAAACTTAACATAGGCGATATCCCGTAGTACACTCTAAACCGTAAAGCCGGTCCCAGACAATGCGTGCATTCGGCAAATGCGCGAACGTTCGGGCTCGTACTACGCCTTCGGCTACCCTCCCACACGCTACAGTATTTGGAAAATGTTCGTGCATTCGGCAAATGCGTGAACGTATGGACTCAAAATAGGGACTGACTGACGAGTAACGAAATCAACTGTGGGCACACCATGTAGGAGCGGAGACGAAGAAGTCCGAAGTTACTTCGTCATCCTTTACTACGCATCGTTTTACCGACAAGACCACGAATAGCGGGCGAATGCCGAATGTTTGGCGCAGTAGAGCTCCCACACACTACGCGAAGGATCACGAATGGCGAATATTCGTCGAATGCACGCATTGTCTGGGACACGCTTAAGCTATTGGTTGTCGACTCGAGGATGCTGTAATAATTGGTTTTAACGCGACTTACCAGTATCCCTCTAGTAGCAGTAAAAATATGGCGGGGGTTGCGGAGACAGTGCGAGGGTTGGGTACTTAGGGAACGTGTGAGTGCGAGTGAGAACACACGGTGACGGCATAAGAACCTCTCTGTTGCATGCAAGTCTGTATCCTTTCGAACTTGTCCAGAGAATTGTGTGCAACATAGAAGCTCATAATGCAGTCACCGTGTGTTCTCACTCACACTCCCAGTCACACGTTCCCTAAGTACATACCTCATTCTCGTACTGTCTCCGTATAACGTTGCATAAAACTATATCTTAAAATTTTATTTATTTTTTCCTACAGAATTTATAAATGCTTCTAAAGTACCAATAACTGTGTAAAAAGAAAAAATGCCGAAAAAACTTCTAGAGTTTTTTATTTATTCCGTTCTGAAGATCACCTCCAAAGCAGTACTCTAGAGAGTACAGCCTTAAATTCGTCTATCAATGTTTTAATTAAACGATTCAGAACTAAATAGCTTAGCAGAAATATTTCGTGTTATTAAAATGAAGAATATGAAGATCGACTGGGAGACCTTTAAATATTGAGCTACCGAGTCTAGGCTCGGGTAGAATTCCCTTTATCGCGTTCAAATTATAATTTAACCCTTTAAGTCCAGGGAAATTTCAGTTAAAATCGACTTTTTTAAACGTGAAATTTATAAATAAAATCAATAAATTTCCCATTTGGGAGCCCCGACCTAACTGCTGGTCGATTTATCGACCACCCCCGGACGCAAGGCAAAATCCAATGAAAAAAATTTGGCAGGAGAGATTATCGCTGAAAACTTGTTAGGCCCAGCGCCCACGGTGCGACTGTTTTGAGACAAAGGTTGCAAACTAGTTTCCTCTACCGTATGTCCCACTCTGTAGCATTGGCCAGTTTGAAAGTTACCTTCGGGCAGGCTTGGTCGGTAATCGACACTTATACCGGTAGAAGTAGAGTCGGTAGTTAGAGTTGGTGTCAATTCGGGAGATCGAAGCGTCTAATCTCGAAATCGTAAATTTGTGAATAATGGAAATTACTCACCATTATTCACAAATTCACGATTTCGAGATTAGACGCTTCAATCTCCCGAATTGACACCAACTCTAACTACCGACTCTACTTCTATCGGTATAAGTGTCGATTACCGACCAAGCCTGCCCGAAGGTAACTTTCAAACTGGCCAATGCTACCCCGATAGCCAGGTGACTTCACAGTGGTGGCATTGTGAGACCATGCGGTGACTTCGAGAAACATCACAGTGATGTCTTGGTGCGTGCCCACTGGGGTACCACTGTCGCATCACACAGTGTACACAGTGGATAAAGTAGGATTTTGCAAAAAGGGAACGCACGCAGTGACTTTACCGAGGGTTTTCACTGTGTGCCCGTGCAGTGCCGCCGCCTGCCACCCGCCTAGTAGTGTCGCTTTTTTTCACACCCTACTGGGATTCGAACCTGCGATCTTTAGAATACGAGATGCTTCGAAACTGGGAATGCTTTCGCATTCTATCAATTGAGCCACCGACTCTTCAAGCGGTATTGGTCCACTCCGGTCATAATATAGAAACCGGACATGACCGTGACTGCTCTCGAAGGTTTTCATTATATTTTTTAAAATAATTTAATATTTTTCTTTTTCCAAATAAATGTCAACATAACCACGTAACACAAACAAAGAATTTGTAAATAAAAGTAGTTTTAAAAGTGCAAGTGCAATAAACCCAATTCATAAGTGATGAATATCGGTATCGAAGATATCTTATCAATTCTAGGAGAGCCAAAAATGCCGCTAGTGGAAGGAGAAGCGGTATTGTGAAAGCAGGGTTTGTATTTTCCTGCGGAATCAAAAAGAGAAACCAAATTGCAGTGAAAATCGTCGTTTCTTGCGTACAATCGTCACATGGTACTATTTGCCCTACAGATTTATGTACAGAAGCGTTGCAAAAACATGTTTGCGTCTTCCTCTGGCCCAGCTGCACTTGCACGTTACTTCTTTATTGTTGTTTACCAGTAACATGTTCACTTCAACTTCGTTAGGAGCACTTGTTACATGTGACGATTGTATGCAAGAAGCGACGATTTTCACTGCATTTTGATTTCTCTTTTTGATTCCGCAGGAAGATACAAACTGCTTTCAATACCGCTTCTCCTTAAACTAGCGGCATTTTTGACTCTCCTAGAATTGACAAGATATCTTCGATACCGATATTCATCACTTATGAACTGGGTTTATTGCACATGCACTCTTAAAACTACTTTTATATACAAATATTTTGTTTACGTTACATGGTTATCTTGACATTCGGTCCGTAACGACGGCCATCTTAGGAAGAACGAAACGCCACCATACGGCGGTGTCCGACGCGAATATAAATTTCGTAAGGCGTCAGCGAATAGACCAATCAGGATCAAGTATTCCGTTGTGGCAAAAACTCGCACTCCGGATCCTCACTGTGGCATCACAGTAACGTCACTCAGTGACGCCACCGAGTGACGCTTGGGTGAAAGTCACGCTTGGCTATCGGGGTACAGAGTGGGACATACGGTAGAGGAAACTAGTTTGCAACCTTTGTCTCAAAACAGTCGCACCGTGGGCGCTGGGCCTTACTCCGGGGTTTTTTGGGTCGCTCATTACGATACTGATATCCAAATCGATGTATTCTCACATACAAGATGGCGAATGCAATATAGCGGATGATGAATTCCAGAAATTTTTAAAATTTGAAGATTACGGCCTGAAATTTGTTACTCGGGGGATTTTTGGGTCGCTCATTACGATACTGATATCCAAATCGATCTATTCTCAAATCCAAGATGGCAAATGCAATATGGCGGATGATGAATTCCAGAAACTTTTAGAATTTGAAGATTATGGCCCGAAACTTGTTACTCGGGGGTTTTCTGGATCGCTCATTACGATGCTGATATCCAAATCGATCTATTCCCAAATCCAAGATGGCAAATCCAATATGGCGGATGATGAATTCCAGAAACTTTTAGAATTTGAAGATTATGGCCCGAAAATTGTTACTCGGGGGTTTTCTGGGTCGCTCATTACGATGCTGATATCCAAATCGATCTATTCTCAAATCCAAGATGGCGGATCCAATGTGGCGGTTGATGAATTCCAAAAGTTTATCAAAATTTGAAGATTATTGTCCAAAATTTCTGGAATTCATCATCCGCTATATTGGATCCGCCATCTTGGATTTGAGAATAGACCGATTTGAACATCAGCATAGTAATGAGTGACCCTGAAAACCCCCGAGTAACAACTTTCGGACCATAATCTTCAAATTCTAAACATTTCTGGAATTCATCATCCGCCATATTGGATCCGCCATCTCGGATTTGAGAATAGACCTATTTGTACACCAGCATCGTAATGAGTGACCTCGAAAACCCCAAAAGTAAAAAGTTTTGGGCCATTATCTTCAAATTTGGATAAATTTCTGGAATTCATCATCCGCCATATTGGATCTGCCATTTTGGATTCAAGGTCATTCAAGGTGAAGGATGGTTCCAGGAATTTTCACACTATTTTTCCCGTTTGAATCCATGAATTATTCCTGAAAAAACATTAAATATTAATTGTCTCATGGCTGGTCGATATATATGAGGGGCTGAGATTCATAGTGGTGTAAGTCAGATTATCCAGATTTTCCAAAGTAACCGCTTTGTCGTCCCAAAATATAATGTAAACTTTCTTGTTAGCTACATCATACGCCTAAATTATAGCAGTACATATTCCGACGGTAATACACCTCAGAAACTGTAATCTTAGGAAGGGCTTATGTATGTTTGGGACGACAAAGCGGTTGGTTTGGAAAATCTGGATAATCTGACTTACACCACTATGAATCTCAGCCCCTCATATATCGACTACCCCCGGACTTAAAAGGTTAAAGAGGATGCAGCTTAACAAGATAGTTTTCTTTTAAACCACCTTAATAACGATACTTAACCCATTAGTGCTCAGTGTTATTTTAAGTTCACAAATTGTATTCTTTTTCAATAAAATTAAGCTTGCGGAACATTTTCTTAAAAAACGTGAAATTGCTTAATTCAATGTTTCAAACAAGACATTGCTTAGCAACTAAAGTGCCCAGTGAGCACATACGGTTTAATACTAGTGAGGTCACCAATCACTGCTAATATAAAGCTATATTACTGCTAGTAGCTGTGGAATGACCAATCTGCGGGAGGGGTCTTATGCATTAGCCTTGGAGGACGCACGCAGAGTGAAAAATTACCCCGGGCTTTTTATTTCGATGGCTACTCATAAATAATGCTGCTAAATAAGCACCGCTCTTAGATATGTGCCAAAAACACATTAACCTTTAGTTCAGTGCATCGACAGTTGCCGTATAAAAACTACATGTAAGTATACAGGTGTTATCTTTGAGTTCGGACATAGGACGATATGCAGTAAAGAAATAGACTATACGATTGGCTGCATACCGGAAAGAGTCGATCGACGGAACCAGTAATATACAGAACACTCCATATGATTTGTTCGATCGATACTCCGATATGCAGCCAATCGTATAGCCTATCCCTCTACTGCGTAACGTCCTATGTCTGGTCTCAAGGCTAATCCTGTAGGGTTGTTTCCCCAGAGTGGGGTAATTTACTATCTCACACGAACACTTATGATACTACAGGGGTTATGTAAAAAATTGTTTTTTCATTGAAATGTCGATAAAGCTACTATTCCACGAATTTGAGACTACTTAACTTCAAATAAAAATATTTAATATCAATAATAATAAATATAAATAAGCTCTTATAAGCTTAATTAAATAAGTTCTTTATAATGACTTTAGCAAAAAGTAATGATTCGTGCATAATATGTTATTTTTAGTAAATAAAAGAAATCACTTCAGTTTCAGAACACACATTTGTCAGATAATATTTTCACATATGAATGAAGTACAATATTTTGAGGATACATACTTATAATTTAAAATTTAAAACCGTAAAACTATACCCTAGTCCGTCAAAAATCGAATCTACTTCAAACACGAATATCTCATTACTTATAAGATTTTGGCTAAATTGTGTAGAATACTTTTTTTCATAATTATATTTTGATCTACAAAAAAGTTCTATATCAAAATAGTTGAAAAGTTTTTAGCAAACGAGATAACATAGTGTTTGAAGTGAATACTGCTATGAGTGGAAAGCCTCTGTATACTTTCTGTAATATTCAAATTTAAATATAGGGGTAAAGTGTAGAGATCTATACTACTATAACCGTACTGTATTATACAGCATGTCTGACGGCAAGCGCAACACCACTGCGGCAGTTTTTACCGACGGTGGTCGAATCTTGCATTAGATCCAATGCAATTTTCGACCACCATCGGTAAAAACTGCCGAAGTGGTGTTGCGCTTGCCGTCAGACATACGGTATATATATAAACAAAATTATTGCAATATATCAGCAGAATCAATGTGGAGTCAAATTTTATCTCGCGCGAATTCTAACGTGATTCTTACGAGCGCTCGTCCTCCAGAGTTAATAAACACCCAGATCCGACTGTAAATAGAGCTTCGTACAAGCACGAGTCTTAAAAATATATTATTTCGTATTCACATCGCAATTTTTTTCCAGCTTGAAACCTGATTGCCGCTAACTCCGACGGATTATAATTCGCCCACAGTAACGGATGATGAATACGCACCTCTACGAAAACAATAGCTCTGGTATCGATCTCCTTTGCAGCGAAATTTTTGAAATGCGTCTCCAGTAGTTCTTTCAATTTGTGAAACTTGGTATGACCAAATACAATATTTTGTGGTATCTGGAAATATTATAGTGCTTTTATGAAATAATTATAAAAACAAGTTAATTTAAAGTTCCTTAAGATAAAGAGCAGGCCTTATTAAATTACAAAGTTTCATTACTTTGAAAATATCCATTTTAGAAAAAAGCTGTGGAGAGAACGGTCTACACGCCATTGTAGATGAAATAATTTGAATGTAATTTTAATTTCGACAATTTCTTAAATACACTTTGAAATTGATACTTTTATTCTTACAAGACTTGTAGAACTTGTCGGGATTGACAAAACAGGTAAAGGAAGAAAACCGTTTATAAGATATTGGTACCTCAAAGTATAACAGTAAATTTTAAGTAACGTTACGAACAACTATAACTACCGTGTGTTTTCGAAGGTGATGCTCACAGGCGATGTCATAGTAGATTGTACGCTATGCGCTAGAGATTACCGATTTGAGGATGCCGCATGATTAGCTGTAACAACTTAAGCCGGCCCCACACGATGCATCCAGCGTTGATTCCAACGCTGGACACAATTGCCGTTTCCAGGCCCACACGATATGGCGAATGCCTTCCAGCGTTGGATACATCGGCATTTGCCACATCGTGTGGGTGGACGCTGGCGAATTGCATGTGTCCAACGGTGACGAACGTTGGCTACATGCCGCGTTCGGGCTTCTGTCGGTAAATTTGAGCCACATCAAAGGAGCTTTGCAGTCGACCGGGATTTTGGTTGAAGGACTTGATATAACAATTTGCTCCGGTTTCGTTCCTTTTGATTGTAATTGAGACTCAACGTAATTAATAGAAAACGTCATCGTATGTATCGAAGATGACGTCAATTCTTTTGACGAAACGCTGGTATGACAAATTCTGCATACGCTCGAAAAATGCAGTGGCAAAATCTCCGAAAGTATTATATTTTTGAAATTGAATTTTATGCACTAGTGACATTCCATCGAAAATACAAACTTTCAAATGATCAGATTTTATTATTTGCTGGAAAGTGTTGTTTCCACATGCATGTGTACTCTTTGAATTTCGATTACTATTGCTGATTTCGTACTTTTCCTGTAGAACCCTTCGTTGTCAAAGAGATATGTAGGGTAATCAAGTATTTCATGCGATAAGAATTGTTCCAGATCAAGTTCACATTGTGATACCACTATAAATGATTGTTGAAATGTAGTATTATTGGTTATTATTTCTACTTTTTTATCACTACTTGTAGATTGCTTTTCTCTGACAGTCTTGTAATTGAAATTATAAAATGGTTTTCTTACTAGTGGGTCAAAAACGTATTTCTTATTTAATTCGACTCTCCAGATTCTTAGATCGCGATAATAATGAACGGTAAAAACCGATATAGACGTCCGCTTAACACGTTCACCGCCGTCTCGGTCTATATGACCGAGAAAAAACTTTCCGCGCACGCCGTCTCGGTCTATTAGACCGAGAATTTTACATTTGCACATAATTTAGTAAAGTATTTTTTGCACATAATTTAGTAAAGAATAGGAATTTTGAAAAAATTCTTAAGTGAGTCGTTACTACACTTATAAACGTCTGTCTGCGCACTGTCGACAGTCAACGTGTTAATCCGTTCGCTGCGGATGACCTTTCTTCTGTGCGGAAGGGATATTTTATTAAAGCATTTGAATATTGGGGATGACGCCTTATGTCGTCATTCGCATATAGTGGGGGAGTACGTTGACGCCATTAGGCGTCATTCACAGCGAAAGTATTCATTGTAAGGCATACGCTAGAAACAAAACAATACATTTGTAAAGCGTGGGGCGTATACGCCCCACGCGGCGTGTGCGGACAATCTTCATAAATATGGTCTGGCAGGGAACGTGTTAAGGTAGATGTATCGCTATAGCACTTTTCGAGCAACTTTTTAAAAATTTTGTCACATTTTAGATTATAAAAAAACTAATAACTTTTCCTTATGAATGAAATCATTCTGACGTTTAGTAATAGAAACATTCGGTTTTTATTTCTCCATTGAAATCAATGAGACAGGGCCATACTACGCCGCTCATACGCACGCACGCGCGCGACTGCGGAGGCTCCACACCGCCATGTCTCATTGATTTCAATCGAGAAATAAAAACCGAATATCTCCATTTCGAGACATCAGAATGATTTCATTCATAAGGAAAAGTTATCAATTTTTTTATAAATAATCTAAAATCTGACAAAATTTTTTAAAAATTGCTCGAAAAATGCTATAGCGATACAACTGCCTTAATACGTTCGCTGCCGATGACGCACCTGGTGCGTCATGCGACTTCTACTGCAGACGCCGGTAACGCACCATGTGCGTCATCGGGCACATTATCTAATGCGGCTCAATTTCGAGTCGGCTTTCTGGAGAGGCGGTTGTGCTTTTGTCGATCGCTCAAGTAAGGTCCGCGGGGTATATTTGCAGTTTTGGTTTTGGGTTGTTGCTGTTTTAAATAAAAGAATGAATGACCAAACGTATACAGTCTCGGCACCAGCCAGCATAGAGTATAACGCCCGCTGTTTGGAACATATCGGGTTTCGACGCACTCGGAGAGGACGCATCAGACGACTCTGGCAAGTGTTTGGCACACGTCGAGTGGACGTATCAACAAATCGCCCGGGCGTCGGAGCAGTGCCGCTCGAGTTGCCGCACAAAACGCCGTGGCGACTGAGAGCCACCTCTCGAATGCAAAGGATACCCAAACAAAATTTTTTTAATTCTTTTGCAATGAAATCAGACCGTTTATAACGTTTTATAAATTTATTTTGAGAAGAACATGGCGTCATTGCATACGCAGTGATATATCGTCGCAGGCACTAAAAGGCACTATGAAGCCCATAATTGAAGGGTGTCCGGTTCAAACATGCTAAGTGCCAATTTTCTTAATTTTGTGATATTAAGGTGCATATACCGTATGTCCCACTCTGTACGGGCCAGTTTGAAAGTTACCTTCAGGGAGGCTTGGTCGGTAATCGAAACATTGAATACCGGTAGAAGTCGAGTCGGTAGTTAGAGTTGGTGTCAATTCAGGAGATCGAAGCGTCTAACCTCGAAATTATGAATTTGTGAATAATGGTGAGTAATTTCCATTATTCACAAATTCATAATTTCGAAGTTAGACGCTTCGATCAACCGAATTGACACCAACTCTAACTACCGACTCGACTTCTACCGGTATTAAATGACTCAAGTACCGACCAAGCCTCCCCGAAGGTAACTTCAAACTGGCCCGTACAGAGTGGGACATACGGTATTCTACATACAATTGCCTATATCGTATACAGATACCAAGTGCCAAACTCATCATGAATAGTTACACAGAGGAACCAAAGATAGCTGTTGCAACAAACGCCAGGTCTCGTTTTAGTACAAATAAACTAAGTGCCACCGAGTCCTGACGGCATTGGTGATATTTATTACGCAGTGCGTACATTTTAGTACATTGTGTTTTGTTTGTTTATTGTTCCGTCGCACGATAGACGGAATTCTGAGTATCGGTTCTTACCGCTTGATAGCATCGCGATCATAGTTTTTCGACGATATCTCAGTATTCCGATTTTGACACTTAGCATGTTTGAACCGGACACCCTTCAATTATTGCGCAGAGGCCGATGATGCACCAGGTGCGTCATACACTTCCAGAATATAAAAATACTCATTTTTCTGTTTTAACAATTTTACTGACCCCAAAAATACCAATTCTAAGTAAAAGTTAAAAAGAACATAATCGGCTCCTTAAGGGCATACGTATTTTTAAGGCGGTAGCGAACGTGTTAAGGTGTGACGGAACACTGCTACTATAAAAATTGAAAAACTGAATGAAGAATTGAATGTACTTGTATCGATGCGTATGGGAATAACGTTCAGCTATAACTAAAGAAGCAATGTGTAAACGCTGCATACGAAGTATTGCCATTAATAATTAGATTTATATTGTATTATGATGATTCCGTTGATGTTCCGTAAATTTATATTGTATTATGATGATTCCGCTCCTTTGACGCGGCTCAGATTTACCGACAGAAGCCCGAACGTAGCACGTAGCCAACGTTGGAAGCATGCAATTCCCCAGCGTCTACCCACACGATGTGCCAATGCCGATGTGTCCAACGTTGGAAGGCATTCGCCACATCGTGAGGGGCCGGCATTACAGTACCGGGTAACCGCTTCTACAGAAAATCCCTAAATCCAGATACTCGACACTTTTCCGCATGCGCGCACTCGTCAGGCCCCGTCCTTAGTTGTGTTGCAGGATTTAGCGATTTTTTTAAAAGCTGTTATCGAATATTATGAATCATTACAACCAATCCATATGGCATCCTCGGATGGGCGACCAATAGCGCCTAGCCTAGAGGCTACTACGGTATTCGTCCTATGAGCACCATCCTCAAAAACACACAGTATATATTCCCCAGACTTTATGCAGCATAGTTTACTCTTGTATTTTGAGTGACAATATCTCATATATGATTCCACGGATGGGTATTTCACTTTATACCTTTTTTTGTTAGTTCCGCTGAGTTCTGTAATTGTTAACCTTCTATTATATAAAATAGTTTTTGAATAAATGCGTAGACAAAACCGTGCCGCCAAAACCCCCGGCGACCTTGGAACCGGATGCGCAGAGCCAGGTACTTGCCCCCGGGGGTCGGGAGCGAAGTCCCCAGGGGGCGGAGCCCCCTAGTAAGAATACAAATATTACCATTAAACTAATAGCATACCGAGATACTGCCCTCGAGACCATACGATTTTTATATCAAAGATTTTTCTAAAATAGATATTTTCAGAGTAACCAGAGTGCATAATTAAAAATATAATTATACATGTATTATAAAAATATAACTTATTTACACTCACCTCTGGCACACTGCCATCTGGTAGAGGTTGTATATTTGGAAATGGACCGAGATACGTTTTTATATCACCGAGTAATTCTTTCAATTGAGCTTCATTGTTCATCCAAAATTTGTCCGAGTGATCTAATTTAATATAAAAATATATTAGAGTGGATTTATGCTCCATCGACATGCAGGGTGGTTTTCGTCTAGTTGTACATTCAAATATACAGTATGCGACAAGGGGGCACGAAGACGTAAACAGGTGATCCATGTTAGGATTTGAGCGTCTCAACCACCCAGTTACTAAGAGAGACTGACTGACTGACTGACTAACTGATAAAAAGTTTATTGCTCAGGGCTGAACAAAAATTGTGTCCGGGGACGCAGCGAACAAGCATAAAAGTAGATTGTAAAAGCAATTGGTAAGGTAAATAGTTAAGCGAGCTTGGTCTGTCCTAGGCGGGAAAAGTGGCACAAGCGATAATAAATTAACAAGCAAAGTGAGCATGTAGGGATCAGACCAGGCAGCTAAAGTATACAAGTAGTGTATAAAAGTTAGCTCTGCTGTCACTCCGAGTGGTGGGGCCGAATCAGTTAGTGCGCATCTCCTCGGTGGTTAGCCATTGCTTTGATTTGGCTTTGAAGCTGGGCAGACTGGTAGTCTCCACTAACTCCTGGGAGAGAGAATTCCAAAGATATGAGGCAGCTACAACGAAGGCTGATTTGAACGTTTCAGTTCGATGGGCTGGTACAACGAGGGTTAAGCTGTGTGCGACTCTACTTGTCGGTCTTATGGCGAGGGTATTGAGGAGATCAGCCCCAAGTACTCAGGTTGCCTCTTGTAGATAGCTTTATGGGTGAGAGTATGTAGCTGCTGTTTTCTGCGGCTACTGACACTGAGCCAGCCAAGCTCTTTCCTGTACGAGCTAATAGAGACATCACGAGGAAGTCCATATACATAGCGAACGCCTTTATTGAGAAGACGTTGCAGCTTTAAATCCAGCACAGCTCCAGCTCCGTTTAGGACAGCAGCGCAGTAGTCAATGTGTGGCAAGGCCAGGGCCATGACCAGGGATTTCCGAAGGTGAAAGTTAGTGTACGGTCTCAATTGCTGCAGTTGGTAGTAAACAGTGTTGGTACTCGACGTGATGCGCCTCACGTGCTCTTTAAAGGAAAGCTTGGAGTCAAGAGTGACACCAAGGCATAATGATAGATTTTTTCCAGGCAGCAGGGAAGTTGCAATCTCGGATTGATCGGTTGAAGAATTCTACACAGAAGGCCATGATACCGTTGAATACACCATTTACAAGTTTCAGGTTGGTCAGGTTTCAGAGAGAGAGAGAGAGAGAGAGAGAGAGATGATGATGACGATGATGATGATGATGATGATGATGATGATGTTTATTGTTCAAAGTAGAACAAATAATATGTGCTCTTGGCAGAGCTCAGTGTACAAGCATAAGTAAGTCCTATAAATATTAAATACTAAAAAAGAAAAAATGCTAATAATAGTTGGGCATAAGATAAAATTCAATTTAAGCAAGAGCATGTGAGATAAAGCAGATAATAATAATAATGTAGATTGAAATTATGTGTAAATAGGAGTAAGCTTAAGCGCGTATATAAAATAATGCTAGCGAGATTATGTTTGTCGCGGGCAGTGAATTTAGTCAAGTAGAGTTTTCCAAGTTGAATAGCCACTGTTTGGTTCTTGCTATAAAAGCGCCGGGTGTGGAGACTTCAATAGTGTCCGGCGGTAAGGTGTTCCATAAGTATGGACCAGATACCGCGAAGGACGACTTAAAGGCATCAGTCCTATGCATGGGTATGGTGAGGGAGCGATGATGTCCAGTCCGACTTGAGGATCTATGTGAGCAAGATTTTCCGAAGGCTAAAGTTGGTATAAGGTCGGAGTCGATGCAGTTGATAGTAGGATCGATTGATTTTTACAGGTTCGAAAACTGTCTTGGTTTTTGTTGTTAGGATGATGCTGCGATGCGTGGACAGGCTTAGTAAGTCAGATGGGCTGAGAGGAGTAGAGGCTGACTAATTTAGGTAAATCGTCTTTTGATGAACTCGTGTGTATGAGTCCTCCGTCAGATTTTTTGGTAAGTATTGCTCCAGAAGTGCACCATATATATTTAAACCCAGCTGCCTTAAAAGTGGTCTTAGCTTCAGCAAGTAAGCGATAAGTATGTCCAGGCATCATCTCGTTGAGGTTGACTGTAGAATTCACGGAGCGCATAGATGGGTTAAGGCTGACACCTTGACTAGTCATATATTCATTAAGCTGGGAAAGTTTGAGTGCTCCAAATTTCCGTCTAGCAGTGATAATTCTTTTACTAGAAGATTATCTTTGCAAACAACAGCGAATTGAATTCATGACGGCACAATAGCCTCCACCTGGGCCCTGTAACACAAGCTCTACAAGTGTTACAAGTGTAGAAAATTACTTGTAGGACTTGTAAGACCGTAACCTATAGGGGAATCTTATGGAGAATTTTCTACACTTGTAGAGCTGTTCTGTAACTCAACGTAAACACTTACAAGTCTGTGGCGCCGATTTTTCTACAAGTGTAAGAAAATTTCTACCTATAGCTGACATCGTGGGTAGAATTTCCTACAAGTCTTCGCGCTCTCTCATGGGAGACGAAACCCAGACACTCTCCAGCGTTCTCGACCGTGCCTCACTCATACAGCGCTTTCGACCCTGCCCCAATACACCGCTCACGACCGTGCGTACGCTAAAGCCATGTGTCCTACACTTGTTACACTTGTAGGGCTTGTGTTACAGGGCCCTGGTCTAGTGTGTTGGTTGCCTGAAGCATTTGAGGCTTGCAGAGAAGTCTGGTGCTCGTGATGTCGCCCTCAGTGGTTTGAATCTTGAGTAAACCCAGAATGGCTTGAAAAAGTTGGGGGCCATCTCTTGTGTGAGTGCGCTAGCAGGGATGCCCGAGACCATCAGCTCCTGATTGGTCGAATGACTGGCTAAAGTGCGCTGGGTTGACAGCGTGTTGGAGTTGGCGGCAGCAGTGAGTTGCTCAGGAGTGAGGCTAACAGTAGAGAGTCCAGGAGTTAAAGCCATTCTTTCGACCTAGGCGATCGACGATCGACGCGATGATCGAGGCTAGGGATTTTGTGAAGCGGGCCCAGGATGACGGAGAGCTGGTTGTTACTGTTGCGGTGGATATTCGGAATGCCTTCAATACCCTCCCCTGGGCGAGTATTATCGCCCAGATGAGGAGCAAGGGGCTGCCCGAATACCTAGTCGCAATAGTCAGCGATTACCTCAACGAGAGAGTCATTCGTTTCCGGGGGGAAGACGGGATTATCCACACTAGAGAGGTCAGTGCTGGTGTTCCACGGGGATCGGTTTTGGGCCCCTTCCTGTGGAACATCGCCTACGATTACATCCTTGAGGTGGACATGTTGCCGGGTTGCTTATGCGGATGACACTGTTGTGCTGGCACGTGGCCATAACTCCCGACAGGCCTCCCTATTGGCGGCCAGGCAAGTTGGAGCGGTGGCGTACCGCATTAACGAACTGGGACTGAAGATTGCGCCGCAAAAGACCACGGCAATGATATTTGGTGGGGAAGCTGGTGGATCAGTCTTTGTTGGTGACGAGTTGATTAAGACTCAACCGACAATGAGGTACTTGGGTGTCGAGTTTGATCGCAGGTTGTCCTTCCGCCCTCACTTCGATAAGGTCACGGTGAAAGTCGAGAGTCTTCAGTAGGGTCATTACTGATCCACTGTAGCAAGTGATGACTACGGGATATGATCACTGATTAAATCCCACTCCCGACAGTCATTCCTCACGGGACATGGCTGCTTCGGCGCGTACCTTTTCCGCATTGGGAGAGAGCGAACGCCCGAGTGCCACCACTGCAGAACCGAGGTGGACGACGTAGTGCACATGATGGAGATCTGCCCCGTGTGGGAATTGCGGCGTGAGAATCTCCGTCTCTTGACGGACACTACGGAGGTGAATTGGCGAAACCTGATGCCAAGGATCCTTGAAGACATCGGCGCGTGGTACGCGCTGCACTCCTTCGCCAGGAGCATTTTGACGAGGAAGGAAGCGGCGGAGAGGAACCGCGAACGTGACGGCCGAAACCGCGAGATGCGACGTGCACGAAGAATGTGACAGGTAATAAACACTACGCCATGTTGGAAGCCATTTTGCGGCGGCATGGACTCGTGCGCGCGAGACTCGCATGCTCCGGGCGACTCTTACGTTGCGCGCGGGACGACACTAGACCATCGGCCAGTTGGGCGGACATAGTTCAACGGACGCAACTCGGATTGAGTAAGCTCTACCCTCTTCGGGATTGCTTAAAGTATACCGGCGGCTCGGGAAGCATGCGGGGAATTAACTTATTGGTTATTTAAATTATTTTGGTTCATGTAACCTTATTTATTTTCTTTCCGATTTTTATTTCTTTTATCTCCGCTTGACACAACTGACTCACCCTCTCTCTATCCGCCCTCAATCTATCCGCATTATAGTAGGTTAGTGATAATCGGTGATTTTAACTCGAACATGCTCAGGAGGTACCACGACAGCGAAGTCATTCGGCAGTTCGTGGAGATTAACGACCTATTTCTGGTACCGTCTCACCCGACGTTCCGACGGAGGGGAGCAGATTGCGGATCACTAATCGATCTATGCATCATTGACAGCGAGGATAATTTTGTCGCTGTTGAGCAGGAGCCCACGGCGTTCTCGGGACATGACTGTATTAGAATAACGTATAACCTTGAGGTAAAGGGTGGCGGCCCAGAGAGGGTTGCGAGAGATTTTCGACGGTTTGATGAGACCGCGTTTTTGCGTGACCTTAGCAGTTATAACTGGCGGGAATTCTATTCGTCGGAATCGGAAGACGTCAAGGTGGAATTTTTAAATGGTGCGCTGGTAGAGTGCTTTGACGTCCACGCCAATCTGCGTCGATTTAAAAGGCCATCGCAACCTACTACAGCGTGGATTACGAATGAGATTGAAGGAGCAATGGCGGAGCGAGACAAGGCGCGTAGAGCGTACAGGGCGAGTTGTAGTGTGGTGAGGAGGGAACCGGATGGTGCGGCGATGGAATGTGAGGTGAGAGGAGATACCGAAGTGCTTAGGAAATTCAAAGTGCTTCGAAATCGGGTGAAAAGAATGGTTAGGGATGCGAAGAGGAAATTCTACGGCGAGGCGCTTTCGCAGGTAAAGGATCCAAAAGCGGCGTGGCAAAGATTGAGGCAGCTTGGGTTGCTTAAGGGCAGAAGGGAAGAGCAAGAGCTAGCGGTACCGGTGGAAGAGTTAAACAACTTCTTCGCTGCGGCCAGCTCCCCGGCATTCTATGAATCCCCGGCGGACGGCATTTCTATGAAACTAATAAACATTGCGCTTCCAGTCATTTTTCAACTGCTACTCCATCTGATTAATTTCTCGCTGCAGTCGTCGTCGTTTCCGGAGATGTGGAAGCAGGCACTGATCAGGCCGATTCCGGAAAAGAAATCGCCTATGAGTTCTTCGGACTATAGACCAATTTCGTTATTATGTTCATTGTCGAAGATTGTGGAGAAGATAGTGGCGGATCAACTGTGTATGTTTTTGGAGGGGGAAGATGTACTGGATCCTTATCGATCGGCGCACAGGAAAAATTATAGTACGCAGACGGCCTTACTCAGAATCGGGGAGTATGTTAGTGAGGGAATAGACAATCGGCAGCTGACCGGGATGGTGCTCTTTGACTTTTCAAAGGCATTTGATCGGGTGCAGCATGACATTCTGCTCCTCAAACTAGCTAATCTGCGGCTGTCGGATTCTGCGGTCGCATGGTTTCGATCGTATCTGAGCGGGCGCACGCAGGATGTATTAGGAGAGGGAGTCACGCGCTTGCGGTTTATTGAGAACTCCGCAGGAGTGCCACAGGGCTCAGTGTTGGGACCGCTGCTTTTCTCTCTTTACATGTCGGACCTGAAGTATGCGCTTTCGAGTTGTAGCTATAATTTATATGCAGATGATCTGCAAATTTTTTGTAGGGAGACTCTTGTAAATATTGAGGAGATGGGCATTCGGTTGAACCGCGATATTCTCTTAATACGTATCTGGGCGGTGACGAACGGTCTGTTGCTGAATAGCGAGAAGACACACGCGATTTTGTTTGGGAGCGGATCTAGCGTTAGAAGGCTCGAAAAGGAAGATTTGCCGGAGCTCGTGAACGGGAGCGTGGTGGTGCCGTTTGAGCGCTCAGTCAAGGTCCTCGGTGTTATTCTCACGGATCATTTTTAGTGGCGGGAGCAGGCGATAGCGGTAGCGAAGGTGATCAACGCGTCCCTGTATCTGCTGAAAGTGTGTTGGAGCTTGCTGCCAAGCACAGCGAGAATTGCGCTTGTTAGGGCTCTGGTCATTCCTGTTGTCGACTACTGTAGCGTGCTTCTCTTCAGGATTTCGAAGGAGGGCAACAATATTATTGAAGTCACGTTCAACTCGTGTGTGAGGTTCATTTTTGATGTGGATAGGTTCAGCCACATTTCTCCCTACTATCGCCGGTTGGGATGGTTGAGGGTGGGGGAGAGGAGAGAGCTGAGCTTAATGTGTCAGGTTCACTCGGTATTGGCAGAGAGGAGGCCTTGGTACCTACGGGTGCTTTTTGAGTGGGCCGAGATGCGGGCTATGGTTACGCGAGAGGGTGGGAGGCGTAGGATGAAAATCGCTCGTTTTAGGGCGGAGGTTAGGAGGAAAGCATTCAGCACGGCGGCGGCAACGGGCTGGAATGCTCTGCCAGCGGAGGTGCTTGATGCCTCGAGGAGCGTGTTCAGGACGGTGTTATGGAAGATACTGGCGAGTGGTAGGCGTTTGGTGCCAGTGGCGTCGTAGCCTGTAGGAGAAACTCTTTGTTAAGTTTAATTTTACTTCTATTTTTTTTGTAAACTTATTTTTGTTATCCTATTTAGTACTTTAAGCGAGGAAGATTTTCAATTAAGTCATTTTGTAGTTTCAGCGAAGATTGTTTATTTTGTAAAGTAGTTTTAAGCGGTATCTGGTTTAATTTTCTTCATTTTGTGAGATGTTTGTTACGTTGGAGGCGCCGGGTTGTGATGCTCTCACATCACATCTGGTTTTTCCCCCGGCAACGGGTTGCCTACAGGACCTACTGGTCCTAGCTGCAATAAACAATTCTAATTCTAATTCTAATTCTCTCTCAACCATCTTTTGATCATATACACTGTTTTGCTTTGGTTATGATTTATTTTGAGTTTTGACAGTTAATTTAAATATTTTAGTTTTCATTCTACGTAAACCTCTGTCCACTTTCTTTCTTTTGGCCTCTTCCGGCCCTTTATACTTCTGAGTTTTATTATTTTTCTCCTTTCGTGAGTCCGGTTAGTCAATCTGGAGACTTCTCAGTTATAGTCTGGTCTATTTTAGTTCTTTTTCGTTCCATTAATTTTCAACAATGATTTTTCTTTATTTCTCCCTTTCGCTGCACTCAAGCCGTCGACAGATGTCGCCTCACTACTGGGGTGAACTTTTCCGAGTTTTTCGAAGCTCCACCCCCCTTCCGGAGTGGATGCTCTTTACGGGTCTAGGGCTGGCGGTCTTCAACCCCCCCCCCCCCCCATTTATCAGTCGAGAGCTTAGCACGGACAGAGGGCGACACAGCCTATATCCTGGGAGGGTTCCCGAGTTGTACTGGCTACCCAAAGCCTTCCAGGTTCCCTCCTATTAAGGGATGCAGAGGCGAAAGCGGGGTTTAGTCGGTAGAGGGGGACTGGCACCCAGAGAGCCCCTGATTCCGACACTCCTCCGGGCCTCTCTCAGCCCGGGGCGGCCATAAAGGCTTCCTCGCTATATAAAAAAAAACGGTGAAAGTCGAGAGGGTTATCAAGGCACTCTGGAGCCTGATGCCCAATCTGCGTGGTCCCCGCAAAACTAAAATGCGACTATATATGAATGTAGTACACTCCATAATGTTGTACGGAGCCCCGGTATGGAGCCCTCAGCTCAGTGCCTGGGCAAGCTATAGGAAACCACTGTTAACAGTACAGCGTCGCATGGCTCTCTGTACGATCTGTGCGTACCGCACACTATCGTTGGAGGCTACGTTGTTACTTGCGAGGGTCCCTCCAGTGCATCTCCTGGCGGAGAGCCTCAGGAGGGTGTACGAGAAGATTCAGGTTGTCCGTGCAACTGGAGAAGATGGTCTCGAGTCAAAAAGGGATATAGTAAAAGCGGCCAAGCTTCTTACACGCGTGCAGTGGGAGATATAATTGCAGAATGTGAATCTGCCTGGGGGTAGGGTGCGTAATGCCATCCTCCCGAACTTCGATGGATGGTTGGATAGGAGGCGTGGGTGCATGAACTTCTACCTGACCAAACTCATGGGAGGGCATGGTTGCTTCGGGGTGTTCCTCTTTAGGATTAATAGGGAGAGAACCCCCCGATGCCACCATTGCGAAGAGATTCTCGACTCCGCAACACTTAAAATGATCAAAACACCTCCTAGTATTATATTACACAATACCTGCAATACTAAAATCGCATCATGGTCATACTGATATTTCGTTCATATTTTATACACACATGAGTAGGATAAGTACGAATTTAAGACCATGATTTTAATAATATTCGTATATTAGTATTAAAGAAATATCGCGGACGTTACATAGCTCGAATAAAGTACAAAATCATTCGTAAAATTTTATAGTATATTTATACACATGCAATATATACTGACGTATTTACTTACTTTGATAAAATGTATGAAAAGATCGTAGACCATGCCGAACCATCAAATCATACCCATGATACATAGTAAGCAGTATATTTAAGGTTCTCATAATCTGTCCATAGTTACCACTTCTATTACTTTGTCCTTCAAACTCCCTTTTTATATGAAATATCTAAAGTAACAAAAGAAGTATTATGTAACAAAAACGAGTACTTCCGCGTAGTCTAACGATACTTTAGAGTAGTTTTTATTCAGTTATACTTACCTTTCCTTTGGAAATGTTTCCGATGTTACAACGTATTACGTTATGTTGTATGAGAAATTTGACATGGCGATCTATAATATGAATGTATTTTTCCTTGAACTTGGCCAACTCGTCGCTTAAACAGACCAAGAAAATGTCCAATTTTCTCTCGTTAACGTATGGGGCTATATCTGGCGATGCGTCGTCTCTCAATTCTAAACTCGATATATGTAAACTCTTCACCACCTACGGACATTATACATACATAAAAATTATACCTTTTGTGAGTCGTTTTCCTGCCATATCCAGAAAAATGTCACTTTAAAATTCTTTCCTAATTTCACATTAAATCTGGAAGAATCGCTGTTTATTAAAATTCGATTCAATCCAATAAAAATTGAAAAAACACATGGCGCATTTTTCATGCCAACCTGACATGATTTTTCCCTTCATTTCCTCTGATTTCATCGCCAATTGTTCTCTTATTCTCTAAATTAAAAAAAAAATATATATATTACAATATATATCTACTGCATATACATATACAGTAGACTCTCGATTATCCGAGGTAATTGGGACCGAGGGTACCTCGGTTAAAAATAAAACTCGGATAATCCGAAGTTCTTTCGAATTGCTCGGAGATGACGAAGAAAAATCCAAAAGGTACATTATACAGTTTTATATTTACTTACATCTGAGGAGCACAGTTCCAAAACTCGTTTAGTCCATTCGCAGTTTGTCCTATAATCGCTAATAGTTTATACTAATGGACTGAACGAGTCTTGGAACTGTGCTCCTCGTATGTATTTTATCTTACAAAGAAGTCTTTTATGGATTTTTGAGTTAATTTTTTGCCTCTCTTGGAAGCGGCAATATTGCGCCAACGTTGGAGAAACAGTAGATTTTTTTCTGAGAGAGCCCTCGGTTAATCCGGAGCCTCAGTTAACCGGGACTCGGATAACCGCGAGTCTACGGTATTCGATATTTTTTTCAGATTTCTATTTCCCATAGTTCCGAGATACGAGTTTTTAAATGTTCATTTTAATGCTCTATTTTAACAGATCAAAGGGTACTAAAGTCACTTTAACTCTTAGTATACAAAGTGATTCACTAAAAAAGAATGCATGAAAATATTCATTTTGAAACGTACCTACTTTTTGATAAAAAAAAAAGTTAACTTTTTTTGAAACAACAAGAACAACAAAATCTATGTTCAAAGAAAAACCCATTCCTTTTCTTCAGGAATGACATCTTCCATTTTTATGAAAAAATTACTGAACATTTTTATGATATTAACAGCAAATATTTTAAGCCGGCGCAAATAATCAGCGTTATTTTTTTTCCACATTTTTCTTGAATTTTAAAGTTTCCTAATATCTTATTTCTTAACCTGAGATCGAGAAAATTGTCATAAACTGTTTTAAGATATTGCTCTTTACCTACTCTTTAACCCTTTCCTTATTGTTCGGGGTAGTGACGCGATAGTCAGTGCGAGAATCTGACCCTTCCCTGAGGTTGTAAATCTCAGGTATACCGTGGTTTTTTAGGTACGCCAACGATATCTCCCGAACGTCTGTCAATAGTCCAGTAAAATTTCCGTTTAAATCGAAAATTGAGACATACGGGCGAAAACTTGGGAAAAGGCGTGTTTTGATGTTAATCGAGGGAACATATTAAAAGAAAAATCAACAACCGGGTACGGCTGTAAAAAATTATTTATTGTTGAAAAAATCGATTCTTCGCTAATATTTTGAAAACTACGTGACATATTGAAAAATAGTTAAGACAAAAGTTGTAGATAATAAAATTATCTACAAAAAAGCTATTACACTTTTTACCCTATCTTCAACGCCTAAGAAGCTAGGACCTCCAGATGAGTTGAAATGTTCAAATATTCATAACAAATCCAAAAATTAAGATTTTTGCAATTTTTTTTTGTGACCCGTTTAGAAAAATCTCGTTATTTTTCCTAGCGAAACCAAATTTTGATTTTCATTGTTGTTTACACATGATTGATTTTTAAAGTTTTAAATGCTTGAATTTACATAGAAGTTTGCAATTAAAAAATTGTTTAATTATACCATCGTTTATTTTGGATTATTCCTGAAGAAAAAGATGAATAGCAATTCAACGTATCTCATCTGGTTTGCAAGATATGCTAAATTGAAAAGGAAGGAGATTTATGCGATGATCACCACTGACTACGCAACCTGTGGCAAACATATATAGTGTCGCACCGCTCTCACTCACGTCGCCCTGACGTTTGTGTGCGCGCGCTGCTGCAGTTGTCTGCGAGTGTCAGTGAGACTGAGGGATGCTCTCGGCCTTCCCGACCTTGCAGGGGTTTCGTAGCATCCCGACCATGAATACCTCGCCAACCTAGTAGCCCAAGCAGTATGCATTATCTTATTTCCATTAGCGTATTTCCAGCGCCTCCTAGGTAAACGGTTCTACTTTTGGTTGATCAACGAAATTGATTAAATTTCATTGAACAGTGCTTTGAGAAATAAATTTTTGAAAATCGTGTCGCGCGCGCGTTCCAAGAGTGTCTGGAATTGGCGTACATTATATCATCAATGCTCCGATAGCGCAACGGTCAAGTTGCCGGGCTGGGAGTCTCGATGTCGTGGGTTCAAATCTTGTTGTTTTTTTTCTTTTTTTCTTTATTAACTCTTTTTTTCATTTCATTGCAATCACTTCTTGTTATTAAAAAGTGGTTTACATTACCGAATAAAATAATAGTTTCAATGTTTTTCATAGTTTTACATTATTTTCTTCCTTATTGAGGTGAACCAATATTATTTGTAAGAACAGTTGGAAACATCGTTGCATTTTTTTTACTCTTACATTTCGTCATTGGAATTTTTGGCTGCCGAAGATTTTGTTCATAATTTTGGATGATAATTGTCGAAAAAACATTTGAAGCGCACTGTATTTTGAAACCATGAGCATTTATTTTGACAAATGGGACTTTGCCTCACGCACATTTACACTTTAAAAGCGTTATGGAAAAGCAAATTTCATTGTTTCATTCAGTGTTTCAAATGCTTTTTGCCAAAAATTCCAATAAAGAAATGTAAGAGCAAAAAAAATGCCAAATTTCGTAGGGGTTTCGTAACATCGCGACCATGAATACCTCGCCAACCTAGTAGCCGAGGCAGTATGCATTATCTTATTTCCATTAATTTCTTACTATCGCGTCCTAGGTAAAAGGTAAGTAGGTATTATGAAAATTGTAGAGAGGATACAAGTTTTGTTTAAATCATTTTTTTTCTGAAACAAATAATTGCAGGGTTGCGCTTCTGTAAACTGGAGCGCTTTTCTTACGCGTACCCTTTTCACTCTCAACGTTGCTAATTACTGATTCATTACCAGAAGTTATGTGTTTTTACCTGAAGCATAAAGAAATCAACAATTCGACAGCGTTAAATGTAGGAATATTATATTTATGGTAATTAGGAACAAAACAAGAAAAGAAATTTTACATTCGGAAACAAACCACCAATGTCGCAATGCACTGAAGTGTGTAAGAATTGCAAAGGTCAAACGTGCAAGAATTCCACGCTGGATAATCCTGAAGACACAGATTCAGAAGATGAAGAAATGCAACCGAATGTTGAAGAAGATGTAGAAATGTTTGCGGAAACTGGTGGAAATGGAAGTGATAACGATGTTGATTTTATGGAAGTCGATGGTGAGTATTACTAATGTTATGTATGTAACAAAAATTAATATTCCAGTACTTCTTCCACATGTCGGATGAGTAATCCGGGAAAAGGTAGGATGTTTTGTACTATACATCATCTGAAGCCATTTATTTTATTCGCGTACGTGTTTGCCGGATGTGACTCAATCAGTGCGATTTATAGAAAAAGGGAGGAAAAGTGTTTTCAGAGTACTAGAGAAGAATCCAGCTCTGCAGAAATCTGTATCTATTTCTAATCATCCCAATCAAACACAATTGATGATTTATATGTCCCATTAATGAGGAAATTATCCAGCACTTGTATTCAAGAAATGAAGATGTTGAAATGATGTTTGCGGAAACTGGTGGAAATGGAAGTGATGACGATGTTGATTTTATGGAAGTCGATTGTGAGTAAGTATTTCTAATGTTATATATCTAAAGACAAGTAATATTCCAGTAGTTCTTCCAGAAATATTCCGATGTCGGATGAGTAATCCATGTCGATCAACTTCGATTGGAGAAGATCAAATTTTTCATTTTTAACATTAAATATTTCCATTGAAGAACAAGCTGAAGCGTTATACTACCAATGAAATTGGTGGTTTTCTTCAGATTGTAAAATTCCTTTTTTTGTTTTGTTCCTAATTACCATAAATATAATATTGCAACATTTAACACTGTCGAATTGTCGATTTCTCTATGCTTTAGTTAAAAATACATAATTTCTGCTTCAAATATCTCATTTTCAAATTTCACGCTTTGCAACTATTTCATTTAGAATTAAAATTGAACAAAACAATACGAACTAATTTGGAAAACTGCACACTAGAACGTCAGTTGTGGAATAGGCCTACTGGGGAAACCACAATAAAAAAACGCGCCGTTTACTCTACATCATGGTGGTGTGGAAACGAGTACCTACAATATTGATGATGACAACATAATGAATCAGTAATTAGCAACGTTGAGAGTGAAAAGGGTACGCGTAAGAAAAGCGCTCCAGTTTACAGAAGCGCAACCCTGCAATTATTTGTTTCAGAAAAAAAATGTTTTAAACAAAACTTGTATCCTCTCTACAATTTTCATAATACCTACTTACCTTTTACCTAGGACGCGCTGGTAAGAAATTAATGGAAATAAGATAATGCATACTGCCTCGGCTACTAGGTTGGCGAGGTATTCATGGTCGCGATGCTACGAAACCCCTACGAAATTTGGCATTTTTTTTGCTCTTACATTTCTTTATTGGAATTTTCGGCAAAAAACATTTGAAACACTGAATGAAACAATGAAATTTGCTTTTCCATAACGCTTTTAAAGTGCAAATGTGCGTGAGGCAAAGTCCCATTTGTCAAAATAAATGCTCATGGTGTCAAAATACAGTGTGCTTCAAATGTTTTTTCGACAATTATCATCCAAAATTATGAACAAAATCTTCGGCAGCCAAAAATTCCAATGACGAAATGTAAGAGTAAAAAAAATGCAACGATGTTTCCAACTGTTCTTACAAATAATATTGGTTCACCTCAATAAGGAAGAAAATAATGTAAAACTATGAAAAACATTGAAACTATTATTTTATTCGGTAATGTAAACCACTTTTTAATAACAAGAAGTGATTGCAATGAAATGAAAAAAAGAGTTAATAAAGAAAAAAAGAAAAAAAACAACAAGATTTGAACCCACGACATCGAGACTCCCAGCCCAGCAACTTGACCGTTGCGCTATCGAAGCATTGATGATATAATGTACGCCAATTCCAGACACTTCAAACGCGCGCGCGACACGATTTTCAAAAATTTAGTTCTCAAAGCACTGTTCAATTAAATTTAATCAATTTCGTTGATCAACCAAAAGTAGAACCGTTTACCTAGGAGGCGCTGGAAATACGCTAATGGAAATAAGATAATGCTTACTGCTTGGGCTACTAGGTTGGCGAGGTATTCATGTGGTCGGGATGCTACGAAACCCCTGCAAGGTCGGGAAGGCCGAGAGCATCCCTCAGTCTCACTGACACTCGCAGACAACTGCAGCAGCGCGCGCACACAAACGTCAGGGCGACGTGAGTGAGAGCGGTGCGACACTATATATGAGGAGCACAGTTCCAAAACTCATTTAGTCCATTCGCAGTTTGTCTTATAATCGCTAAACTATTAGCAATTATAGGACAAACTGCGAATGGACTAAACGAGTTTTGGAACTGTGCTCCTCATATGTTTGCCACAGTTTGCGTAGTCAGTGGTGATCATCGCATAAATCTCCTTCCTTTTCAATTTAGCATATCTTGCAAACCAGATGAGATACGTTGAATTGCTATTTATCTTTTTCTTCAGAAATAATCCAAAATAAACGATGGTACAATTAAAAGATTTTTTAATTGCAAATTTCTATGTAAATTCAAGCATTTAAAACTTTAAAAATCATTCATGTGTAAACAACAATGAAAATAAAAATTTGGTTTCGCTAGGAAAAATGATGAGATTTTTCTAAACGGGTTACAAAAAAAATTGCAAAAATCTTAATTTTTGGATTTGTTATGAATATTTGAACATTTCAACTCATCTGGAGGTCCTAGCTTCTTAGGCGTTGAAGATAGGGTAAAAAGTGTAATAGCTTTTATGGAGATAATTTTATTATCTACAACTTTTGTCTTAACTATTTTTCAATATATCACGTAGTTTTCAAAATATTAGCGAAGAATCGATTTTTTCAACAATAAATAATTTTTTACAGCCGTACCCGGTTGGTGATTTTTCTTTTAATATGTTCCCTCGATTAATAACATCAAAACACGCCTTTTCCCAAGTTTTCGCCCGTATGTCTCAATTTTCGATTTAAACGGAAATTTTACTGGACTATCAATGGCGAGTGACCCAAAGACAGGAGTGTTAAAGGGTTAAAGAAGTAAATGACGAACATTAACCCACTTAAATTATATATTTTTGGAAAAGACAAAAACAAACGAGATATATTGATAATATTAAACTGACCAAATTGAGAAACTTGCACACACAAAGGAATAACATTGAATTTACGCGGATATTTAGTTTGAAGTGGAGATCAGGACGGAGCGTCGTGTCTCGTTGAAATCTAGATCGTAACTAACTTAGCCTAAACTCTCTTCGGGTTTCATTGGAAAATTTTTCGAGGCCTTCTCTCACGGGTCCGACACCCCGTGTCCGGAAAGGGAACAACGAACAGTTCGTTGTGGACCCGGATGCTGACCACATGTCGAACGGCACGCAACTCGGTCCCGAAAGAAGGACTGGTTTGTCTCCGAAATGGAGCGGTCGGATTTCGAGAAGTTTCCGAATTTATGGTTTCTCTAATGCCTACGGGGTGGTCACATACCCCTCGTACATTGCTTTGTTTAAACGGCACTTTTTTATCTTCGAAAAGGTCGCCTGTGTAGTTTAAACGTTCGTGAGACCGAACACTTATGATGTTCGGACTTACGTCTTTCGACGCCACTTTGTGATTGTCTTGTATGTACACTTTTTGAAGAGCTACATAACAACTATTTCGTCGTATTATATGAAAAACATGAAAATGAGTATATTGTATGAATATTATATTATTTACATATTTCGCGAACGCCGACTATAGTCGGCACCGGTAACGAAAGGGTTAAGGTACTTCTGTAGGTGTTATTGTAATCGCGGATTCTTATTTCTTAAATATATCTATATTTCTGCATATTTCTGTGCAAGTAAGTGAAACTCAGTTGATTATCTATCAAGAGCTCGATTGAAGCTTGCGCCAATGAATAAGGAAAGCGAAGCGCCCGCCACGAGGCTCAAAGAGAGGCAAAAAAATAAAGATCTCATTATAGGTATAAACTATACGCGAAGAATATACCTATAATGAGATCTTTATTTCTCAGTAACTAAGACGTTTCGAATTATAAAATTAATATCATGTATTATTTGGGACTAGCGCTTTTAATTGAGCCTACCCAGAGTCAAATCGATGAACGGGGGGGGGGGGGGGGTCGAAAGATAATCTCTTCAAAGATAAGCGTTAACATCATTATAGTCGTCGTCTTCGTACCTTCAAGTGAAACTCGATGCTAATTTTAAAGATGTCCATCTGATTTTTGCTCATCACTAAATGGCACCAATCATAATATAGCCCAGTCAAATGGTAGTTTGACCAAAACAAAATTGTGGAAGTTTTTTTCTCGACGGTCTTATATGTTTTTGGGGTTGCTGAATTCGAATTTATACTTTGCTGCCTTGTAGGAGGTCGGCTTCATAGCCAAAAACACAAAAAATCTGAATTTTTTAGCACTTTTTTCAGTTTTTTGCTTATATCTCAAAAACTGTACGTTTTTTAAAAGATAAGCGTTCCATACAAAATTAAAACAAACAAAATTTCCTACAAAATGCACTGGTCATCTTTGATTTTATAATAAGCAGTCTCCGACCTAGATCTCAGTGAAAACCAGTGTTTTTTTTCTATTTTCACAAAAACGTCAAAAACACCGACTTCCATCCCCTGCAACCCGAGAAACATATGTTAATAAACCCTTATATCATGTGTAAGTACATTATATATCATAAAAAAGACGTCTGCAATATTTAATTTCCTCATAAAGATTTTGTGAGAAGAAGCTTCTTTTGAATAAGTTAAATGGCAAGCCATGTTTGATAAAATCATTAAGAAATTATATTTAAAACTTATTAAGTAGTCGAGTCGATGGTTGCTAAAAAACTCAACGTGAGTTTATTATCGACCAGTAATTTGAATACGCATTTCAACACTGCAAATTGCTCTTCCAACGTTTCTGTTATGACCAGAATGTCGTCCATATAAACAACGATGTTACCCGCTCTAATTTCATTTTTAAAATTGTGTTTATATATCGCTGAAAAGCGGCTGGAGCCGTCTTGATACCGAAGGGCATTCGCAAACATTCATATTGCCCTAACGGCGTGACGAATGATGTGTACTTTACGGAATCATCTGAGACTTTCAAGTGATAATACCCATCCTTTAAATCTAACGACGAAAAGAATTTCTTATTTGACAATGCATTAATATGATCCTCAATTACGGGTAATAGATAATTATCTCTTTCCAACATATCATTTAAATGTCTGAAATCGATACACATTCTTACTTCTCCATTCTTTTTGTTTACCAGCACTATGGGAGATGCATACTCAGTCACTCGGCCTAATGTACCCTTTTTCTAGCAAACTATCCAAAACAACACAACTTATTTTTTCGATCGTACGATAATAATTCTTTTTTAATTTTTTTTTAACACTTCCCAATGAAATTTCAAACTTAACTTCGGCAAGAGCTTTTTGCAACTGGGCTTCTGTATATTTTTCCACGTGTGATTTTTTTATTTTACTCCTAGGAGAAAAAAAATGTGTGAAAATAAGAAAATGGATTAAAAAAAGACATTTCAGAAGTCTCAAAGTATAACTGTAAAGAAATTTGGATCAAATATGAGGTTAGCTTTACTGAAAAAATGTGTTCAGAAAGTGCAACATAACCTCACTAGCGTGGCCCACTAACTGAAATGGAATTTCTTCTGTGTTGAATCCATTATTTCTTCACTTTTAATTAATTTTCGTCGATGCTGTAATCAATTATGTACAGGCACATGTATCAAAGTAGAAATAATACTTACATGATTAAAATTATGCTATTAGAAGCACTGACAATGTTTCACGCCATGAGCCGGGTGGTGGAATCTCACTCATAACCTCGAAAGTGTGAGTTCGCCATTTTAAATCATTTAATTTTAAGTATTTTTATATTTTGAAGAGTCGCAATGTGCGGGGGGATCCAGATAGAAGAATAAACGCAGATTAAGGACAAAATATTTCCCTAAATACTTAGGAACGTTTCAATTTGAAAAATGAGAAATACTATGAAAGTGTTCAGTAACTCCTGACTGTTCAGTAAGTGGGCCTTCCACGGTGATGTGAAAGGCAAGGAAGGAAAGAAGGTGGAGGGAAGTGTGAAAGGAGTCGGAAGGCCTTCCAAAGCGGAACAACTGGAGAGAGCAAGGAGGTCCGAAAAGGATGTAGGCGTAATGTTTAGAGAGGCGAAGAAAAACAGAGAGAGGCGAGAAAATGGCGAGGAGGAGGATGAGGGCGCAAGCAGAAGTAAGGAAGGAGAAGAAGCAAAACGCAAAAGTATCGAGGAAATGTTCGAGAGCTTGATAAGCAGGTAAGAGAGGTAGCGGCGAGCATCGGAGCGATAAGGAGGGAGATAGAGGAAAGGTACCTAAGTAGTATGGCAGGAGGAAAAAGCAGAGATGAAAGAAAAGATGCAGGGAATGGAAAGGAGAATAGCAGTGCTGGAAGGGAGAGCAGGTGGAGGCGAGGCGGGCACAGGGCGGATAGAAAGATTTATGAAGCAGAAGGGTAGAGAAGTAAGGAAAAATAACATTATGATCAGAGGGCCTCAGCTGGAAGGACAAGATGGAAAAAACGAAGTGGAAAAATTCCTGAGAGAAAAAGTAAAGGTAGATGCGAAATTAAAGTGGGCCAAGATTATTGGACGAGAGAGGAAGATGGTGATCGCCGGGGTGGAAAACTGGGAGATAAAAAAGAGGATCATGGAAAAGAAGAGTAACCTGGGCAATGTACCAATCTTCATCGACCATGTTTTGACAAGAAAGGAGATAGGCCGAGAGCCAGCGACAGCCAGACCTTCGTTATCTTATAAAGGCTGAAAGTTTCTCAGTGTATGTCCCTAATAGAGGTAAGAACGATCCCCGAATATGAAGTTTGGATCATGGTGGCTTTGGCAGGTAACAGGTGACAAAGGTGTAAAAAAAATGGACCTCACTTTCGTTAAAGTATAAAGCTCAGTTTTTATATATTTTATTCGGAATAATATTAGAAATCACGTCGTCCATTGCCAGACACGTAGTATGGTTCCAACCCCCTGCCAGACACCCTTAAACTATAACAAATTGTAATTAAACTTTCGTCATAGTATAAAAGCTAAATTTTATATATGTTATTTGGGGAACTATCAAAAGATGTTTTCTCAGTAGCCAGACAGTTTCGATGGTTCCTACATCTTGCCAGACACATTGAAAGTCTGCCGTAGTATAGTATAGGTCCGAGCGCGAGGAACTATATACAGGGTGATTCGAAATGGGCGCACTTCCTCTCGTAGAGAGATTCTTCGCAAAAAACTGAACCGAAAGTTCCTGTACAAAATTTTTGTGCTCCGCCTAGTTTACAAGATAATCCAGTTCGAAAATATCCAATCCAAAGTCAGATTCAAGGGACAACCAGTGCCGTGATGACTGGGGCCAACTTCATAAGACTGACAGACAAATTATGTATCGCGATAAAGTCGAATGCGAAACAGATAGGACTAACTATAGAATGCTTACTCACTAATCTTATGAAGTTGGCCCCAGTTATCACGGCCCTGGTTGTCCCTTGAATCTGACTTTGGATTGGATATTTTCGAACTGGATTATCTTGTAAACTAGGCGGAGCACAAAAATTTTGTACAGGGACTTTCGGTTCAGTTTTTTGCGAAGAATCTCTCTACGAGAGGAAGTGCGCCCATTTCGAATCACCCTGTATATACAAGCGGGTGCGAGTGAAATAGTGAGTTCGGTCTATTGCGATCTTTTGTTGCGCATCTTTCATTTACTCAGTATCATGTGTTGAACAGTGTTTTTTGGATTTATCGGAAAATTTAATTATATAGAATTATTTACGACTAAAAAATAAATTTTCAAAAAATGATTCAGTAGAATTTTCATGTCAATAAATCAATGCAACAAAAATTTAATAAATTAATCAATAATGTTTTGATATGATTACTGAATTTAAAGAAATATTTAATGATTTTCAAGCCCAAGAGCCAGCGACAGCCAGACCTTCGTTATTTTATAAAGGCTGAAAGTTTCTCAGTGTTTGTGGGAGTTTGTCAGTGTAATAGAGGTAAGACCGATCCCCGACTATGAAGTTTGGATCATGGTAGCTTTGGCAGGTAACAGGTGGCAAAGGTGTAAAAAAATGGACCTCAACTTCGTTAAAGTATAAAGCTCAGTTTTTATATATTTTATTCGGAATAATATTAGAAATCACGTCGTCCATTGCTAGATACTTAGTATGGTTCCAACCCCCTGCCAGACACCCTTAAACTATAATAAATTGTAATGATACTTTCGTCATAGCATAAAAGCTAAATTTTATATATGTTATTTGGAGAACTATCAAAAGATATTTCCTCAGTAGCCAGACAGTTTTGATGGTTCCTACATCTTGCCAGACACATTGAAAGTCTGCCGTAGGTGCGAGCGCGAGGAACTATATATGCAAGCGGGTGCAAGTGAAATAGTGAGTTCGGTCTATTGCGATCTTTTGTTGCGCATCTTTCATTTACTCACATTATCATGTGTTGAACAGTGTTTTTTGGATTTATCGGAAAATTTAATTACTTATATAGAATTATTTATGACTAAGAAATAAATTTTCAAAAAATGATTCAGTAGAATTTTCATGTCAATAAATCAATGCAACAAAAATTTAATAAATTAATCAATAATGTTTTGATATGATTTCAAATATGTATTACTGGATTCAAAGAAATATTTAATGATTTTCATCGTTGTCGTCGATATCTTCATTATCTTCGTCACTACTACTCCACTCCGTGGCAAAATAAATGTTACATGACACCTTTATCCACATGTGTCTTCAATTAAATTTTCCGATAAATCCAAAAAACACTGTTCAACACATGATACTGAATAAATGAAAGATGCGCAACAAAAGATCGCAATAGACCGGACTCACTATTTCACTCGCACCCGCTTGTATATATAGTGCCTCGCGCTCACACCTATACTAGCCTAAGGCAGACTTTCAATGTGTCTGGCAAGATGTAGGAACCATCGAAACTGTCTGGCTACTGAGGAAACATCTTTTGATAGTTCCCCAAATAACATATATAAAATTTAGCTTTTATACTATGACGAAAGTTTAATTACAATTTATTATAGTTTAAGGGTGTCTGGCAGGGGGTTGGAACCATACTAAGTGTCTGGCAATGGACGACGTGATTTCTAATATTATTCCGAATGAAATATATAAAAACTGAGCTTTATACTTTAACGAAAGTAAGGTCCATTTTTTTACACCTTTGCCACCTGTTACCTGCCAAAGCCACCATGATCCAAATTTCATATTCGGGGATCGTTCTTACCTCTATTAGGGACATACACTGAGAAACTTTCAGCCTTTATAAAATAACGAAGGTCTGGCTGTCGCTGGCTCTTGCTCTAAGAGAGAAATACAGAGGGAGATTTTGGAATGGGTGAGGCTGGAGAGAAGAAGAGGATTACAGGTCAAAGTTGGCTTCCAGAAAGTGTGGAGCAACGAGCGTTGAAGAAGATGGTAGAGGGAAGGATGGGGAGAGGACAACCAGGATTTTTAGGCATGCCACGAAAGAGGGGAATGGATGGAAGGAGACGAAGAATGCTTTTCTGGAATGTTGCAGGGGTAAAGAGGAAGGATAGAGACTTTTGGAAATTCGTTCAGGACTTGTAGACTAACTGTAGCACTAATAGAAATATGGATAGAGGAGAAGGATTGGAGTAAACTAAAGGAGGTTTTGCCGAAAGGCTTTGTATGGAGCAGCCAGCATGCTAAGAGGGAGAAACTGAAAGGAAGGGCCAAAGGAGGGATCATCATGGGAATGAGAGAAAGCGTGGGAGAAGCCAAAAGAAGGAGGAAAGGAAGGAAATACAAGGTGAAGGCGTAATGGAGGTAAGGTTCAGGATTGCTAACGAAAAACGGAGAGCTATCGCAGTCTATAGTAGCGAAGGAGTGGAGAAATTAGCGAGAACACTCGAAGAGGAAGTGAACGAAGCGGAAGAAGAAAACCTTGTAATTGCGGGGGATTTTAATGCCAGGATGGGTATAGCAAGTCTAATGGGATTTGATGGAGAAGAAATGGCAAGAAGATCGAAGGACGAAAATAATAAGAAATGAGGAGGGCAGGAAGGTGGGAAAGTTAATTGAGGAGAAAGGCTGGATCCTACTCAACGGAAATTTTGTAGGCGATGGAGAAGGGGAGTATAGGTACACAGGAGGTAGAGGACCAACAGTAATCGACTACGCCATAACGAATATGGAAGCCTGTAATAAAATAAGAAGCTTCCGAGTAGGAGAAAGGACGGAGTCGGATCACCAGCCGCTGATAATTGAACTGGAAGAGGGGGGCGAAGTATATTACGAAGAAGAGAAAGATAAGCAAATCTGCACATGGGACGAGAATACAATTACGCAGTATAAGGATTATACAAGGGAGTTAGACTTAGGGAACAAGGACATCGAGGACTGGGAGGAGCTGCAGTCAAGGGTGGTCACCGGCATGCCGAAGAAAGTGATAAGATTAAAGAGAAGGAGAATTGGATGGAAAAACTGGTGGGATAAAGAGTGCACGAGAAAGAAAAGGGAGGTTGCAAGAGCACACAGAAATTGGAGGCAAGGTAGGAAACGGAGAGAGGACTACCTGGAGAAGAAGATGGAGTTCAAGGAGTTATGTGAGCAGAAAGAAACGCAGCTGAAGAACAAGGAATTAGAAGAGATTAAAAATGTGAGAAAAGCAGCAGACGTATGGAAATATGTGAATAAAGGGAGGAGAAAGAAGGGGATTCCCAGCGATAAAATACAGGCCGAAGAGTGGAAGCACACTTCATGAAATTGCTGGAGGGAAGCCAGAGGCACGAAGGGAAAGGAAGGAGAAGAAATAGAGAAGGAGACACTGAAGAGGAGTTAACGGACGAGGAGATAGAAGAGCAAATAAAGAGTCTGAAGAGAAATAAGGCGGCAGGTACGGATGGGATTCCGAGCGAAGCATGGAAATTCAGTGAAGGTAAGGTCAGAAAGAAATTAAAGGAGCTAGTGAAGAGAGTGTGGAGTTGAGAAGGCTTCCCAGAAAGCTGGAGAGAGGGAGCTATCTTCCCAATTTATAAAAAAGGAGACAGGGATGACCCGGCAAACTATAGAGGGATCACATTACTAAGCACGGCGTACAAGATATACAGTCTGTCAAGTAAGAGCGTGGTCGTGTTAATTTATAAAAAAATTTATTTGATGAAACTTTCATATTTATATATACATTGTACACATAACAAACGATGATGCAATTCGGTCAATAATGTGTCCAGTCACCACCGGCGTCGATAATTGCCTGGCATCTCCGAGGCATGCTTTCTACTAATTTGACGGCGTATTCTAGTGGCAACGATCTCCAGATCCGACGAATTTCGTAAGACAACTGCTTCAAAGTGTGTGTGCGTCTTCCACGAAGCTTCTGTTTAATATATGCCCACACATTTTCAATAGGGTTTGCATCGGGCGACTGCGACGGCCAATCCAATGTAACGATGCCAGATTGAGTCTTCCACTCAGTACAGAGCTTGCTGCGGTGTTTAGGATCGTTGTCCTCCTGCAGAATCCAATCATCATTTTTTCTGATGAACCATCATTTGGCAGATGGCAGTAAAGCCTTTTTGTAGATTTTTATCATTTTCTCGGCATTTAGGTTGTCAGTAAAGAGGTGCAAAGTGCCGAATCCCTGCTTTGAGAAGCAGCCCCAAAGATGCACCTTTATTCCGTGTTTTACGGTCCGCTGAACAAGCCTATTGGTGGAAGTTGACCAGGCTCGCGTGAGGGCACAACGTGCCCATATAGAACATTCATCAGTAAAAATGACATTTTCAAAATCTCTATCAATATTCTCATGCGCCCAAGCGAGTCGCTTTGTCACATGTTTTTCAGTCAACAGAGGCTTCTTCATTGTGTTGCGCCATTTCAGGTCATGAGTACGAAGATGGGTTCGTATAGTTTCGTAGGATATATCTAAACCTTTTGCCCCATTAATTTTGCTTGTCCTTGCCGCAGTGTTAAAGCAGGATTCCGCGAAAACAGATTCACTATTCTTTCTTCATCTTTTTTGTCCACTTTTCCTATCGAGCCACGTTCTGGTAAATCATCGACATTTTTAGCCACTTTATATCGCTGTACCCACTTCTGTACAAATGCCTTCGACTTTCTCATATATTTAGCAGCCGCTGATTGCGACTAATTGGGACCTTTCGGGTGGATGCAAAGGAACACAGCCTCGTAGCGCGACGCGTACTTAGCACTCATGGCGTTTAACGTGATTCTCTTTCAAAAGATCAACGACAACTGAATTTTTGTTGACAATGCATCAAGGACAAAGCTTCCCTCTATCGGCTCGCGAAGGAATTAGAGCAAAATCTTTCATTACCTGTCAGTAAAGTCGACCACGCTCTTACTTGACTGACTGTATGCGGCGGTTTTGGAAAAAAGACTGAGGACGGAGATAGAGGGAAAAGGAATTCTATCAGAGGTACAGGCAGGATTCAGGGAGAAGAGATCAGCGCTGGACAACGTGTACGTGCTGCTGCACATAGTGGACAGAGAAGAAAAGAAGGGTAAGAAGGGCCTTTGTATATTCTCTGTAGACCTCAAGGCGGCTTTTGACACGGTGAACAGGGAAAAGATGTGGAACACGATGGAACAGAGAGGAGTTAGAAGAGGACTAATAGAAATATGCATAGAGATCTATGAGGAGACAGAGGTAACCATATTGACGGAGGGAGAAACTTCAGAACCCTTCTGGACGGAAAAAGTAGTGAGGCAAGGATGCCCGTTGAGCCCCTCGGTATTTGCAATCTTCTCAACAGACCTGAAAGAGACGCAGGAAAGAGGAATGGTGAGAGGAGTCGAATTGGGAGAAAGGAGAATTCACCACCTCGCCTATGCTGACGATATTGTGATGCTCGCAAAGAATGAAGAAGCGCTTAAAGGGATGATGTGGGTCTTGCAAAAGTATTTGTCAGAAAAGGAGCTGACCTTGAATGTGGATAAGTCGAAAGTAATGGTATGTAAGAAAGGAAGAGGGAAGGTAAAAAAGACAAGGTGGAAGTGGAAAGGTAAAGAATTAGGTGAGGTGAAGGAATTGAAATATCTAGGTTATGTATTTAAAAAGAATGGGGATAAAGCAGGATAGATCAGGGACTAAGAGCCGCTTCACACGTGCCGGATAAACGCGGCCGGTCCCGGGCCGACGCCGGGTGGTGGGGATGGTGTTCTATAGGCTAGTATGCATCGTTTCACACGTGCCGGGTGATCCTACCCGGCACCGGGCCGACGGCACCCAAACCGGGTAGTCGCCGGCCACTCCCACCCGATACGGGGTACGCGTGGTACGTAGTAGGATAGTAGCGCAGTGGCGACCGGGAAAAAACCGGCTATACGTGTGAAGAGGGTTGTCGCAGCCGACCCGACGTCGGCCCGGGACCGGGCGCGTTTATCCGGCACGTGTGAAGCGGCTCTTAGTGAAAAAGGGCAACGTAGTACTTAGGCAAGTCTGGGACATTGGAGAGCGTCTGTTCAGGAAAGATTTTATAAGGAGAATGTGGCTGTTTGATAAACTGGTGTGGAGTGTATTCTGTATTCGGCATTTACCGGGCACTCGAGTCCTTTTTAGACCATTGTACCCGAGCCACACTTGGGGCAACTCAGACAGAGAGGGGTCCCCTCCTCCGCCCTCAACCCCCGGTGAGCCCCGGACCTCCATGCAGAAGCTCCTTAGCCCTCCCAGGTGTTTCAACCAGAGGGGGGGGGGGCCTTCTCTCTGTCCTCAATCACTGGGGAAGGGGGTCCTCCATGCAGAAGCCCCCCCTCCCCACCCCGAGTACAGCCGGTCTTAGCTCGATCCCCGGAACCCGGAAAAATTATTTTTCCGCAAGCCGGGATTCGCACCCTAGACCTATCGCCCAAGCAGTCTTCGAGAGGCCAGCACTTTAACCACTCGACCACTGCCGGCGACGGTGTGGAGTGTAGTAAGCTACGAAGTAGAAATATGGGGATGGAGAAGCTGGGAAGGGTTAGAAAAATTACAAAGAAAATATATAAAGTGGGTGCTAGGGCTAGAGAGATCGACACGCCAGGATATATCGTGATAGAAGAATCAAAGAGAAAACTACTTAGGATAAGGGCGGGGAAAAGAACGATAAGATTCGAAGAAAGGGTAAGGGAAGAAGGAGCTAGCGAGCTGATAAAGGAGTGTCTGCGAGAAAGAGATGAGGGGAAGGTAGGTGGCTCCAGATCGGTAGAGGAGAGAAACGAATATCTAAGGAGATGCGGTTATAGTGAGGCACGGATTGCGGTTATGATAGAGGGACGTATAGCGAGTATAACGTTGAGTGATAGGGATTGCGAGATACAAATGCAGGAACAGCGGGACAAAATCTGGAAAGCGAGGTATAATGCGAGGTATAGATACTTACTTATGTAGTAACGACAGGGCGAGTTACCTTATGAGAGTAGGAGAGAGGGGGGACTTAAGAAGGATTGCTAGAGCAAGATGCGGAAATGAGGAAGAGGCAAATAAGTACTGGATGGATGCGGAGGGAAGAAGATGTAAGCTCTGCGAGAAAGAAGGGGGCACGTTGGAGCATCTAATCAGGGATTGCGTCGAGATGTCGCGAGTAGATTTGGAAGTGGAAGAGCTACTAAATGAGGAAGGTAGCGTGAAGGCTAGGGAATGGTTAAAGCAGCTGGAAAATAGGAGGAAGCGGAAAAACTAAAGCGTCGAAGTGGTAAATGGCGAAGAAGGGGAATAAAGTGCCCTGTCGCACAAAGCGTTGAGAAGATGAGCGTATAGTATTACATGAAATTATTAGTTATTATATTATAGTTATTTTATTATAGTTATTTTATTATTAGTTATTATATTCTATGAAATACTTTGCATTAGCTTATATTAAGAGTGAATGTATAGAGCTGTACAACCAACCTACTTTCGTAGCTGTAAAGCCGAAATAAATCATTATCTATCTATTATAATTTAATCTCTATACAAATCACCTACTGATGTCAATTTTGGAATGTAATAAACAAAAAATGGAGATATTTAGCCGATTGCATGCAGTATAGACGAAAATTTTACCAGGTGTTAATCTCAAACAGAATATGGGGTAAGATTGACATCTGACTTTATTTTTTTTTTAAATCATTGTTCAAAAACGATTAGTAAAATAAAATGCGTCTTATATCATATAAAGAGAGAGTCAGGCTTGCTTATCCATACATTATCAAATCTGATAACTTCAGTTTGCAATATGTTTTAGACCAGTAAGTAAAGTGGTGTCAATGTATACCCCTTTTACCTTAATGTTTTAAAAATAAGAAAAAAACAGCGGCTTTCAATGCAACCCCTTAACCATTTGCGGTCGGTGTCCTAATTAGACCACTCATATAGCGAGTTGAAATTGATCAATAATACAATACTTAGACTCGATTTTAACAATCTGAATTAAGTTAAATAACCGGTTAAGTTAACTTGACGACTTCTGGTGAAGTTAATTAACCAAAATCTTGGATGTCATGAACATATATTGCACATCGTAGACTCAAAAATTAACAATTTTCACTCAAAAGTTGACATCACGTTCACCTTACTTAACAAATTAATGAATCTGTAGTTAGATATTTAATGGCTTTATGGGCTTCAAAAATCCACTTATCAGGTGGATAAAAATGATTACATTTATAACTTGATACCGATGATGGTTAAATTACTCGACTCCTTAATCGGTTAATGAACCGATGAACCACGACGATTATAGACGGAGAGCCAGCGACGTTTTTGTGGTAGTGATTTTATAAAGAAAAATTTTATTATAAATCGTGAGGCGAACTTATTTTCTTTTCATATCGCTAGGTCTGGCACCCTGCATGCCTTGCGGCATTGCGTAATGAGCATTTTTAGGGGGGTCGAAAATTCATATTTTTTGAAGTGATTTTATAGAACAAGAAAACATATTGAAAATCATTGTCATAACCACAATATACTGAAACGGGAATTGCTAGATCATTTTATTATGCCTAACAGCTCGCCAGACGCCTCAATTTGTAATTAAAAAACTGGATTTTTGAAGTCATAGTATAAAGTCTGGCTTTTTTTAACACAAATAGATTATTTACTTCTAAGCCCCTCTAAAATTCCAGACGTATATTGCATTGCGAACATTTCCAAAAAAAATGTTAAAGTATTGTAATTTCGTTCCTAAGTATGGGCCGTTGCGGGGAGCTGCGGGAAGCGGGGACGGTTAAGGTATTTCCATGGTTTTGCGTTTTTCTTACGAATCTCATGAAATTTTGCCAATCAAAAGACTGAAATATTACCCATCGATTCCCAAAATGTCAAAACGCTGAGCCATGGGGTTTAAAAGAAAATGTTAATTCAAAGTAGCATTTTCTACACTGACTTTCAATGGCTAACATGTAGAAAGACGGTACCTTAGTGACGTTTTGAGCTATAACTACAGAACCAGTCTTACAATGTTAAAGAAAAACTAACGGCGAATAAAATGATATTGTAGGATTATGTTCACAAAAACTGGAAGTGCTGAGCCATATAGTTTCAGAGAAATTATAACTTAAAAACTGAGATTTTTCTTGAAACTGCAAAGTGGTGGGGACGAGTAACGATGATGTGGCAACAATGCGCACAGCTGATTTAGCCCTCTCCTATGACTATGGGACTCAGTAGTACTTTTGCTACCGGAGAGGGGATAGCCAGTGGCATGGCGCGGCAGCCCCCACTACGGCACGTAGTGGCAGGCACATAGCGGTATTCTAAGGAGAGAGAAGCATTGTTGCCACGATTATCGGGCCACGCAGTGTATATGTGTGAGGTACATTTGTACACAGGAGGTCTCTGTGTAGCAAGGAGCTCAGAGTACAGAGTTACTCAAAAGTTTCGTTCGTGCGTAATACAGTTTGTGATCAGTTGTACTAAGTCCTGAAGCAGAAAATTTGAATACGACTGTCACCATTGAAATACCTTAAGGAGTGGGGATTGAAGTCACTGAAAATGCTTGGCAACGTCGAGCAGCGGCGGGAACCGTTGCCTTCAAATATAGCCCGGTCTAAACGCACTATCTTGTCGTCGGTTTTGCATGCGCTCTCTAAAGGCGCGGTCTTACGGGGGGGGGGGGGGGGGGGGGGAGGAGGCGACATTGACGTGACACATGCGCAATACAGGTAGTGCTCCACGACCCCGTGAGACCGTCTAGTCTATGTCACAGCCTTCCCCTTCTACTACGACCTGGCCGAAGTGAGACAACCGTTTAGTTTAATTAGGGCCAGTTTTACCAAAGCCAAGTTATACCTAGAATAAGTATACCGAGGATAAATTTATACTCTTCTTTATACCTGGTATAAAGCGCAGGCGTTTTACCAGCTCCAAGTTTGCCTGGGATAACTATTCCAGGTATAAGCGTTGGCCATCTAAAATTATTTTTAGGTTGGTAGTAAGAAGTACGTACTGCGCATGACATTTGGTCGTTTTGACAGCTGTTCCGGCGCGATAAATGAAATTCGGAGTTGTTATTCTCAGTATAACCTAACTTTTTGTTTTTGACGTCTTTATTCTGTCATGACATAATCATAACCTGATCGTTGTGGTAAATTGTTATTAATTTTGAAATAGTTGATTGATATACCAGTTTTTTAATCATCATCTGATGATGACATTGACGTATTACCAAGAATCAGAAATCCAAAGAAAATACGTGCCCGGTAAATAAAAGATATCTATAACAATATATTTATATTTTCGTAACAATAACTTTTATTTACGAGTCGTCGATAAAAGCATCAGGTACAAAACACGTCCAAACATTCGATATCTCACCAACAAGAATGTGTTCAGTCTCAAAAAACTATAAGGGTCGTCACACAATAATAGTAATTACAACGTAAAATTGCACCATTTGATCCAAATCTCGTATTGGACAAAATATATTCTAAAATCTATAAACTTTTAATTCGCTACAACTTAAGATTTATCACGCGGTGACATTACTCTGAGATTACATAGAGCGGTACAATGTTATCGTTTTTTAAGTATACGCGACCCTATCTAAAAAGTATACAAAGAGCGTTGTAGGACTTGATGTCTAATGCCGAGGTATCTTACAAAAGTGTATCAATGCAAATCTAAAATTTTTTCATATTCTACATCGTACGACGGATGTATCACTTCTGCTCCTGAAAACTCTGCAATCACGCGAATTGAAGAAAGGTATAATGTCTACCTAGATAAATTTAAATGTTACTTATAGAAGACAATGCAATGGTAGATGACTTCTTTGGTTGATATTATTGGATACCGTTGAGATTCTCGCGATTAGAGACCCGCGTGCGTCAATTTTAAATTTAAACTTGCATTTTCTGAGTAAAAGAGCGAAGAGAGAAAACAAAATTTTCCCGACGTTTCTATGAGCTTCTATCCTCCTATTAAAAAAGAACTATAATCTAAAATGTGTCGTGCGAAATTACCTCGCAGAGAAAGACTCATTTATAAAAAAAGAAGAGAGATCTATTAATTTTGATTCTCCAAAGCTCTGACTCAGATAAAATTATAATCATGATTCAATCTCACGCGTGGAAAGGAAGGCTACAATAGCCGTTCCTCGGAGCACCGTCCGACGCGATTGCTGCGACCCAGAGAACTTGAGTATCATCGAGTTCTTAATCTAGAACGAATTATCGAACGTCAACGTCGCGGTGGAATTTCTACTGTCCGGCGATTGCATTGCGATATATCGTTTCCGTAAGATCTCTTGAAGGTCGTTGCAAGAGCTATTTTCTCGTTTGGCTCGCAAAGGTCTCCCACCCGGCGATCTGAAAAACACGTTTAAAAGCCCACTGTGAACAAAATCAATCTTTCGCAGCCACGACATTCTGACAATGCGAAACTCCTCTTTGTTCTTGGCGAATAAAAAGTTTACCGCGATAAAATTGTTTAATCGTACCTTGTGACGAGTTTCATTTTGACTTTGTTGATGTTTTTCAGTATGTCGCCCATTGATTTCTGGGAGACCAGTGGCGGTTTATGCCGATCGATGAACTTGTAGCCCTGTAAACTAGCTCTCCTCGCGATGTTAGGAGTCGTTGGAGGTTGCAGAGGTGGCGGCATATAATAATGACTAATTAAAAGTTTTAACATTATGATAAAAACGATTACCTACAGTAATTAGCATTGATCCCGAAGCAAGAAATCTTAGTCGGCAATAATTTTGTTGCTGGCTGAATTGCTGCATTTCTTGGCGACCTCGAAGCAATGCGATGTCGTATTTGTCCCAATAATCTCTGACAGGTTTGTTTTTCCAAACGAAATCAAGTGAAGAATTCTACAACCATTGTATTCTTCGAAATAGTCAACTCTGGAATAGTTTTGCATTAGATATTGGTTATAAATTAGTAGGTATAGGTATCCTTTATTTACTTACCGGGCACGTATTTTCCTAGGATTTCTCATTCTTTGTAAGACGTCAATTTCATCATCAGATGATGATTTGACAACTGGCACATCAATCAACTCTATTTCACAACTAATAACAATTATTATGATTCTGTCACGGTTGTGATTCTGTCACGGAATAATAAAGACGCAAACAAAAAGTTAGGTTATCCCGAGGATAGCTAGCTTATCCAGCGCTGAAACTGCCGGATAAGCTATCCCTGCATTTATTCCAAAGTTTATCCTATTCCAGACTTATACCATCGTGGTAAAACACTTGCGTACAGGTTATTCTCAGTATAGCGCTATACGGCGTTTATACCGTGTTGGTAAAACCGGCCCTTAAGTGACCGTAAACGGACTTCAAAAATCCAGTTTTTTTATTACAAATTGATGTGTCTGGCAAGCTGTTAGGCATAATAAAATGATCTGGCAATTTCCGTTTCAGTATATTGAGGTTATGACAATGATTTTCAATATGTTTTCTTGTTTTATAAAATCACTTCAAAATATGAATTTTCGACCCCACTAAAAATGCTCATTACGCAATGCCGCAAGGCATGCAGGGTGCCAGACCTAGCGATATGAAAAGAAAATAAGTTCGCCTCACGATTTATAATAAAATTTTTCTTTATAAAATCACTACTACAAAAACGTCGCTGGCTCTTAGACTATTACATTTATACACTCTATATTCATCATTTACGATATTTCCTCTTAAGGTTTCTCGAGCGTTATACTAAAAATAGTGAGAAATGCTTGAAAATGATTGCATTCGGTAGATTGAAGTAAAAAAAATTCACTTAAATTTTCAAGTCCTTTAGGAAGCTCGTTGCAAAGATATTTGAATAATAAAACAACATGTGTTCTTATGGGTTATAGCTAACAAACCGCGATATTTCTGAGAAAAATAGTGAAAAAATTCTGAAATTTTTTGAGCAGCAAGTTTAATGAACTAAAATCATCTATACCAATTTTCACGTTCATTAGGAAGCCCGTTATTTTTTTTATTAATTGTTCTTTATAAATTTAATCTTTGATAAGTCAATGTGGCTACGTTGCATGACGTACAGATGCATGACCAGATGTTTTGGGCTCCATTTTTGAACTCACAGATACACACATTAAGGCGAACGCTAGTTCGCCTGGTCGAGAGAGAAAGAGCGATAGCCATGGCGAACAGCAGAGCCTTATTTACAGTAAAGAACGGAAATTTAACCTATACGATATTTCACTACCGTTTTTCCAGCTGACAATGGTTATAGACAATAGCGGGCGCTATAAAAAATGCTCTTCTTATGTCATATGTATATAAATATTGCCAAGACACGCGTTAAAGGTGCTTGTTAATGTTTATTATCGTACTTGAAAACACTCTCCGTATTTAACAATTATAAAACCCGTTCCGAATCCCGTGTTTTTTAGAGTGTCATGAGTTTCACACAGATGGCGCTTTCTCCGATAGCTTGATGCGAGATCGCTATTCCGTCTGCTATGCTGGTAAAACAGTGCCTCTCGAATTGATTTTCTATCATCTGTCAATCGTAACGATCCGACCAAATAATGGCATATATTTGAATAATAAACGATAATCTGGAAACGAAAGGAGAAATTTGCAACCGCAAATTCCGTTTGACAGATACGATTCATCCTAATTCAAAACAGAGCTGGAAAGACTCGACTGGCTAAATGGTTAAATGGTACATGAACTTTGACGATGATGAAAAACAGAAGCTGATAGAAGAAGTACACGCGGTATAATTACTGTAAGGTATGCGAAACATACTCGTACTAATTTTGTGGAGGTAAGTCCTGGAACTCGATGGAATATCAAGACCAAGACGCTCGACAATGGTACGTGTATCGTTGCTGTTCGTAACGATTCGTTCAGTTTAGTAACTTCAAAATAATCTATAGACGTTACACTGGCCTTTATTTTTGTATCTGTGTCGATGTCAATGATAAGCCTAAAAATGGGATTCTGTTTGACAGATACGATTCATCCTAATTCAAAACAGAGCTGGAAAGACTCGACTCGCTAAATAGTTAAATGGTACATGAACTTTGACGATGATGAAAAACAGACGCTGATAGAGGAAGAACACGCGATATAGTTACTGTAAGGGATGCGAAGCATACTTATTTTGTGGTGGTAAGTCCTAGAAATCTATGGAATATCAAGACCAAGACGCTCGACAATGCTACACATATCGTTACTGTTCATAATGATTCTTTCAGTTTCGTAACTTCAAAATAATCTATAGATGTTACGCTGGCTTAGATTGTTGTATCTGTGTCGATGTCAATGATAAGTCTAAAAAATAAAGGGAGCTATTGATTGGTACGATGGACGTTGATCATTCTTCTTTTTATCGCATACACCTCAGCGATCCCGTAGAAACCGGTGAAGAGCAACAATCAATACCAAATTCTCAGAATGACATTTTATCTGAACATTCGTATGCTTCGCAACAAGTGGTGAGAAGGGTCACTAAAAGAGTAGTAACGTGGCAAAAATTACCACAATTGGATCTTCTACTTCTTCAACAAGAAGAAATACAGAAAATTGAGAACGGTGAATGTCTTAATGACAAACACATGAGTGTTTTTACTTCTATCGTCCAGAATAGTACTCAATACATGCCTTTTACGAGACCATTTACATCCAAAAACCTGCTAAAATTTTTCCGGTGCCTTCGCAAACTGATCATATACAAATTTTGCCTTCTCTAAATCACTGGGTATGCAGTTACTACGATTGCCGCCAAGATCAATTATTAATTTATGATTCGTTGAATAATAGCAACATCGATGAACATCAGAAAATTTTTCTCCAACGATTATATCCTGATTTCAATCTTGATAACATAAGATTTCCGAAGGTTCAAAGACAAGAAAATAATACTGACTGCGGTTTATTTGCTATTGCGTTCGCTGTGTCATTAATTTTAGGCAAGAAACCTGAAACATTATTCTACTGTACAGAAAGTATGCGCTGTCACTTACTGAAAATTTTGACCGATCGCACAATCACGCATTTTCCTTTATATTCTGACAAAGAAAGTGCATCAGGTAATTTGTCGAGTATGGTTTCGGCCGTGACACCAAAGTACAAAATCACATTAAGTAAAAGAAAATATGAAGATTCTGTTACGAATATAAATGATTGTGAGCCAAATGCAGAAACAGAAGGAAAGGCATGTAAAAAGTCGAAGACTCAAAAAATGCACAAAATCCGCGAAGAAAAAGAAAATTTCGTACGGAATTTGATGGAACATTTGGACATCAAGTCGGAAACTTCCAGACGAATGGAAGCTGAGGATTTAGTTAAGTGGTCTCTAGCTAAAAGAGAGAACGATACAAATCGGCTACAGCGGACTTTAGAAAAATGTAACTCAAAAGCTACAGAAATACTTGAAAGGGTTGCACAGTGCACTGCAGATATTGAGTCAAAGCTTGCAGCGCTTTGTGGGATATCCAGGCATTGCGCTACAACCGAAGCACATTTTTCAATAACTTCATATAATCAAGGATATCGATTTCCCGAAAATCTTATTCTTAATGAAAATGGCCAACTACTAAATGTATTACCTGCACATGTACATAAAAAGCAAAAAACAAAAACATGGACTTGCGACGATGCCATATGTAAACTCGATAATGTTGACGTACTGCAAAAGTATGAAAATTTTGTTCGATCATTGCAATCAGCTACATTTGGTAATGTTAACTTACTAGTAAAAAACATTCAACAATGCAGTACAGCGCACTCAAATTCATTAAAACGTGGTCATCCTGAAAGTTGTTACGCTGATTGCACAACATGCTCTTCGTCAATCATTGCAGTACGCATTTTGGCCCCTCATTTTCCATTAGTTCGATACGTTAGTACTTCGACATACGCTGTTGTAAGACTTCACACGTCTATTGCAAAATTGGATTCAGCACTACGAAATGGTGATGTCACATTTCTGGATCATGCGCGTAAACTATGTAAACAGAGTACATCATCTTACGTACATAGAAATATCGCTATTGAATTCGATGAAACAATTATTCAACAAACTTACAAGAAAGCTTTTTCCGTTCTGACTAAAAAATCCAGTGATATGCCAGATCGTGTTTGCCTCTCATGTAATAAACTTAGTTCAAGAGAGCACGTTCACGAAATAAGCAGAATTAAACAACCTACAAACAACGTTCTTTGGGATCGTTTGATGAATGATGCAACAGATAAAAACCGAGATTATGTGTCAGTATGTTTGCAAATATTGCATTTCTAAAATTCGAGCTAATCAAATGCCCCCTACATGTGTTTTGAATAAGCTTGAAGTGGATTCTCTACCATCAGAGATTATGAGATTGAATGAATATTAAAAAATTTTGATTCAAAGGGCCAAATCCTTTCAAACAGTTACAACAATGAACACCGTGGCGAATAAAAAACTGCCAGCAAAACGTTTAGTACTTAAAGTAAAAGGACGAACTTTTCATCTTCCACTGCCATTAGAGGAGACACTTCAAAAAATCTGTCCAGACAACGTTGCATTAAATAAAGATCATCAATTGCATATTCTTGTACGAGGATTGCCAAATGTCAAAACCAAGAGAATACTACAAAATTTGGTTAATGTCAATCATATCTATGAATGTTTAAAGAAATTGAAAGAAATCAACCCTCTGTATAAAAACATTGCCTTGCCTAAGAATGCGCAAGATTTATTAGCAGATCTTCATGATGCAGTATTTGAAGTGAATGAAAACGAATGTTACGAAAACGCTTTTGATGCAAGCGATGAAGATATATGCGACGTGAACATAGGCAATGATATTGATGAAGAACTTGCACATGAAAACAATGAAAACACATATTGTGAAGATAATGATGCTGATAAACAAGATAAACAAGCTCTACTAACTCAGGTCTTGGAATCGGATGGATTCTATGAACAGTATACAATCTATCCGTTGCATGGCAAAAGGTCGTACGATACAGATACCAATTTATATCAAATGAAAAAAGTAGATGATGCCCCCATTGATGATAGAGAAAAAAAATTAGACCTCCCCTTTGTTTTCCTGATCTATATCCGTACGGAATAAATGGGCAACACGAAGATCGCGAAGTGAAACTTTCAGATTATGAGTACATTAGGGTTAAACTTATGTCAAAATATCCTCAGTTTAGGTTGAACATGCAATATTTGTTCTTCTTGCTTAATAATAGTAATATGCGACAACTGCAGGCTGGCATTTACCATAAACTGAATGTTCCAAATCCTCGCTTACAGTATACCGCAGGAAATTACTTAAATTTATTGGATAGTAATCAAATGGAACAAAATTTAAACACGGTGTTCTCCAGACTTCGCAATACAGAAGAATTTTGGAAGATACCGCGAAGTAATCTCACATGTATGGTGGACCATTACGGACCAGCTACATGGTTCCTCACGCTTAGCCCTTCTGAGTGGCTGTGGAGCGATATGGCTCATTACATTAGACAAGTTAATGCCCCGAAATTGGATAAAATACCAAATAGCGAATTAATTGCTGCGGATCCAGTTTCGGCATCAAGGTCTATGGATAACAAATTCCATGCAATGTTAGCATTCATATTGTCCGATGATGCGCCTTTGGGAAAAATTAAACACTATTTTTGGAGACGTGAATACCAAGGTAGAGGCACGCAACACTTTCATCTACTTCTATGGGTCGAAAATGATCCGGTCATTGGGGAATGCACAAATGAGGAAGTTGCAGAATTCATACTAAGATACGTCACCTGCAAAATTCCAAACAAGGCAAGTTCTCCAACGCTGTACGCACGCGTCACTAAGCATCAAATACACCATCACAATAATTATTGCTTGCGGACAAAAAAAACTGCTGCAGGTTTCTGCAAGGTATGTCGATTTACTTTCCCAAGACCCGTTATAACAGAGCTCATCATTCGTGATGTCGTGACATCTGTCGCAGGTAGAAAAACATTGAAGTCTAAAAGTCGACTTTATGATATCTGTCGAAGCGAACAGGAAAAATTTGTAAATGATTATAATCCAACAGTTCTTTTAGCATGGGAAGGTAACATGGATATACAGTTCTGTGCAGAACAATCTAAAATTATTACCGAATATATAACGAAATATGGGACAAAAGGTGAAAAAGCTCACGTAGCAGATTCCTGGAATGCCATTAGCTCTAGCAAGTCACTAAATTCACGTCTTTGGTCATTTGCGACCAAGTCTCTTTCTCATCGAGAATGTGGTGTTTTAGAGGCCGCAGATACTTTGCTTGGAATTTCTCTATACGGAACTGATTCGAAAACAACAATAAAATGGTTGAATGTGAACGAGATAAGAAGCAGAAAGTTGAAAAAGCATCAAGAAATTAAGAATTTGCAGGAAGACGCTACAAATATATTCTGCCAGAATTTATTTGATGACTTTTATCCAAATAGACCAAAGGAGTTGGAACACTGCTGTCTATACAACTTTGCAAAATGGTATGACTTTGTCTATACCGAGCCGAAGGATGAAAATGTCGAATATTATTGTATATCGAGGACAAAGTTCTTAAGAAAACGAAAATGGCCATGCTAAGTTAACCACTACAAATACAAAGCCACAATTTATCAAGAAAAGTATTTCTTTGCCTTATTATTCCTTTTTAAGCCGTGGAGAGACCAAAATGAATTAAAAAATGGCTTTCCTTCCTATGCTGATGCTTTTGATAATGTTAAAGCTTCCCTACAAAATGCAATGAAGTACCATCAAAAGAGACAGGAAATCGAAGAAGCTCGCCAGTACGTCGAAGAGCTAATTCAACAAAAAATGGATGACAATCTGAATGCTGTCCCACATGACGAAGATTTATTACAATTCGATGCCGCTGTAGTTGACGAAGCCATGAAAGAATTCAAAGAAATCAATGGCAATGTGCCAGAAGTTGATATAGCCGATACTATAAGGCAAATGAACGCTGATCAGAGACGGGTTTTTGAAAAAGTCACAGATACTCTACAATCTCCAGATAAAGTTCTCCGTTTATATGTCAGCGGAGAAGGTGGAACGGGGAAAAGTTTTATTATACATGCCATTCGAAATTGGGCTAAGCAAATTTTACAAAAGGATGTCGCTGTCTCAGCTCCTACAGGTATCGCGGCATTTTCTATTCGGGGACTGACAATACATAGGATTTTTCAATTACCGGTAGAACACGGCAATACTCCTAAGTATCGCGCACTGTCAGATACGGTGCTCAAGAAATTGCGCGAAGATTTACGAAATGTTGCATTAATTGTAATCGATGAAGTATCAATGATATCAAATATAACGCTATTGTACATTCACTTGCGCTTGGCTGAAATATTTGATACTGGTGACAGTGATGATGGTTGGTTTGGAAGAAAACATATTCTTCTGTTCGGAGATTTGTTGCAATTGCCGCCTGTACATGAGAATCCAGCGTTCATGCATATTTCGTCAAACGAAATGAAAGAGTACGTGGGATCGTACGGAAAGTACAACTTATGGGCGAATTTATTTGAATTTGATGAACTAAGAATTAACATGAGGCAAAAGGGTGATACTGTATATCGTGATTTGTTACGTAGGATTCGTATAGGATTGATCACAAAACGCGATATACAATTATTACAGACAAAAAATAACCTTCTACAGTTCTACCACATATGGCAGATTACAAGAACTCTGTAATTTCATTTCCACTTTGCCTGCTGAGACCGTCTGCTTGTTTCCGACTCGTAACATGTGCGAGGTTTTGAATAATGAAATGCTGAAAATTCTTCCAACTGAACAGATAAAACTCGTTGCACATGACTCGATAGAATGTAAATCTTTTCTACAAGAAAAAGTAAAAAAATTGCTTGATACGAATGAAGAGGACTGTTCCCGCTCTGGTGGTTTGCCCAAAATTGTAACTATCAAAATAGGCGCAAAAGTAATGTTAACAAGAAATATTGATGTCACTAAAGGGTTAGTAAACGGTGCCATTGCTACATTGGAGTCTATAACAAGGAACATTGATATTCAGAGTAATATTGACAGTATGACATTACGATTAGCGTCCGGAGCTCTGCATACCATTGAAAAAGTGAGTGTAAAATTTGTTATTATCAGAGGAGCATTCATCACTCGCAGACAGTTTCCCATATGTTTAAGTTACGCCATCACTGTGCATAAATCGCAAGGTTTGAGTTTGAAAACTGCGGTCGTAGATTCTGGGAATAGCGTGTTTTCTCATGGGCAAACGTATGTTGCTCTTTCGAGAGTTACGTCTCTTGAAGGGCTGCATTTGATAAATTTCGATCCATCTTCTATTAAAGCAAGTACACAAGCTATTGTAGAATATAATAGATTGCGAAGCATGTACAGACCTGATTTACCGCAAGAAGACATACCGAATTATCATGTTCATAAGGTAATCGACATGAGATGGACTCCATTTGCAGGTCCATTCAGAATTCAAGATTCTGAAGATACGAATATTAGCATAGCGTTGGTACAAAATTTCCGTGGCCTGCCGAATGCAGATGGAGTGTCTTGCTATGCAAATTCAGCTTTGCAATGCATATTTAATTGTTTCCCCATGAGGAATGAAATTTTACAGTTGCCCGAAAACCATATTTTACGTACGACATTACAAAATTATTTATCCAACGTTACGCCAAACCATTCATCCGCAATACTTGCAGTCAGAAATTTCGTCGAGCCAACTATTTATGGCTGTCAAGAACAGCAAGATGTTGCAGAATTCATCACACATTTGTTCATGACAACACCTGAACTACAGAGAACCGTCGAATACACAACCATATTCAAAATAAGATGTATGAATCCACAATGCGCATCAACAAATACAGGAGAAGAAACAAACAATATGATATCATTACCAGTTAATATAGCAATGAATAAATCTGTTACTCTACAAGACATTTTAAATGACTCCTTCGGAAAATGGGAAACAGTGAGTGCTCGTTGTGACAAATGTCCATGTGAGAGTAAAACTAAGAAGACTTCAATTACTACAGCTGGTCCTATTTTAATTATACATCTCAAATTATTTCATAGAAATGAAGGGATAACATCCAAAATAACGACATGCAAAATCAAAAAAGTACCTTCCACTGCACTAACAATCGAAGGAATTTCATACAAAGTAATTGCAGCAATCTTGCATACAGGAACATTTGATGGTGGTCACTATATTACTATATTAAGACAAAAAAATCTTGGGTTAGAGTCGATGATTTAAAAGTCGACAACAACAAAATTGCATAGCCAAGGAATTCGAAAAACATGTACATATTATTCCTTTCTAGATTGTAACAACTTTGCTTGAATTATTGCTTACATATTGTACATCAGCATTTGCTCCTTTTTCCTTGATATATATATAATAAACCCAAAAAAACATTTCCCAAATGTAAAATGGCATAATACACACAAAAAAACATTTCCCAAATTTAAAATGGTGGGTCGAGAGAGAAAGAGCGTGCCTTTTCTGCCTACACAGAGTGACTTGAATTAACAAAAAAAAAGTGATATCCCCCCAAAAAAAAACATTTTCCAAATGTAAAATGGTGGGTCGAGAGAGAAAGGCGATCCTTACCTGCCTACAAAATGAGGTTTCAACAAACAAACAAAAATGATATCAACAAGCTGCAGCTTTTAGTCGCGAAAGATATGATCACATTAAACAATTTCTGAAGAAAAAAAAATATATACCACCCTCACCACCCCCTTAAACTCACTCGACAGCCCGCTTCTGTAACAGCAAACGGAGCTATTGATTGGTGCGATGGACGTTGAGCATTCTTCTTCTTATCGCTAATCGCAAAAGCGGGCTGTCGAGTGAGTTTAAGGGGGTGATGAGGGTGGTATACATTTTTTTTTCTTCAGAAATTGTTTAATGTGATCATATTTTTCGCGACTAAAAGCTGCAGCTTGTTGATATCATTTTTGTTTGTTTGTTGAAACCTCATTTTGTAGGCAGGTAAGGATCGCCTTTCTCTCTCGACCCACCATTTTACATTTGGAAAATGTTTTTTTTGGGTAATACTGTACGTCAAACGTTGTCGCCACATCACACGAAGAACATACTTTAGAGTGTTACTGTACTTCAGTGGACTAACTTCTAGCAGGGAAAAAGCCCCTGTACCGCTCGAGAAACCTTAAATATATCGTCAGAAGAGGTTCGAAATGTCGATCGAAACATTGTGTTTTTTCATTACGGTATTCAAATTTTATTTAGCTTAATTGAATTACGAGTGATCTTTTTCTACGTTAAAACTTCCGATAAAATTAGTAGGTACCAGAAATGGTAGCGGTCTGACAGTTATAGATAAGTAAGAAAAGTGATATTCGCCATGAAAATAGTGACGGAAAAATGACCGAAAGTGGCAAAAAAAAGCCCAGGAATAGAGAGTACTAAAGTAAATATTTTTAGGAGCATTGCCAATAACTCTATTGCTGCATTATTGTTATTATTAACGACATCATTAAATCACATTATTTTTATAAACTTCTTAATATCATGACAAATAATGAAATGGCAAACGTTTTTTAAATTAAAAAAATACGAATTATTTAAATAAAATCAGGATTTATAACTACATTCTTGATTTTTTAGAAAAACATTCTGAAATCAAATGGGATTTTTTTCCTAACAGATTTTGCTATATTTTTCATTTCGCACATATTTTTTAGTACTTATTTCTGTACTATATTCATACTTTCATGCATAGTCTACACTGATGCTTCTTCTTTCAAATTTTTAAACGCGTACTCTTTTACATTTCAGTTTTTCTTCTTCGATTGTAATTATTTTTTTTCCGTCTCAATCCTTTTTTTATTTCCTTCATCAACTTTCATTCTCTCCTTTTTTGCCTTTTCCCTCTCAACATCATCATGGTTTCTCTTCCTCTCAGCTTCTAAATACCTATTCCTGATGTTTATTACAGGAAGTATTTACTATCCAGACACAAACGTTTTTGTGATTGGTACAAGATTAGTCTTCTTATTGTATTAGGTGTACAAATAAATGTTAGGATACTCTTGCAAAAATTCGAAATTTAATTTTCAAAAAAGTAAAATACATTTATTCATCAAAATAATCCCTCTTACTTTCAATGATTTTCAGCAATCTTTTAGGCAATTCACGGATGCCTTCCGCAAAGAAAGTTTCATCTTGCGAGATGAGGAAGTTATCGACCCATTGTTGAACTTCTTCAAATGTTTTGAATCGCACATCAGACAATTCGTTTTGCATTTTCCGAAACAAGTGAAAATCAGTTGGAGCTAGGTCTGGTGAATACGCCGGGTGTGGTACAACTTCCCATCCAAGAGCCATTAACGTATCCTTGACCGGTCAACCCACATGAGGCCTGGCGTTGCCATAGAGCTGTTTTACTGGACGTTTTCCTTTGCCAGTAAATGGACGGTTTTGGTCAATTTCTTGATTCAAACGTATTACAGTAGACTCGCGGTTATCCAAGTCCCGGTTAACTGAGGCTCCGAATTAACCGAGGGCTCTCTCAGGAGTGTTCGCCGCATGATCTACTGTTTCTCCAACGTTGGCGCAACATCGCCGTTTCCAAGAGAGGCAAAAAATTAACTCAAAAATCCATCAAAGACTTCTTTGTAAGATAAAATATATATGTCAGTAAATATAAAACTGTATAATGTACCTTTTGGATTTTTCTTCGTCATCCACGAGCAATTTAAAAGAACTTCGGATTATCCGAGTTTTATTTATCGAGGTACCCTCGGTCCCAATTACCTCGGATAATCGAGAGTCTACTGTAATTGTTGACGATAGCGATCAGCAGTAACTGTCTGGCCAAGTTTCAAAAGTTTATAATGGGAAGTACGCCTTTCATATCCCACCATATACACAGCATGACTTTATTACAGTGAATATTGCGCTTTGGCGTCGATGTCGTTGGCTCGTCGGGGTCAACCCTATGATATCAGCATTTCGGACTAGCAAAATAAATCTACTTTCCCTCGCCGGTCACAATTTTCCACAAAAGACTTTCTTTGTTGCTTGTTGTAAAGATTCAAATATATGTCAAGACGGCTATTTTTATTTGCTTGAGTCAAAAAGTGTGGCACCCACTTTATTCCTTTTTGAAGCTTTCCCATTGCTTCAAAGCGATAGGAAATAGTTTGTCGAGTTACTCCTAGCTGTTCTGAAAGTGGTTCTTCCGTCTGACAAGTTTTCCTCCAGCAACGCTTGCAATTCCTGGTCGTCCACGTTTACAGGGGCCCCGGTACGTTCATGGTCACTAATATCAAAAGCACCGTCTTTAAATCTTTTATACCAATACTCACATGTACTTTTAGATACAATGTCGTCCCCAAGAACAGAACAGGTCGATTCCCATGCTTTCCTAACACTTTTTCCTTGATGGAATTCATAGCGAATGCAGTGTCTAATAAAGAGCTTATCGTTCTGCATGTTTTATTCACAGAATTAAAGATTATATCTGTGACTCCCTTATGTTTTGATACTACATAACAAGATACTACATATCATATAGAGCAGTAACTTTGAATTACTTTTATGACATGGAATGAAAGTGTCCTAAAACTTATTTGTACACCTAATATATTTTCATAGCATTTTTCACAATGAAAATAGCATTGAAAGTTCTCTTTGATAATGATAGATGCAGAAACAATCACATATCATCAAACTAATAAGTATTTAATAAATGTTGATAGGAATTGAACATAACCAACAATGTCATGAACAATTTTCTAGATGACTCAGGTGAACAAATGAAAAAAGTGACTGTTTTTAGAATAAGTGAAAAGAAAGTGATTGAGGCTGTGTTCCAATCCGACAAAAGTTGCACTTAGTATATACTTGGTCGGTACTAACTCCGCCCTTTATTGTTAGTACGTAGTACGCATCCATAAAATGTGGTAGGGGAAAAGTCGCAACGAAGTAACTTTCTCGCAACTTTTTCGTCTGCTTAGCTCGAGCAGACGCTCTTTTCACCGAGTATAGGGACCGTACAAGGCGAATAGGGCGCTACCTGAAAGCTGTTGTGTAAAGTAATGGGGAGGAATTGAACAAGCGCATAAAGGGCAGTTACAGTGAAATTCCTTTTTATTAACTAAAATTAAATATTTTTTTGTAAAATGCCATCCTCGAAAAAAACCTGTTGCATCAAAGTTTGCTCAAATACACCAGATCGTGTACGAAATATTAATCCATCAGTAAAATTCTATAACTTTCCTACAAGTAGCGTTCACTTGCCATGGAAGAACCGCAAACGTGTAAAGTGGATTAATGCAGTTAAAAATTGCATTAATCCACTGCTACAGTATTCTGATAATATATATAGGTGATATACAGTAAGTTAAGTAAGAGCGTGTACAGCGTTATTCATAAAAAATGTATTCAACAATGTTTTTTCCACGTACATATATTTGACATATTCCAAGGCAATGCGCAATTATGTTAATAATGAGTTCAATCACCCACCAGCATCAATAATCGCTTGGCATCTCCGAGGCATACTATCCACTACATTTTCGGCGTATTCGCGGGGAAGTACCTTCCAAATGCGTCGAATTTCTCAGGATACATACATCAAGCAGAAGCTTCGAGGAAAACGTGTCTTCACTGTGAATTCACCGTGAAGCAGCTATCCTGAGAAATTCAACGCATTTGGAAGGCACTTCCCCGCTAATACTCCAAAAATTTGGTGGATAGTATGCCTCGGAGATGCCAAGCGATTATTGATGCTGGTGAGTTAACATAATTGCGCATTACCTTGAAACATGTCAAACGTATGTATGTGAAAAAAAAACATAGTTGAATAAATTTTTTATAAATAACGCCGTACACGCTCTTACTTAACTTACTGTACATACCACAATCTTTACATCATAAGTATTTGATACACTGGTTTGAGCTACAACTTTACAGGATATAACGATCTCTTCGTTTTCGGTGTCATCTGTCTCTATTACATTAAGGGGGTTATGAAGTCTAGAATTTTCGAAAAATCGATTTTTTGATGTGTAAGCATCTACAGGGTGACCAGGTCAAAGTGTATACAACATTTTTGCCCGTAAAATTTTTATTTCGATAAAAAAATAAATTCTGTCAACAAAAAACAATAACTAATAGTTGTTCACATCACATATTTAATTAGTTTCAAAATGCCCTCCCTTAGCCGCCACACAGAGCCTCAAACGCGTACGAAAATTTTGAGCCGTGGCACGCAGCTCTTCCAGCGAGATACTGTCCCACTCCCGGCGTAGGAAACGCTGTAGCGCCTCCAAATTTTTGTGCGGCTAAGCACAAGCTCTGGCCTTCAAAATCGACCACACGCTATAATCCATAGGGTTGAGGTCGGGCGAGTAGGGCGGCCATTCTTGGGAGGAGATGAAATCCGGAAAGTGGGTCTTGCACCACTCCTGCGTGGTCTTCGCTCTGTGCGCCGGCGCCGAGTCTTGCTGGAAGATCCATTGTTGTTGGCCGAAGTGTTGACGGGCTCACGGAATCACTTCGGCCTCGAAGATATCGCGTCGGTAGACTTCCTGGTTGATTTTCACCCCTTGACCAACGAAAATCAAAGGGGTTTTGCCGCTGGCACAAATCCCGGTCCAGACCATAACGGACTGCGGATTTTGGCGGCGCTCAACGATGGCAGAGGTGCTAGGACGTTCTGTGGACCAGCTCCTGTCATTCTGATGGTTGTGAGCCTGTTCGATTGTGAATAGCTTCTCGTCAGTGAAAAGGATCCGATCCCAGGGCAGAGGAGCGTGCCGACGAAGAAGTTGTTTGCATCTTTGTAGTCGTACGCGCTTATTGTCAGCCATCAGCAGCTAAACTTTTTGTAGCTTGTAGGGTTTCAGCCGAAGGTCCTCTTTGGCCGTTAGGCGGATCGATTCGCGGCCGATACCGGTGTCGCGGGCGATTTTCCTCATCGAGACGTTCGAATTTCGTCTGACGCGCTCTCGAATGATTTTCAGCTGCTGAGGGATCCGGACGGTACGTTTCGAGCCTCCTCTAGGACGGTCCTTACTGTTGCCAAGTTCCTTGAACCGTTTGATAGCTCGGCTGACCAGTGAACGAGCGATATGAAGCGATCGGGCGATCTCACAGTTGCGCTTTCCAAGCTCATGTAACGCAATAATTTTCTCTCGTTCACTTACCATCTTAAAAAAGCATGATTAATATAAACAAAAAATTGCGACAAAATTCATACAAGTAGTTCAAGAGTTGGAGAATTTATTTGCGTAAACAAAAAACCAGCAAAAACCAAGGCGTTCGTGGTAGAACCGATAGAAATTTGTATACACTTTGACCTGGTCACCCTGTATTACGGCGGTATGAGGGTAAACCACGGAAAATGGAACGGAAATGTGAAGCCGGATGTGATTAGTGCGCAGTGATTCGTGCGCAGCTACTTCAGCGCTTGCGGCCTAGGGTGGTATTACATTTTCTTGTCGATGATGTCGATATAGTAAATCGCTATACAACCTACTAATAGCGCAGCTAGCATTGGGACCGCTCATTACCGATGGCGGCGCTCGCGGCGCAGCGAAAACATGGCGGATATTGGCGTACAGCACGCCGCGAACTTCAAATTCCGTCGACCGGTAGGTAAAAGAGTCAAGCACCGTCGGCAAATACTGCAGATGGTAAATGTCAGGTTCTCACCGCTTGATGCGTTTCTCGTGGGACATGCTGTACAGTTGATCCGAATGAATTCGTTTCATTGTTTGTGAAAATAAATGTCTATATCTCGTTCTAAAAATGCTCATTTTTTAAAAACTTTTGGAGCAAGTTAACACTTTTCAAGTACGCGCCAATCCAAAACGCCAATATCGGCCATGTTTTTTAGTACACGCTTTGCCGCCAGGTACCGCATTCATTTTGAGCGTCCCCAATTGGTGACGCACACAAGCCTAGTCACTTTCTCCTAGCTTCCCCACGCACTCCATAAACAGCTAACACTTGTATCTGTGTCTAAATAATCTATATATAGGGGATAGTGGGGCAGGTTCGATCACTTTTTTTTTGTAACAAAATTTTTCCGATAAATTGAACAATTGTTTTTATGTATTTGTGGTCAAATGAAAGAATAAACGTCCCTCTACATTATACTTAATCGATATATTATTTCATCATACTTTTCAAAAATAATACCGACATTTACTCTAACGTCTCGTTTGATCGAATTAGTACGTCAGTGGGGCAAGTTCGATCAGGCAGTGGGGCAAGTTCGATCAATGTACAAACAAAATTTGCAGTGCTTAGATTGGTTGAAAATATTACTTGTAGTATTTCTTTAATGATATTTGGACGAGGATAAAGTATTCCAATAATTCTTTATTCTATAACTGGACTCAGTTACACACGTTTTTACAGTTAAATGAACATAGTTTAAACAAATCATTTGATTAAATTATAATAAGGTAAAATATCATGATGCCTGCATTTTTCCCATTACTTTTTTGATTGTTCATGTTTTTTAGATACAAGCATATTTTTCCCAGGTTTCTTCTTCAAATTTTTCTCCTTTTGCTTTTCTTCGATCAATTTCCTCACTGGACTATCTGTAGCAATGATGCTTTTACCGCGTTGTCTTTTTTGTGTGGTTCTTCTTGGTTTCGCTTTTGGAAATCCTCTGATTTCTTCTGGAGACTTTCTTACCAAGAATGGACGAATTCGGCGTATCAGTGGAATGTCATCGAGATCAATTTGGCTCACTGATAAAGTAGAATCAACGCTTTTTGTGGATGAATTACGCAAGTTTTCGAGTAAATCAGTGTTGGTAGTTTCATCCGGTCTATTTCTTCTTTCTTGTGCTGACTTTTGTTTATTATTATTGACGTCATCGCTCGCAGGCATAGGTCTGTTTGTGAATTCACTGCTGAGAAAATCGGATTCAGAAAACTTCCGCGGAGCATACGGAAAAATTCCAGTACTAGCGTATCCGGATTTGATATTGGCTGGTGTCATTGCGGCATCATGAGCTAAATGTACACATTCTGCAATTTCGTAGATCGTCAGCGGCTGCTTGATGATAGCAATCATCTTATTCAAAGCTTTGTTGTAGGCAGTTTTGAATGGCGAAAAACAAGTCTTGTCCAATGGCTGTAGCTCGTGAGACGTGTGAGGCGGCAAGGTCAAAATAGTAACTCCATTTTCTTTGGATAAATCCAGAACTCCTAGTGACAAATGGCTTTCATGATTGTCGTAAATGCACAATTGTGGATTAGTAATGGATGCGCCTGAATATTTAATAAAATGCTTCATAACTTCGATGAACAATTCAGCAGTCATCCAACCTGTTTTCTGCGCGAGACCAAGTGTATTAGGTACGCAGTTTTTGAGCATTTTAGGAAGAAAATTGACTCGAGGAAATACCATTGCAGGAGGTAAAAAACCACCTGCAGCGTTTACGAAGCAACATGTAGTTACAAGGACACCTCTTTCTCCACTCGTTCCTTGAGAAACTTGTTTTGTGTTTCTGGCTGCAACGACGTTTGGGGTCTTGGTGGGAACATTCGTTGTTGAAGTTTCGTCTAAATTCCACACTCTCAATGGATCGGAAAAGCGCGGTTCTCTTTTGTAAACAAGCTCCAAATTGTCGTAAAAAATTTTGACATTGTGGGGGTTGAATGAAGTCGCCCGAGACAAACTGCAATTTTCTGGTTTTCGAAGACTGACTCGTGGATTTCTCTTCAAGAATCCAATGAACCAATCCTTTCCTGACATTTTATTCTCCTGCCAAGAGTGTGGTATCTTCAAGTCGTTTTGTACAGCAAGGTCAAAAGCAAGTTTTCGGCAATCCACGCTGCTTAAGCCGAAGCACATTTGCGAGCAACGAATTAGATAATCACAAATATCTTTCTCTTGTTCATCCGAAAAAACTTTTTTTCGTTTATATCCTGCTTGCAATGTCGTTTCCTGTCCTTTTTTGATTTTCTTAGCGTAGGCGTGAAAAGTTGCGTAAGGAATTCCTTGAATTTTACTTGCTTGTCGAATGCTATATCCCTGTTCATAATGAAGACGCAAAGCTGCTTTCATGGTTTCAACGCTCGTTGAAGCACGATTAGTTTTTCTCCTGTAAGTCCGTACCATACTGAAAGTCTGTAAATGAAATGAAATAATTGTCGAAAATTGCTTAATTTGTTACAAACTTTTTAAAAATATTTTAGGTTGAAAATTAAATAACATCTCTAACATAAAAGTTGATCGAACTTGCCCCATAAACACTGATCGAACCTGCCCCACAAGTGAAGAACAAATTGCAAATACGCTCAGAAGTTGAAATAACATTTTTTCGCAAAAAGGTTAATGTAATAATATTAGGATATGTATATACTTACGGGACAACGAAAATTTATGTATTCCGGAACACTCGTGCAAATATGGCAAACTACTTCCGAAAATGTTTCGAGGGACGTTTTTGACAGCTTTTCCCACAATTGTGGTTATGTTTCGATTATATATAGCGACAGATACACGCGCGCCATCGTTCACATGTCTGAAGTAAGGTCACTAGAGGAACTAAATTTTGGCGGTAATTCGATTTAAAAATATAAACGACATTTTAAAAAATCGCTAGTGATCGGACTTGCCCCGTGATCGAACCTGCCCCACTCTCCCCTACCATAATACCGTATACCGCCGGCAGTATTTGCCCCGACGGTGTTTGAGTCTTTTATAGGTATGTGCACCGTTGGCAAATACTGCCAACGGTAAATGTCGCTTGTTGCGTTTCTTACGGGATACCGTACCGTATGTATATAATCGTGAATTTATGAATTATGAATAATGGTAATTACTTACCATAATTCACAAATCCACGATTTCGAGGTTAGACGCTTCGATCTCCCGAATTGATACCAACTCTACCGACTCTATAGAGGACGCTCAAAATGAATGCGGCACCTGGCGGCAAAGCATGTACTAAAAAACATGGCCGATATTGGCGTTTTGGATTGGCGCGTACTTGAAAAGTGTTAACTTGCTCCAAGTTTTTAAAAAATGAGCATTTTTAGAACGAGATATAGACATTTATTTTCAAAAACAATGAAACGAATTCATTCGGATCAACTATACAGCATGTCCCACGAGAAACGCATTAAGCGGTGAGACCCTGACATTTACCATCTGCAGTATTTGCCGACGGTGCTTGACTCTTTTCCCTACCGGTCGACGGAATTTGAAGTTCGCGGCGTGCTGTACACCAATATCCGCCATGTTTCCGCTGCGCCGCGAGCGCCGCCACCGGTAATGAGCGGTCCCAATACCGACTCGACTTCTACCTACCGGTAAAAGTTGCTCGAATACCGACCAACCACGGCCGAAAGAAAATTTCAAGGTCCCTGTAACTGCGTGCGGTTCTGTGCGGGACATACGGTAATGCAGTACCCGGCTTATCCAGGTACGAGAGAAACAATTAACCGTTCAAGGTAGCCTGGTGGGTCCTCGCGGTCGACATTCTTGATCCGTGAGTGCGGCACTCGGGAAAGCGTAAAGTTAGCAACGGTACCTTCGACCTTCGGACACAGACTCCGACAGCCCCAGCGTCATCGGCTGTTCCACCACTCTCCTCTAATTAGCTAATCAGGGTGGATAGCGTCGCCCACGCTATCCCCTCCGTTAATCGAAAAGTTGCTACGTTCCGAACTATGTAAGACGAAGCCAGGAGGCTTCCGGCGTCTTCTCTTGCCTTCTCTTAATTGTATCAGTCATCAACGCATCTTGTATCACTTGAATATATCCATATCAGTCTTATAGTGAGTGCAGTGTTCAGTTTATTCGTTACCCGTTTCCGCACCTTTGAAGCAGAGTGGTTTAGCGCTCCACGGCCACGACCCGCCATCTACAGATGACCTGGACCGGCTCGGTATGCAACAGCAGTGAATTAATCCACTCCGATTGAAGCTGCCAGTAAGTATTATTATTACAGAATTTTACTGTAAATATTAAATGCTGTACTGTGCGATGTTATTCGAGTATTTTTAGAGTATTTTGAGGTTACGAAATATTGCCATGACATATATACATATACATTATACAATTGATTTAATGAATAAAAACACAAAACGAGTCTGCTAGTACTCGAGATACTGATGTGTAAACATCTAGTGAGCGAGATTTGATAGCTAAAATAAATCGGCTTATGATAGCTAAAAAAAATAAATAAGTGAGTCGGAGTAGAGCCGATCGACGAGGAGTTACTCCAACTCACTTACTGTACATGGCGAACACCACTTCCATACAACATTGTTCTGCCAGATGTTTACACATCAATTACAAGTTAGAATGACTAATTGATGTGTAAATATCTGGCAGAAAAATGTTGTATGGAAGTGGTGTTCGCCATGTACAGTAAGTGAGTTGGAGTAACTCCTCGTCGATCGGCTCTACTCCGACTCACTTATTTATTTTTTTTAGCTATCATAAGCCGATTTATTTTAGCTATCAAATCTCGCTCACTAGATGTTTATTTTTTATTGCATTTTATGAAAGTAGAACTCTTCTGGGGAGTTTTAGTGAAGACTGCACAGCGCTATCTTCAAAATTGCCGCTGATAGGGCTCCTAGAGTGAGGGAAGGCAGCAAGACGCTGCGCGCACAGATAACAGCTTCGGTCGTCTGGAAGCAGCTGACGTTTGTTTACTTTTCCCTCCCCGCTGTTTTCGCTTTTATCGCTATTAGGCCAGTGCAATTAAGATCGCTCGTGGAACAAAATGCCCTAAAGCTGATTTATGCGGGATTATTTAGCTTTTGTAGCCCTGATTAACATACTAAAAGTCCCCATCCCTCCAAGGGTGCAAACAACCCCAAAACTACCCCTAAAGGTACATTTTTTTAGTTTTTCTCAAATATCTTAAAAACGGCTCCTTTTTTTCAAAAAATGAAAGAGACCAAAATGAAAGCCAATAAAATTACCTATAAAATGGTATATAGCAGTGCATAATTTTTTGGAAACCAGTGGCGGGCTAAAGCGTTTAAAATTGCGAAACGTACATTCACCCTCAATATTACGTTTTACGCAGTAAAAATACTCCGTTAGTTTATTTAAGACAATGGAATGTTAAAACATTGCGAAAAAAGTAAAAAATATATATGTAGAATACTAGGGGGCATCCGCCCCCTGCTCGCTTCGCTCGCTAACCCCCGGTGGGCTATCGCCCCCGCGCCGCTTTCGCGGCGCTCCCGCAAGTTTGTAGGGGACGCCACATAGATTGATTTGAGTGATTTAGGCGGACAAAATATTTTATTGCTAATAGCGGCTTAAAATTGGATATTTAATAAATGTACAATGTTTAAATAATAATAAAGCAAAAAATACAAAAAACAACAAATTACTGCAAATGAAGTTAAACATATCAATACAACTTATCCTATGGTTGTCTGCGAATGAATCGAAGGAAAGTTATTCATCAATTATTGGCAAGTTTTAGTCATTGTCTGAAACATCGTCTTCAATATTTGGCTCAGGTGCCATTAACATAAATTGTTTCGGGACAAAATTTGTTAATCCTTAATTTTGTTTGTTTTTGTCTAATGTTGCTTATAAGTGGATCAGAACTTAATAATAATAATCGATTATAAATGTCGAGGTTGCAATCTTCTCTTGAAAACTTTCGTGCAAAGTTTTGGCGATAAACACGAAAATGTTTATTGCGGGCCTCAGCCGCCTCTTCTGATAATTGTCCAATGGGCAACAAGGCGTTTTCAATTATAGTTGCACCATGTACCAATATTTTGTGTAATGTCGGAGTCATTGGATACCATGAATACAAATTAACATATAACTGCGCAGTCTCCATAGCATATTCGTGATATTTTTTAACGTTAATTTTATGGCCACTTGATATTGTCTCGAGAATGACTTTCAATCTATATATCAAATTATAATCGACTCCTGTAATATCACTGGCCAATTCTGGATTGTCGAAAAATCTCCTGCTTGTATTGCCGTCATTTGTGGTGCCAAACTTAACTTTTGGCATATCAACCAATAATCCAGTTTCTCTTCGAAATCTTTCTTGAATGCGTGACTTTGTTTCCTCTTCTACTTCTTTTTCTCCTTCTATCCTCTTTGTCCTATATTTTTGTGTGGGCAATTTATATGCTAGGTGTAGAATACTTTCAAACACTCGTATTCTAGCATGCAAAACAGATAACCCGAATTCTATTGCTGCAGGGTTTATTTCCTTTTTTAGGGTCAGATCATTGAAATCTTTCGATGTTGCGCCACATATGTAACACCGACTTGTAGATGTAATGCCAGTAGCAGCATTACACACCTTCCCATCGATCACTGTCATCTTGTAAATATGTTCATAAACGAATAGATTTCCGTTCAAGTTAATCTGAGTAGGAACTAATGATTTTATGGAATCCTCTATATAACTTATTTCTTCCGTAGTTATATGTGCGGATTCTTGGACGAATCTAAATCTTATTGGACGGCAGAATCTTGACGAAGAAGGCGTAGGGTTTTGCCACACAATTTTTCTCATATCTTTCCGACAAACTATTTGCAGGGGCCCAAAGGAGCTCAAAAATATATTTGCATCCGACTCAGCAGCATCGTCAAATTTTTGCTTATATTGAGTTTGTTGCGAACCATCGCAACCCCACTTACAAATTATTTTCAATGACTTTCTCTCTTCTTCATTAAGGGTCATAATTATTTCTTGTAAGAAAATTGATAGTCGTTTAACGGTAATATCAATCAAGCTTTGAAGATTACCTTCCGCGCAGGTATTTGTAATCCGTAAACATTCTTTAGGAAGTAAACATTCTTGTTTAGCCTCTAACAGTAAATCGTAGCACGGATAATGCGGTTTATTCGTGTCTTTAATTATGTCATATTGTCGCTTGGTCAAATCTGCATCCACAAACATTTGTAGGGCTTGCTGTGGTGTCAATGGAGGAAATATTTCTTGTTTCATGTTTTTCTGATAAAATGCTTTTTTATATTTTCCAGCACGTGTTGGAGAATTTGCAATTTCCTTCAAGAGTTTCGAAGCATCTCTTTTGCCTCGTGCTTGTAATGTTGATTAAGCAGCATGAACAATTAATTCATCATTAACTGTCGATCGAATTTCTTCGGTTTTTCTTCGCCTGCTCCTCTCACTTAGTTCTTCAAATGTTTTAGAAGGTCGGCCAAGACGCACATGAGACTCAACTGGAATTACAAATGATCCTTGTAACCAAGTCTCATTGGTTTTTTAAAAACTTCTTCCTTCCTATGCGCTTTCGCCCATTTTTCCTTCATTATTGACTTGAAGTATCTACAATAAATTTGTTCTTGAGACTTGTTATACAATCTTCTGTATGGCCATAATACGATAACAGATAGTTTTCTAGATATTTCAATTTTTCGTCAAAAGTCGGTAAATTTTGCTGTTGCATTTGTTCAAAAAGATCTTTACGGGTAATTATTTTAATAGTTGATAAGCTGGTTGTACCTTAAATAGAAAAGAAACACTTTATTTCACTAAAAAATTGAAAGTCGACTTTCTTGTGATTTTATTCACCTACATAAAACTATATATATTTTAGCCATCCGCAACTATCGCGCTTTAAAGTTTTTTGTTTTAATTTGTCAAAAGTTTTAATTTCAAAACACAATTAATAATATAGCCGGATCTGACCCGCTTATACAAAAAAAATGCTTTTGAAGACGAAAATGTCAGAAAAATAGGGTTAGAAAAGATAGCACATTTAAAACCATCATAATATATTAATTAAATGTTATAGCCCAATAAAATATATTAAAAACTTAATTTCTTACTTAAATTAATAAAGTCCATCATTATTTGCACTCCAACAATTGACCTATACGCAAAAATTTTTCCTTTATATAACCGCACAAATAGAGAGCGTCTTGAAGATGCACGTGTACACGAATGGACGGTCAATTGCGACTATCAATGCGTACGCTTTAAGTGCAAGGAACGACGCTAGAGGGGGTTATTATTGCACGCGGCATTGTCCACTACTTTTCTGAATGCTTCTTCGGTAAATTAATATTACTTTCAAATTCTACTTTTGACCGCCTAAATCACTCAAATCAACCTATGTGGGACGGCGGTCGGTCAACGGACTTATCTCGCGACGCGCTTCGCGTCGCTCGAATTCGACAAAACGCCGGCCAAACGGGTAGACGGGCCTGCCAACCGTGGGTGACCCATGATGTAATACAAAATTACCGTATAGTAATCTGCTTGGCTGGCTTGCAGCGCGCCGAACGACGACCGATAGTATACTACAGCCGATTGGTGACCGACGCGCTGTAGAGGATGGGAAATATTTTGAAGGAAAACTGTGTGTGTGTTTAAAGTGAAACTTCTTTGCTGAGGGTAGTGAAATCGCGCGACGTGTAACGAAATACACACTTTAGCGCTCTCCACCCTGCCTCACTCAACGCTCTCGACCGTGCCCCATTCCACCGCTCATGAGGCGACGCAGTGTCGGATTTCTACTGAGGACGAAAGAAAGAAACCAGTCATCGATGGTCCATATCATGATTCCCGTATGATTTTTTATGCAGGCACTGCATAGACTGCTACTGTCTACCGTACGGTCTGCCTGCGCAGGTCTGCCGTAGCGTGTATGGGACGGTTCGGTATACCGGAGAGGTCCTTCAGTTTCACCGTACGGTCGCGCTCGAAAGAACCGATTTTCGATCTTGCTTCGGTCGCCTGTGCAGGTCTGCCACTGCTCCCCATACACGCTCCAGTTTGCCGGCGCAGGTCTGCCACCGTACGGTGGACCGTACCGTAGACCGTAGCGTGTATGGCCGGCATTAGTTAGTTCCGTGGAGAGTGTGGAAGAGTTTCTTCCAAGCGCATTCTGATAAGGAATATTGTTTGTAGTGAGAACACAGTGCTTTTACTTAATTCCGAACGCCTATTTCCTACGTAAATGAGCACTGACCATTCTTTCATGTGTATTATGTAGGTATATATGTATGTATATAATTATATTATGGCATTATGGCAAAAACCGGTCAAAAGAAATAAACTCCTGTAGGAGTTGGTGAAGTAGGAGGAAGAGGTGGAGGTGGAGAAGGAGGAGGATATAGATTGTCGTAAAGTTTTTCCGGCCATGGTAATAGAAGCAGACGCTATGTAATAATATGCTGGGCTGCTCGGCTGACTTGCAACGCACCGATCGACGATCGATAGCATACTAAATCCCGTTGGCGGCCGATATAAATTGTCATGGAGTTTTTTCCGTCATGGTAATCATGTGAAGCCGACGATATGTAATGATCTGTTCGACTGGCTTGCAACGCCGGCCAAACGGGTAGACGGGCCTCTGCTCGACTGGCTTGCACCGCACCGATCGACGACCGATAGCATACTGCATCCCATTGGCGGCCGACGTGTGGTGGGGGGGGACGCGCTTGGTGGGAGGACGCCGCGGTAGGCGATAGGTGGACCGATGCGTCAGTGGGTGATTGGTGGGGTGGGTTTCGGATAGTTCGGTCGGTCGTCGATCCGAAAAACTATTTTATAGAATAGAGAGAAATATAAATATAGGTATATAAAAAATAAAATATAAACATAAAAGTAAACATATATAGGTATATGTATGTATGTATGTCAAAATATGTTACGTTAGTGGCGTGCAGCAAGTGTCCGAAGACGATACAGATTTGTCAATACTCAAAAGTGATGTCATTGGTTTGAATTGTTCTGTTTAGAACAATTGAAGTTTAAATTATTTATCACTTGGAGAAAATCCAATCAAAATTAGGGCAGTGTCGCGTGTAGTGAAGTTTTAAAGTCGATTAAAAAATGGCTATTAATATGGCTAAAGAATCGTATCTATTATACTAGAAGTATATATCAAATATTTATTTTCCCACGCTCAAGAAACAATATACATTCAATACTCGTACTTACATTAGAGTATATGTACAATAAAAAAATCTAGATCAAATCTTCGTCGTCTTCGTTTTCAGCGGGTTGAAATATATGGCTACAAGACTGTCCTTGACATTGCCCACACAGATTTGAACAGTTTAGACTAGATTTCTTACACTTACACAGCTTTCCACAATCAGTCTTACAGTTACAGAGTATCAATTTTAGGATGAATTCTGGTGCAATTGGTTTGTCGGTCGTTATTGATAAAAAAAGTTCTCCCTGCTTCCTCCATCCCCGAGAGGTAGCTTCTAACTCATTTTTCAGCCATTCCTGGATTTGGTAATATACCCGCAAACTGTGCTGAGCGGCTGCATCTGATATTGGTGGTAAAGAAGTTAATGAGAAGTTTGCACTTAAACTCTGTCTTGATGCATTGTTGTGAAATTTGAAAAAGCGTAGCGGATTTAGCGTTTTTACTGACTTTCCGACATCATACAGAGCCAATAGAAACTCTTCTCCAATAGCGATTATATCCTTCTTGTCCGCAGTGGGATTTAAAAAAATGGCTCCTTTGGCTTGTAGGTCCTGATGTTTCTCTGAAAGCCTATATGTAGACAACTTTCTTTTTTTATACATTGCCGAGGTAGTATCACATCCAAAAACGGTATGGGAAAATAAAATCGAAGCACGCATAGTACCTATCTTATTTTGAAGCGCATTTATGTTCGTTGTTTTATTAGATTTTGTAGTGCTGCCGGGTCTTAACATATAAATATTGTCCGTTTTTTATTTGAATAACAGTAATACCATTAAATCAGTGTCTTCGCCAACCAATGTTACCGATTTTTCTAACTTTCTTGCTTCAAGAACTTTCTTCGCTATGATTGTATCTGCATCCCCATGTGCTTGGAAAACTTTAATGTCAGCTGTTTCGAGATGTTGGCTTAGTTGTGAAATAAACAATTTTTTATTGTTTTCATTTTTTTTAAATCGGGGCCTATTAATGATTGCCATGATGTGGTCTATTAACCGTAAGACTAATTGTGGAAAGGCCAAATGTTATCCGTCTTCACTTGCATTTAGCCGCCTAGCATATGCCTATTACGTAATGAAGGGCCGATTGTAAAATTTCTTACATTTCAGAAACACTTCGAAATAAATAAACACCAAACGTTATTGATTTAAGACTATTTGTTCTTTATTTTTGAGTACTTTTACATGGGAAAATAATTCGATGGCATTTACGTTGAGAAGTGTTTTTTTTTGAAGGCCGAAAAATATTTAATGACTTTTGACACTTGCTGTACGCCACTGATTTATTCAAATTATGTACATATATACACCAAATTGTAGGTAATTTTATTGGCTTTCATTTTGGTCTCTTGCATTTTTTCAAAAAAAGGAGTAGTTTTTGAGATATTTGATAAGAACTAAAAAATGTACCTTTAGGGGTAGTTTTGAGGTTGTTTGCACCCTCGGAGGGATGGGGACTTTTAGTATGTTAATTAGGACCAGAACAGCTAAATAATCCCGCATAAATCAGCTTTAGGGCATTTTGTTCCACGAGCACCATGTTATGAAAAATAACTTCCCTCTGGCCTATATTCACAATTGCTCTATGGGTTTACACTGGGCCTTTTAGATCTTTTATTATTCATGTAAGTTCTCCATGGAAAGAAATGTAAATCGCTAGTTTTTATACTGTTTACGCCGCGCAGTGCTTCATAACCTCCTCTCGCGATTTTTTCGTAAAGATTTACGGTTTTCATACATGAAAATGGGCGACAGAGTACACGAAAGTAAAAAAGGTCATGGGGAATACCAGGGAAGGTCCTCACGAAGACAGAAACGTAGGTTTGCCGGCAATCGGTTTACGAAACTAGTACTCGGGACACTGATGTGTAAACATCTAGTGAGCGAGATTTGATAGCTAAAATAAATCGGCTTATGATAGCTAAAAAAAATAAATAAGTGAGTCGGAGTAGAGCCGATCGACGAGGAGTTACTCCAACTCACTTACTGTACATGGCGAACACCACTTCCGTACAACGTTCTGCCAGATATTTACACATCAATTCGTCATTCTAACTTGTAATTGATGTGTAAACATCTGGCAGAACAATGTTGTATGGAAGTGGTGTTCGCCATGTACAGTAAGTGAGTTGGAGTAACTCCTCGTCGATCGGCTCTACTCCGACTCACTTATTTATTTTTTTTAGCTATCATAAGCCGATTTATTTTAGCTATCAAATCTCGCTCACTAGATGTTTACACATCAGTGTCTCGAGTACTAGCAAACTCGTTTTGTGTTTTTATTCATTAAATCAATTGTATAATATATATGTATACAGGATGGACCAGGTTAAACGTCATTTTTTGATATGTGATAGAACAACAACAAAAAAGTAGACTCATAAGAAAGTTTTTTTCAAAAATGTTTCCTAACAAAGATACAGGGTGTCAAAGTTTCGAAAAAAAATATGGTTTTCTCATCATAATTACTAAACTACTTGATCGATTTCCATGAAATTTCGCACACAGGCTAATGTAGAACAGCTCTAAGCAATAATTAAATAATTTTTAAAAATTCTCCAGTGGCGTAGATACTAGGGGCCGGTACCCCCCTTTCCCCCTCCCAATCTTCGGCGCCACTGGATATTTTGCAAAGAAAATTTAATTATTGGATTCCCCGTTTAATTTAGAGAAAAAAATCACCCTTGCAAGTTTTTGATTTATTTCTTCGTCTTTGAGATATTTATTTTAATGTATAGGGTTGCGAGCAGGCCAAAGCTAGGTTGAACTCCATTAATTGTGATATGTGATAGAGCAACAAAAAAAAATAGATTCTCATGAGAAAATTTTTTTCATAAATGTTATGACGTAGCGTTCGGTGAGGGCCCTCGGTGCCCTCCGCTACTCACAATCTCGCGGCCACGATGCCGCGCGCGAAACAGAAAAGACGATGGGCGCCAGGTGCACCGCGCATGCACCGCGAGGGGAGACGATCGAGCTCTCCGGGAACGCGCGGAAATCGCGAGATCGGTACCGTTCCGATCCCGAACGGGTCCGGCTACCACAGCAAATGGTAGAGGGGCGGTTCGGTGGACGCTGACTGGGACTCGGGAGGACGGATTCGCGGACGGGTTCGCGAAAAAGAAAAATCGACTGCGTCAAAAGAAAACAAGAGAAACGTTTATTCGGCCGGGGACTAAACGGAGGTCCCCGGGCGACGCACAGTGGTCAATTTCCGTGATTTAGGTGGAATTAATTAAATGAATAAACGGATTCATGCCAAATTTGGTATAGAGGGGTTTTTTGGGTCGCTGATCACGAATCTAAAGTCAGATTTAAAAAATTCAAAATGGCGGATCCAATATGGCGGACGAGGTTTTCAAAAATCAACGGATTCATGCCAAATTTGGTATAGAGGGGTTTTTTGGATCGCTGATCACGAATCTGAAGTCAGATTTCAAAAATTCAAGATGGCGGATCCAATATGGCGAACGAGATTTTCGAAAATCGATGCGTCGCTGTGTTTTGCAGTACAACATAATAAAAATAAATCAAGTTGATAGTATGTTACAAAAACTGTAATATATAGACAATGAAGATGTGATTAATGTGTTAATATTATTACATGAAAACTTAACAACACTCTTCCTCCTCATCATCTTCATCACGGTTATCATCAGAACCCCCTCTTGTGTAAAACTCTCTTGGGGAATGTGAAGAAGGGATCTGACTTCTTTCGAAAGAGTTCCATTGTTCCGGATTTGTAAAGGTCTAATGCTGCTAATAACAGGATCCGATGATATTAACTCTTTCAGGATGGCCGCCGTATATGTACAACGTTATGTAAAACGTACATGTACGGCGGCCGTTCTGAAAGGGTTAACACACACACACACACACACACACAATGAGTGTAAAATTTCTTCATTACACTTCGTTCTGGAAACTTTTCTGGTATAATGCTCTCGATATTTTCTAAATTCCTTATGCCTAGCTTCTAACGCATCTTCGGACAATTGGCCAATTGGACAGATTAGGTAATCCATTACAGCTGCACCATGGATAAGAATTTTGTGCAGACTTACAGGCATTGGATACCAAGGATACAAATTCACATAGTGTTTTGCAGTTTCTATGTTATACTTTTCGAATTCTGCCAAATTGAAAGAATATCCACTTGACAATGCATCTAGAATTGTGAAAAAACGTACTATGAGATTTTTTAATTATTCTAGTTATTTCTGACACCTTCTCTGCATTTTTGAAAAACCGTCTAGCAGTATTTCCATCCTTCGTGTTGCCCTTTCCTTGAACAACCACAACCACAGTAACAAATTAAAATAATTTTTCCAGGCGACAAATGGCGACTATATGTTTCTTATAATTTTATAGTAGACACTCTAGCCTACGAAACACAATAACACTTTGAAACTTTATGAAACTTTTTTTGTAATTCAACAAAAAGATATTTAAACACACATGCCATTTTTGAGAAACCTTTCCGCCATATTGGATCCGCCATATTGTTTTTCGAAATTTTGACTTTGGATTCATAATCAGCGACCCCAAACATCCCCGAGTACTCAATTTCACCTAGATTCGATCAATTATTGAGGAACATTTCCGCCATATTTGATCCGCCATATTGTTTGTCTAACTTTTGACTTTGGATTCGTAATTAGCAACCCCAAAAACCCCCGAGTACTCAATTTCATCCAGATTCGATCAATTTTTGAGGAACCTTTCCGCCATATTGGATCCGCCATATTGTTTTTCGAAATTTTGATTTTGGATTCGTAATCAGCGACCTTAAAAACCCCTGAATACTGAATTTCACCTTGATTAATACGCGTTTTCGAATTTTGGCCAGCTTTCCGGGATTTCGTCCCACTGTGCATCGCTTGTCAGAACAGTTAAAAATGAAAATAATTCTTCCAGATGACAAATGATGACTATGTGTTTATTATGATTTTATAGTACACACTCTAATCTATAAAACACAATAACATTGGCTTTGAAACTTTATGAAACTTTTTTTGTAATTCAACAGAAAGATATTGAAATACACATGTCAATAAAATTAAATAATTTAGAAGTGTCCCGCATATTTTACTTACCGAATGTATGTTTTAACGTAGATAAAAACACAACCTAACAATACCAAAACACAATAATGTATCACGACAAACCGTACCAACGATATCGATATAATTAATCACGGTAGACTAAGTACGTCAACCTAATGCTACATCTTTGGTTGTGCGCCGTATCGAGCATAGCGTGTTTAGACCTGCAACTTCTATAGCATATTATGCTACAGTTATTTAGCTAACTACATACATAACTATTTTCGAGATTTGTAAAATTTATTTTCGTACATTTTTTCCACCTACATCACGGAAATTGACCACTGTGCGACGCTCGCAGTCGCAAACCACAAAAAAAAAAAGCGGAATGATGCCGCACAACGTCGCGGACACCACTCGATTCGTCGACGAGACGAAAGGCGCTAACGATGCGCTATCGGCGCGGAGGCGCTGACAAAAATGCGCGCTCTCGGACGGCGAGCTACGGCGCGGAGGCGAGTCGGAGGTCGCGCGTAAAGAGGGGAGCGTACCGGGGCTGCAGCGGTCGTCTCCTGGCTGAGCGCGTCCCAGCTCCTCGGCTTCCGGGTGGCAGATCCGGGGGTCCTCTCGACGTCGACCTCAGCCTCCTGGGAGGAGCTCTCTCTCTCGATATCGGGGAGGGCTCTCACAGTGGATCGCGTCGCGGCTCCTCTGCTTGCTCTCGTTCGCACTATCTTAGCTTGATTCGTGGCACTCTCGCTGAACGCTAGCTCAAAAACTACGAAGCTCACTTGCTGAGCGTGATCGCAAAACTGACTCCTCCGACTCGCTCGCCTTCTCGTCACGATCGCGATCGTGACGCTTCGCGCGGCCTTATCGCGAATCGATTCGCGCGCATTTTCCGAAAGGGGGCCGAGTGCACCCTTTTTGTGACGCGGAGCGATTCTCCACGTCACAATGTTTCCTAACAAAGATATAGGGTGTGAAAGTTTCGAAAAAAAATGGTTTTCTCATCATAACTTCTAAGCCACTGGATCGATTTCCATGAAATTTCGCAGGGGGAAGGGGGGTACCAGCCCCCAGTATCTACGCCACTGGAGAATTTTTTAAAATTATTTAATTATTATTTAGAGCTGTACGACATTAGCCTGTGTTCGAAATTTCATGGAAATCGATCAAGTAGTTTAGAAGTTATGATGAGAAAACCATTTCTTTTTCGAAACTTTGACACCCTGTATCTTTGTTAGGAAACATTTTTGAACAAAATTTTCTTATGAAAGTCTACTTTTTTGTTGTTGTTCTATCACATATAAAAAAAATGACGTTTAACCTGGTCCACCCTGTATATGAGGCCGTGAGCGCAATAGTGGACTAACCCACAAAGTGTGATTTTTGTTTTAATGCGGAATTGAAACTGTTAAATTTGTATCTATTAATTACAAAGTGGATCAAACAACATTATGTAAACATAGGGTTTAAACTATTTAACTAACAATAAGATACTAATTTAATTAACAGTTTCAATTCCGCATTAAAACAAAAATTACACTTTGTGGGTTAGTCCACTATTGCGCTCACGACCTCATATGTCATGGCAATATTTCGTAACCTCAAAATACTCTAAAAATACTCTAATAACATCGCACAGTACAGCATTTAATATTTACAGTAAAATTCTGTAATAATAATACTTACCGGCAGCTTCAATCGGAGTGGATTAATTCACTGTTGTTGCATACCGAGCCGGTCCAGGTCGTCTGTAGATGGCGGGTCGTGGCCGTGGAGCGTTAAACCACTCTGCTTCAAAGGTGCGGAAACGGGTAACGAATAAACTGAACACTGCACTCACTATAAGACTGATATGGATATATTCAAGTGATACAAGATGCGTTGATGACTGATACAATTAAGAGAAGGCAAGAGAAGACGCCGGAAGCCTCCTGGCTTCGTCTTACATAGTTCGGAACGTAGCAACTTTTCGATCAACGGAGGGGATAGCGTGGGCGACGCTATCCACCCTGATTAGCTAATTAGAGGAGAGTGGTGGAACAGCCGATGACGCTGGGGCTGTCGGAGTCCGTGTCCGAAGGTCGAAGGTACCGTTGCTAACTTTACGCTTTCCCGAGTGCCGCACTCACGGATCAAGAATGTCGACCGCGAGAACCCGCCAGGCTACCTTGAACGATCAATTGTTTCTCTCGTACCTGGATAAGCCGGGTACTGCATTACCGTATGTCCCGCACATAACCGCACGCAGTTACAGGGACCTTTAGGCCCGCTGCACACGTCCGTCTTTTAACCGTGCGGTACCGCTGCGGTGCCGGAATTGCGGTTGGTGATATCAGTCCCGGTGCACACGTCGTTGCGGTGCCGCTGCGTTGCCGCAGCAATTCAATGCACTCTATAGACGGGAAAGTACTGAGAAGCCGGAGGTGCGTGTGCGGTATCGTTGCGGTGTCGTGGGGAACTGCGGCGAAAGACTGCCGCAAGAGGAACGCACGGCGCCGCAACGTCACCGGAGGTGTGTGTGCAGCGCTACAATCTATCTATGGTATCACCGACCGCAATTCCGGCGCCGCAGCGGTACCGCACGGTTAAAAGACGGACGTGTGCAGCGGGCCTTAAATTTTCTTTCGGCCGTGCTTGGTCGGTATTCGAGCAACTTTTACCGGTAGGTAGAAGTCGAGTCAGTATAGAGTCGGTAGAGTTGGTATCAATTCGGGAGATCGAAGCGTCTAACGAAGTCGTGGATTTGTGAATTATGGTGAGTAATTACCATTATTCATAATTCATAAATTCACGATCATTACATACGATACGGTATCCCGTGAGAAACGCAACAAGCGACATTTACCGTCGGCAGTATTTGCCAACGGTGCACATACCTATAAAAGACTCAAACACCGTCGGCAAATACTGCCGGCGGTATACGGTATTATGGTATATATAGATTATTTAGACACAGATACAAGTGTTAGCTGTTTACGGAGCGCGTGGGGAAGCTAGGAGAAAGTGACTAGGCTTGTGTGCGTCACCAATGCTAGCTGCGCTATTAGTAGGTTGTATAGCGATTTACTATATCGACATCATCGACAAGAAAATGTAATACCACCCTAGGCCGCAAGCGCTGAAGTAGCTGCGCACGAATCACTGTGCACTAATCACATCTGGCTTCACATTTCCGTCCCATTTCCCGTGGTTTACCCTCATACTGCCGTAATAGATGTTTACACATCAAAAGGAAGAAATACAACCCTCAACTTCTACCGAAAACACCGAGTCGACATCGGCGAAAAAATTGAGGGATAGTGCTGGGTCCTCCGGTTTTGGAAGACCCGATTTTCAAGGATATCGAATTTTAAACTTGTGGTCGTTGTTGAACTTTCTAGTTTCGATTATAAAGTGTCGTGTGTGTGATCAGAACATTTGTTTTAGTGAAACTGGTGTCCGTGGACTTGGATTTAAAATAAATATTTCTTGTGGCTGCGGTATAAACACAGTGCCATCACACATGTGATTTTATTGATAAAGGCTTCGAAATAAATCGTCGCTTTCAATTTGTCATGCGAATCTTGGGCGTGGGGTATAGTGGTATGAATACTTTCTGCGGTCTTATGGATTTGCCCTCTCCAATTTCGCGACCGTTTTATTGCAAGTTGCTGGCGAAGATTCGCGATGTATGCAAGTCAGTAGCAAAGACTTTGATGAAACAGGCGGCCGAAGGTGAATTGAAAATCACCAAAGAAAAGACTCCTTTGTCCGATGATCACGGAATTTCAGTTTCCGGGGACGGATCTTGGAGAACAAGAGGACACACGTCGTTGATAGGGATAGCCTCTTATTGGTTACCACACCAAAAAAAGTAGTTGATGTGGTTATTAAATCCCTTTTCTGCAAGTCATGCCTTATATAGGAGAAAAAGGCAGCTTACAATTTTGAAGAATATTCTAATTGGTTGGATGAGCATATAGAAGTTTGCACCGTGAATCATGATGGCAGTAGTGGGAAAATGGAGTCGGATGCAGTTGTAGAAATGTTCAAAAGATCCAAAGAAAAGTTGGGTGTAAAATACCTAAACTACATCGGAGATGGAGACTCCAAAACCCACAAGGGTGTTGTAGAAGCCAAGCCATACAAGGATCAAGAAGTGATAAAAAAGGAATGCATCGGTCATGTGCAGAAGAGGATGGGGTCAAGATTGAGAGCAATTAGAAAGAAGGAAAATTTAGGAGGGAAAGGAAAACTTACCACCAAATTAATCAACACTCTAACTAGGTATTATGGGAAAGCTATTAGAGATAATTCCAATGATGCAAAGAAAATGTCAGATGCTGTCTGGGCTACGTACTACCAATGACATCAATTGACAAGAAGCCTCAGCACCAATTTTGTCCAACAGAAGATAGTTGGTGTAAGCATCAAAAAGTAAAAGCAACTAAATAATGGAATGGATAGTAAATGGAACTAAAAAATTTCGACCCCCCCCCCCCCCCCCCCCCGACACCAATTGTTGCAAAGGCTGTTAAACCAGCGTATGAAGCCCTCACAGATGAAAAGCTTTTGAAGAGGTGTGAGGGAGGATTCTCACAGAACGTTAACGAATCCTTCAATAATATTAAATGGAAAATGGCCCCTAAGCATGCTTCAGTGGACTTCCAACCATCGAAATAGCTGCGTACACAGGGGTTTGCCTATACAATGAAGGCAATTCCTCTCTGCTCCACATTCTACAAGGTTTAGGAGTCAGCATTGACGCAAATGCATTAGATTACTGTGACAGGGCTGATGCAACCCGTCTGGATAGGTCCCTAACCAGAGATGAAGCTTCCACTAAAGAAAGCCGAAAAGCAGCAAGAGAAGCTAGGATCGCAGAGGAAGAGGCTGTTGTGGAGGAGAAAGGACTGTACTATGCTCCAGGAATGGATTTGGATTGGTGAGAGTTAATTTTGTTTGATTTATGTGAACTCTGGAACTAAAACTTTTCATAGAAACCTGTTTTTCTCAAAACATGTTTTTCTAATCTTCCGTACATTGTATCTTAAAAACCGTAGCTCTCCGATTAATGTGAAATTTTCAGGGAATGTTTATACTATCAATATCTTTGGAATGAACTACTCTTATGCCTCCAAGTTGATTATTTCAATAATTACAGGCCTCTGTTTACTTAAAATTTCAAGCTTTTTCTGTACTGTAAATTAAAAAATGCCTATAAAAATCTACCAAATGATTTTTTCTCATCCATAGTAGTTCATTCCATAGAAAATAGCATTGAAAACTAAACGCACTTTCCCACATTGTTAAAGATCAACCGGTTTGGAAGTGATGTACGGAAGGAGACCGCGCGATTTTACCAGACAAACCTTCAATCACTGGAACGGCAGTATTTTTTTTCTAAAATTCTAAAAAAATCCAAAAATGTTCTTTAAGAATGAATAAAAATGTTGTGTTAATTTCACTTTAATCGTGTTTTTCATTTAGCCGTGAAAAAACTCCCAAGAATTAGAAATTTTCGGTATTCTAGACTTAATAACCCCCTTAAGTACATGACCTGATTCAAATAATTTTCGTCCTTTGACATTAGGTATTTTGACCTCGTATGAGGTGATTTTGGAGATTGGCCGAAAGCCATACTTAATAATTCTGATCATTTTTATAAATTCTCTAATAGCGTTACACTGTAAATTTATTCCCAAAAAGTACCTACTTCAGTCGTGTGGTCGCGCGCATATCGGCGAATACACTGCCCTCTATAGCTCGTGCACGGTCCCTATGGTTGGCCACTGTAGTTCACGCGTCACTGCAGCCAATATAAAATATTGTGGAGTACAACGTTGCCAAGAATACAATGAAAATTGCAACGCAAAATAAAAAATGTTTAAAACTATAATCATATATCCATGATACTGACTTATTATCAATCGAATAACTGTTTTATGTCTTCAGCATTCTCTATGAGTTGTTTTTATAGGTTTTTATAGATTATTTGTAATTTTTTGTTTTTCTTTAAAACGTTGGACATGAAGCCTCTGATAACGATTCCGGAGTCATTGACGCTCTAATAGTCCGCCATAAATTTTTCAATATTTTATTTACTAATGATTTTCAGCATGAACGATGCATAAAATGGATTCATAATTCATTTAATTATTATTCCATAAAGTTTCAGATCGCTGTGAAAACATTTTTTTCAAACACATTTTTGACTCCAAAGAAACAGTCGATCCTCCTTAAGTATTATATAATGAGTAACGGAGTGAGCACTCGATAGAGGGCGTTAACCTAATTGAAGAGTGAAATATGCAAAAGGGTCTAAGTGCCATTTTTCCTGACGCAAAAATATTTGTGCTGCAAGTTTCACGTGGAACTTAGATTCCATAAAAGCAATAATCTCCATTTCAGGAAAAATAGCACTTAGACCCTTTTGCATATTTCACTCTTCAATTGTGTATTGCAAAGGTGGTAGTGGATCGCTTTTTTGATTTATTTGATTTCAGGCTGTGTTCCAATTCATCTTAGACGTAGTATGTACTAGATACTAGACTACGTACTAACAAGGAAACCGTCCGAGGCGGCCGCTTCCGATCTTGATGAGGCTAAAGTTTATTGAAGAGGTTAAAGGACAAAATATATTTCCCTCCTACAGTTTTGCAAATTTTTAACTTTTATGTCTGAGCGGGCTACCAATGGTAGTGACGGGATAGGTCGGGGGTTATTACTTCTATGTATTTTAATGCCACTTTTCTTTTATTTACTAAAGTTCAACTTTTTATGGCTCATAATTATGACAATAATGGTATTCCGTAAAAAAATGTTTCATACAAAGTTGTTTCTTACACCAAGCACACGTAATAACGGCAATATCGCCAAATATGTGGCATCGTGGTTCCGAGTCCTGTGCATAACAAAATTCTACAGGATGTTTAAATTCAGGAGGTCTCCTGAATACATATCCACTCTTGAACCACGAATATTTAATAAAGTTAGTAAACCGTGGCGAAGAAAACTGATTATGAGTAAGGGATTGAAGTTTTAAAATATTATCTCTCGAATGAAGGTTAATGTCGTAATTGAAAAGAGTTACAATATCTGAAAACCTCCTTACAAAATTCTTCCACATTCGAAAGCCGTATACGTCTAGCGGTTGAATTAGTCCGGTGGTGCCTTCTGAAATCGTCATTAATATTATTGTCTTGTCTTCTGGTGTAGCTTCTCGAACACTTCGCTCACATTGTCCACTCCAAGAGTCCAGCAGTAAGACGCTTGTAAGTCCAGTGTTAGGGAACTAAACTTCTTGCAGCCATGTTTTCATGAGATCGGTTGTAAGTTTCCCAGATTTCGAAGCCATGAAGTATACATTTGGCGGCCTAAACACGGTTTGTTGCACTCGTTCTCCCAATTGCCCACTAGCCTCTTTTAATACCACATAAAGAGGCAACAGTAGTTTTCCATCAGCAGATATGGTGGGTTGTATAGTATAGCTATATGGGTTGTAGAAGATATTTATTGTACCACAGCTTCAATTTTTTTTTGCCCCGATGTAGCCAAAGTTCGGCCAGAATATATTTCTAAATTAAATCCACTCTGTGTGTGTGATCAGAGTTAAATACATTTTCTGGTCCATATTGTGTAATGAGTGGCTTCACTTGTTCTACGAAGGCTTGGCTTCGTAGTTTCAAACTTTCCTCACCCTGAACGTTTTTTCTTGTTACAAACTTTGTGATCTTTCGAGAGACAATTCGATATGCTCTCTTGAATGACCTCAACCATTTTTCACTTGCTTTAAAGTTTGGAAGAATCTCTACTTCTTTTGCTTGTAAAGCCCATCGTTTAAGGTCTACATCATGTACTATTATTGTCAATCTACTAGCTTCTACAAATTTATCAAAAGTATATTGCGCTATGCGTATTAATTTATCATTTTGAGTACCCCCCTCTCCTACTTGTGCAGCCCATTTTCGTAATTGTCTATCAGATTTGACTTTTCTAAACTGATGTTGAACTGCTGCTACGGTTCGACGTCTTTTCTTTCCACTGTTCCAGTAATCTACGACACTTTGTTTATATTCAAAGCTAACCGCTTCTTCATCGGGTGTACAGGGAAATGGTTCTGCAGTTATACAGGTTTCTACGTCAGGAACATACTCGACATCCGATTCCAGCCAGTCAGTATTAACAGCATGCATTTCACTATCCTCGATTGAATCTTCCAATTCTAATTTATTTTCATGTTCGACTCGAAATGATGAATCCTCCACATGCTACGTATAATAATATTTTGTAATAAATCTTTCAATTGCACTTCTGCACTATTCATTGGAGTTTCTCTTCCATTTGGTACATTGAAAACGGCCACCAATAAAGTTAACACATTGATCGGATTTATAATTGCCATAATAATAATATGAACTGCTGTGCCCCATAGAAACTGAATATTCAGACTAAAAAGCTTTCTCTTTCGCTTCCGTATATATAATGAAGTCGCCTCACAAGAGCAAAACAGACTGGAGTGGGTGGGAGGTCCGACTTCCCAAAAAGGGGCCCTCTCTCAAAGGGGCCCCCCTAAAGGGGGTAACTCTTTTCAATTACGACATTAACCTTCATTCGAGAGATAATATTTTAAAACTTCAATCCCTTACTCATAATCAGTTTTCTTCGCCACGGTTTACTAACTTTATTAAATATTCGTGGTTCAACAGTGGATATGTATTCAGGAGACCTCCTGAATTTAAACACCCTCTAGAATGTTGTTATGCACAGGACTCGGAACCACGATGCCACATATGTGGCGATATTGCCGTTATTACGTGTGTTTGGTGTAAGAAACAACTTTGTATGAAACTTTTTTTACGGGATACCATTATTGTCATAATTATGAGCCATAAAATGTTGAACTTTAATAAATAAAAGAAAAGTGGCATTAAAATACATAGAAGTAATAACCTCCGACCTATCCCGTCACTACCATTGGTAGCCCGCCCAGACATAAAAGTTAAAAATTTGCAAAACTGTAGGAGGGAAATATATTTTGTCATACATGGTTGAATTTGTAATAAAATTTCCTACATTTTTGTCCATATGACCAAACCGAAATTTCGAAAAATCAGATAAAAAAATTTTTTTTGAAAAATAATGCGTTTTTTCAAAATCTGTTTAGGGGATTTTATTACACTAAAAAAACCAAACAAAACGTACATTGAAAGTTTTCATCTATCTAGCTTCGTTTCGGAGATACCTCGAAGGGGGTGAAAGTTCAGGGGTCCATTTGACCCCTTTAAACTAAAATTGGGCAGCTATAAGAAAATACGTGTCTCTTATTTTTCGATAAACTTTAAATTTACGAAGTTTCATCAAGATCGGAAGCGGCCGCCTCGGACGGTTACCTTGTAAGTACTTCGGATTTGACCAGCCTAGAGTAGCGTACTACGCGCATGTGCAGTCAGCACACTAGCACAGTTATAATGACCGATCATCCAAGCGTCAGCGTCCTTTGACGGAACAAATTTACAACTTGTTGGTGACTGTATTTGTGTTGGTTATGGGCGCTGTACACCCGGGGACACGAAATCTGTCGCTGGTGACTTTTTTAAATGTTATTTTTAAACCTACTAACCAATGAACAATTAATTCTCATGCCCTTATTAGCTACGGGGGATCTACTCTCGTTAATGAAAGCATGAGGATTATTAATCATTGATTAGTACGTTTAAAAATAACATTTAAAAAAGTCACCAGCGACAGATTTCGTGTCCCCGGGTGTATGTACGTTTGTTTTGAGTTAATTGTTAATAATTTATAAGAAATGCCGAAATCCACAATATTAATTTAATTTAATTTTCAATAGGTAATAATCAGGCCAAACAATAACAAGAATCAATACACGTCTGACGTTTCGGTTCCTCTTCGAACCCTGGTCATTACATCTCTGAAGAGGGTTCAAAGAGGAACCGAAACGTCAGACGTGTATTGATTTTTGTTGTTGTTTGGCCTGATTATTACCTATTGAAAATTAAATTAAATTAATTTTAAACTACTACAGGCAACAGAAGTATTATCTTAAGAATGACATCCACGATAAATTTTTAATTCATCCATGACAAACGTTAACACTGACAAACACGCTACAGTTACTTGTCACCAAGGTTTTGCAAAGAATTACCGCTAGGAGTCGCTGTTTTTCAGCTCGTGCGCGGTCCCTATACCTGCCAATTCTAATTATTGCCATCAGGTGGCGTAGCAATCGTCATGCACGGTCCCTATAGGGACCGTGCACGAGCTATAGATGGCAGTGTATTCGCCGATGTGCGCGCGACCACACGACTGAAATAGATACTATTTGGAAGTAAATTTACAGTGTGACGCTATTAGAGAATTTATAAAAATGATCAGAATTATTAAGTATGGCTTTCGGCCAATCTCTCCAAAATCACCTCATACGAGGTCAAAATAATTAATGTCAAAGGACGAAAATTATTTGAATCGGGTCATGTACTTAATGTTATAGAGACAGATGACACCGAAAACGGAGAGATCGTTATAACCTGTAAAGTTGTAGCTCAAACCAGTGTATCAAATACCTATGATGTAAAGATTGTGGTAAGTACAGTAAGTTAAGTAAGAGCGTGTACGGCGTTATTCATAAAAAATTTATTCGACAATGTTTTTTTCCACATACATACGTTTGACATGTTTCAAGGTAATGCGTAATTATGTTAACTCACCAGCATCAATAATCGCTTGGCATCTCCGAGGCATACTAGCCACCAAATTTTCGGCGTGTTCGCGGGGAAGTGCCTTTCAAATGCATTGAATTTCTCAGGATAGCTGCTTCACAGTGAATTCACAGTGAAGACACGTTTTCCTTGAAGCTGCTGCTTGATGTATGTATCCTGAGAAATTCGACGCATTTGGAAGGTACTTCCCCGCGAATACGCCGAAAATGTAGTGGATAGTATGCCTCGGAGATGCCAAGCGATTATTGATGCTGGTGGGTGACTGAACTCATTATTAACATAATTGCGCATTGCCTTGGAACATGTCAAATATATGTATGTGGAAAAAACATTGTTGAATACATTTTGTATGAATAACGCTGTAGACGCTCTTACTTAACTTACTGTATATCACCTATACCGCATGTCCTATGGCCAACCGCGCAGGTGAGCTCCGACCTGAATTCTTGACTTCGGCAGTATTTATGGTACAGTTAGAGTGGGCTTCAGACGAGTGCGCTGCATAAGAACGAAAAGTGTCGACTGCTCTTCTAATAGCTGTCAATTCGGGAGATCGAAGCGTTTCGTGTAACCTCAAAATCGTAAAGTTTTGAATTAGTAGTGAATAATTTGTAGAAGAGATGAGAAATAATCATAAATAATCTTCCGAATTGACACCTTAGGTATTGCTCACGCCACTTCGTAAAACTACTTCCTAGACACGCGCGGTGCTAGCGCGGAAATAATTTCTGAAACAAATAGGCATGAGGCGTGTAATCCGGTTGGACATCGAAAAAACCCGAATGATTGTTAACTCTCACTTCTGAACATTACTTACCATTTATTCAAAGATTCACGATTTCGAGCTTATACTTCGATCTCACGAATTGATAGCCATCGGGAGATCAGACGTTTCAAACTTTTCGTAAGAACGCAGCGTAAGAGCGAAAAGCGTCGTCTGATTTCCCGATGGCTGTCAATTCGGAAGATTATTTATGATTATTTCTCATCACTTCTACAAATTATTCACTACTAATTCAAAACTTTACGATTTTGAGGTTACACGAAACGCTTCGATCTCCCGAATTGACAGCTATTAGAAGAGTAGTCGACACTTTTCGTTCTTATGCAGTGCACTCGTCTGAAGCCCACTCTAACTGTACCATAAATACTGCCGAAGTCAAGAATTCAGGTCGCAGCTCACCTGCGCGGTTGGCCATAGGACATGCGGTATATATTATCAGAATACTGTAGCAGTGGATTAATGCAATTTTTAACTGCATTAATCCACTTTACACGTTTGCGATTCTTCCATGGCAAGTGAACACTACTTGTAGGAAAGGAATAGAATTTTACTGATGGATTAATATTTCGTACACGATCTGGTGTATTTGAACAACCTTTGATGCAACAAGTTTTTTTCGAGGATGGCATTTTACAAAAAAATATTTAATTTTAATTAATAAAAAGGAATTTCACTGTAACTGCCCTTTATGCGCTTGTTAAATTCCTCCCAATTACTTTACACAACAGCTTTCAGATGGCGCCCTATTCGCCTTGCACGGTCCCTATGGCGGATGACGCGAGCATGCAGCAAAGCCGGTATAAAGGGAAATTTTGTCAAAAAAGAAAGAGTTGTATAAGTAAAGGCATGATTTCGTTTCAACAATTATTCAACTTGGATAAAGATTTTAAGGATAATATTTTTTTATCGTTCCAAATCTTTCAAATTTCAGGCTCAGTTTGAATGGACGCCAGGTAAGGTTCGGTCTTTGAGCTTTACAACTGTTTCGCTGCCGTGTTACCAAGTCTCTCACTGTTAATATGGCGTGCTAATGGTTTGCGAAGTAAAAACGAATTTCATGATAATATTACGTTGCAACCATACGGTAAAACCCAATTTACTTATTTTTTACATAATCCTTAATATTTTATCTGTCAAATTACTAGTCTTTCAAAGTCTAAAGTTGGCGGAATGTGTGTTAAAGTCAGTGATAATCTACCTTAGTACAATCGTCTCCCATAAGGCGATATGTTATAAGTGGTCAACTTTAGAATAAAATAACGAAGAAACTAGACGGTCTATATTGCTCAAATTTTCGTATTAGTTGTGTAAAGTATTCGCGTAAATCATATAAAAAAATTAGGGCTGTAAGTTGGTTTTCGTCAGATAGCCGAACCTCCTTAAGAGACTCCATAAATATGTACCTACGTCAAATAATCTCACACGTATAGTTTCACTCAAAAGTCAATCGAATTCTTTTCCATGAAAAAAAGAAACTCGATCAAGACTTTAGGGGCCATCCATATATTACGTAAGACGTTTTTGGCCTCTTTTTGACCCCCCCTCCCCCCAGTGTAAGATACTGTAAGATTCCAGATTACCCCCCCCCCCCCCCCCCTTTAATCTTACATAAGACTTAACTTTTTTTAAGTCATTCTTGAGCTTGCCGTTTATACTGCTTTCAAATATCAGATGAATATTAGGAAGAGATTGACTATATTTCGAGACGGTCCTGCTAAACAATAGCATCTTACATAGTCAGAACGAGGATGATGTATATAGGAGCTGTTTAAAATAGACTCTTCATTATTCGCTATTCTCTAATTGTGTATCAACAGCGTCTTTTATCCGAGTGGAAGCCTAACACGATTGATGTAAAGTTTATAGTCTACTACGGTATATTTCTTTATGCACTGCATCCTCGTTCTCACTCTTCGTATCAACGGAAAACATTAGAAAACTTATATTCACTCAGTTCAAGTAACTTCATTTTTAAACTTCGTTTAATAAAATATATCCTCAGTAGAGACGTCCTGCTCCTCAACCCACTCGACGTCCTCCACTCCCGTTTCACTATTTCGGAAGATGCACATAAGCTCCCGATCACGACGCAATGCCACGCGTGCAGGTCGCCTCTTCTCTGCTTGATCCTGGGTTTTGCACATTCTTTTGCAATGCAAAGATGCAAAGTACAGCGCTTCTTTCAATCTGTATTGAGTGATTTGATAGCATTTTTGGCTAGGAATTTCTAACGTAAGATGAGATCTAGACCCCCCCCCCCCCCCCCCGCCCCATTTTAAGACACTGTAAGAAATATTCATACCCCCCCTCCCTCTCAAACGTCTTACGTAATATATGGATGGCCCCTTACTGCATATTCGTAACTTAATAGACGGAGAGCTAGTGACATTTTTCAGTGATTATTTAGTTAAGGCCTATTTTTTGAGAGAATGTTGTGGGGGGCATGTCTAAGTGCCATCCGTGAGGATTAACCTTGATAGCGGTATGGGAGGCTGGCGGAACGCCCCCAACTTGTAAAAAATAGTGCACAAAATTATTATTTAGTTAAGGCTGAAATTTTGTTCACTATTCATCTGGTAGTCCACAATTATGAATATAACTTGGCGGATCGATTGGCCGGCATTAAAAGGGTGGCGGATCATCCTAAATACGTCGTGTGAACAATAAAATTTTTATTATTTAGTTAAGCCTCAATTTTTAATGTTATTGAGGCAACTGTTTCAAGTGGAAATTTAAATTGGCGGAACGAAATATTGGCATTAACTACCTGGCGGAACGGTTTAAACATCCATTGTGCGCGCCTCGATTTCGTGTTGTTTGTCGCAGAATTTTTTGTATTAGGAATGCTTCTAATATAGATAATGATTTGGTTTATTTTCTGGAATCTTTTTAGTAATAATAGTAATTTAGTTTCCCTGAAGTTAATATTTTAGCGCTCACTCAATATTGATGAGCTTCAATATGTAAATCAAACATCAGTCTTATGTTAGGACACTCAACATTTTATTTGTGATGTCAGATGTTTTAACAATTTTTAAAACGGATGAATGATATAATTTTTTTTAGAATACCCTTTTGGCATTTGACCGACGACACAGTGCTTTATACAAATATAACGAGGTGCGTGAAGTGAAAGAATATTTTTAACAGAAATTTTTTTAAAGCGAACTAATTTCTTAGAGTATTTATCGACTTACAAATATATGGTAGGTACTTCGTATAAAGACAATTTTAATACCGTCAGTTGTTCGGTCATCTAATCATCTTCTGTGTCCGGCCAGTCAGAATCGTCATCTTCGTCAACTGAATCCAGATCACTAGATGCTCGGGAGCCTACGTCTATAAATTTAAACAAATTAATTAGAAAAATGTAATATTTTTTGTTTATATTTAGAGTTAAATCTGCATACCTGATTCAATGTCACTGTTCACATTCTCAAGAGCTCAACCTTCTCAACATTCTCGAGAGCAACAACATTCTCAAGAGCTCTGCCTGGCTTCCACGCCCTTACAGGGTGTGATTACAACCCTTCATTTTTCCGTAAAGGAAAAAATAAACCATATCAGTTATTGAAGGCGTTCTATAATTATCAAAAGGCATTTGAAGACCTAGGCAAAGATGATGTTGACACTTCAGCAGTGTTTCCTGTTTTGCAAGAATTTATCTGCCGGATGTATGGTGTCAAAAACGCAGACACCGTTAATAAAGCTCGTTTGGTACTCTTTAACAAAGCTTATAAAGTTGCAGACACTCTACGTACTCATTTGCAAGAAACATCCGCAATTGCGACGCATCAAACTTGCCACCATGCTCAACTGAAGTGCAACAGCAACTACTGCGGAGCTCGTACATTACCAGTATCTGGCTAAATGCAAATTTGCAATAACCAACGGACAAATCTCCAGAAAACATGGCTGGTGCATCAACCACGGCAAGTATGAATTCGCCTGGTTTCAAGGAGATCAATTGCCTGAATTTCTTGGAGATGTACTTGTTGAAGATTCCAATAAAAGCAACAATGATTGCAACAGTGACATTGAATCAGGTATGCAGATTTAACAGTAAATATAAACAAAAAATATTACATTTTTCTAATAAATTTGTTTAAATTTATAGATGTAGACTCCCGAGCATCTAGTGATCTGGATTCAGTTGACGAAGGTGACGATTCTGACTGGCCGAACACAGAAGATGATTAGATGATCGAACAACTGACGGTAATAAAATTGTCTTTATACGAAGTACCTACCATATATTTGTAAGTCGATAAATACTCTAAGAAATTAGTTCGCTTTAAAAAAATTTCTGTTAAAAATATTTTTTCACTTCACGCACCTCGTTATATTTGTATAAAGCACTATATCGTCGGTCAAATGCCAAAAGGGTATTCTAAAAAAAATTATATCATTCATCCGTTTTAAAAATTGTTAAAACATCTGACATCACAAATAAAATGTTGAGTGTCCTAACATAAGACTGATGTTTAATTGATATATTGAAGCTCATCAATATTGAATGAGCGCTAAAATATTAACTCCAGGGAAACTAAATTACTATTATTACTAAAAAGATTCCAGAAAATAAACAAAATCATTATCTATATTAGAAGCATTCCTAATACAAAAAATTCTACGGCAAACAACACGAAATTGAGGCGCGCACAATGGATGTTTAAACCGTTCCGCCAGGTAGTTAATGCCAATATTTCGTTCCGTCAATTTAAATTTCCACTTGAAACAGTTGCCTCAATAACATATTAAAAATTGAGGCTTAACTAAATAATAAAAATTTTATTGTTCACACGACGTATTTAGGATGATCCGCCACCCTTTTAATGCCGGCCAATCGATCCGCCAATTTATATTCATAATTGTGGACTACCAGATGAATAGTAAACAAAATTTTAGCCTTAACTAAATAATAATTTTGTGCACTATTTCTTACAAGTTGGGGGCGTTCCGCCAGCCTCCCATACCGCTATCAAGGTTAATCCTCACGGATGGCACTTAGACATGCCCCCCACAACATTCTCTCAAAAAATAGGCCTTAACTAAATAATCACTGAAAAATGTTACTAGCTTTTAGTCTATAACACGTTCCGTGTCACGTGGGGCGTATACGCCCCACGCGGCGTGGTATTCATTTTTTTTGAACTGCACATATCGCGTTTCGATCAGTCACTGAAACGCGTGCCGTTGATGGGACAATTACTACTTCACTGAAGCTGGGATTTATTTAGTTCAATGTGTTTCTAAAGTACAATCAAACAAAGGAAATACGATATGTATTTGTCACAGGCAAATAGTAACTTTAGGCAAATAGCTTTTGTGGCTTCGCTCGCTCCGCCGACTCTAACCTAACCTAACCTAACACATTGAAATATAAATAAATTAGATTTGGTAGGGGAGAGGAGGGTTGTATTGCCCAGTAGGTAGGACCGCCCACCTGCATTTCTTTACAACGAATTGAAAAACAAAAATGTTTTGTTTGGAAAATTAAAGGATTCAATACTAATACCTAAATTCAATAAACATTTCCCATTTTTTTTCACTGAAATTTTAAAAAATTAGCAAAAGATTATCGGTGGAATTCTTATAAGATTTCCCAAGTCCCATTTAAGGTTTCTCGAGCGGTACAGAGGCTTTTTCCCTGCTAAAAGTTAGTCCACTGAAGTACAGTAACACTCTAAAGTATGTTCTTCGTACGATGTGGCGACAACGTTTGACGTACAGTAGTATGTGTGTATCTGTGAGTTCAAAAATGGAGCCCAAAACATCTGTACGTCATGCAAAGTAGCCACATTGACTTATCAAAGGTTAAATTCATAAAGAACAATTAATAAAAAAATAACGGGCTTCCTAATGAACGTGAAAATTGGTATAGATGATTTTAGTTCATTAAACTTGCTGTTCAAAAAAGTTCAGAATTTTGTCACTATTTTTCTCAGAAATATCGCGGTTTGTTAGCTATAACCCATAAGAACACATGTTATTTTATTATTCAAATATCTTTGCAACGAGCTTCCTAAAAGACTTGACATTTTAACTGAATTTTTTTTTTACTTCAAACTACCGAATGCAATCATTTTCAAGCATTTCTCACTATTTTTAGTATAACGCTCGAGAAACCAGGTTTTTCATCGTTCTAACTATATATCAATTATATCAAATAATGAAATATCAATTCGTCATAATTTTTTGTATTAAAAATACACATCTAAATAATTAAAAAAGCTTTTCATTAATTAATATTAATGTTTTTCGTGATGCGCGCATTTGCACGTTGCACCGCCCAGTGTGTAGATCGAATACCGACCGGGCCATTTGCTGGATCGCTCACAAGGAAACCTTCCGAGGCCGCCGGTTCCGATCTTGATGAAACTCCGTAAATTTAAAGTTTATCGAAAAATAAGAGACCGGTATTTTTTTATAGCGGCCCAATTTTAGTTTAAGGGGGTCAAATGGACCCCTGAACTTTGACCCCCTCGAGCTATCTCCGAAACGAAACGAGATAGATGAAAAGAGTAAACGTACGTGTTGTTTGGTTTATTCAGTGTAATAAAATGCCCTAAACAGATTTTGGATAAACGCATTATTTTTCAAAAAAAAAATTTTTTAATGCCATTTTTCGAAATATCGGATTGGTCATATGGACAAAAAAGTAGGAAATTTTATTACAAATTCAACCATGTATGATAAGATATATTTCCCTCCTACAGTTTTCCAAGTTTCTAACTTTTATGTTTGAGCGGGCTACCAGTGGCAGTGACGGGATAGGTCGGGGGTTATAGTCCAAGAGCCAGAGCCAAAAAAGGTCTCTGAATTTAATAAGCCCAGTCTTTTTTATAGTTTATTACAGTGGTTGTGTAGACAAACATACTGCGGTCAGTCAAGCGAAAGCTGGGGCATATGTCTCAGGGACGCTATCAAAGTTGTCGTTCCTGCCAGGGTAATAATTTGAATTTAATAAGGTTGAAAATCGGTATACAACTTGTATATTGCATATAAATAAAGGTTACGAAGTCAGTCAGCTGAATGTGGGGGCGGAGCTGGTCAGTCAGCAAAAAAAGAAATGTAAATTTCGCGCGCGCTCGGCGTTGCAGGCGATTTCAAATCAGAGTATAGGAAAGAGCGCAGGTATACTCGTAGGGGGGGTAAGAGACAATAGCTCGGGGTCTGTTCCGTCGCACCGAGCGTACATAGGTCGTAAATATCACGGACAATTCGTTAACAGCCATCTCCCGCAGTGCCCGCTTTGACCGGTACCGTCATAAAAGTGATCCGAGCTGGCTAAAGGAGAGGAGTGTCCGATACCGCCGATGAACAATTGGGGAATTTTGATACTTAGTTTTTCCATTTCGCCAGCGTCATCGACATCCTTCCCCTGGCCGATCAGGGTGCGTCGCGTCGCGTCACGTTAGCCCACGCTATCCCTTCCATTAGGCTACGATGCGAATATATAAATCGGGGCTAAAAGCGTGTCCTTCAATGTACTATCAACCATCAAGTGTCACTCAATTCGTGTTGTATTGAACAATGGTTAAACCGTAGTGAGTGACGCATGTGTTTCGTTTCAAAATGAACAAAATTTGTGTATTCTGCCTCAAGAAGTATCAGCTATTAATATCATTTACAGAGAAGACTTTAACAAATTGTAAAGCAATTTTACGAATTCGTGCAAAATATAATTTAACGTATGACAATATATCTTTGCCGTCGAATCCAGGACAAATTGAGTGCTACCATGTAGTTTGCTACAGAAAGTTTACGGCTTTAAGTAAAAAGTATAGACAAGAGTTAAGGTAAGATACAATTCAATATAAACATTTTGTGCATGCTCAAAATAGTTTATTTCGTACTTATTATCGATATGACTTGAACACCTATTGAAGTAAGAAGTTGCGTTGTTGACGTTTAAGCGAAATCAACGAATTTGATGATTCGGAGGCAGAATTTGATAATGAATGAGTTATTAAAATATTATTTGTAATGTCTATTCTGTACATATATAATACATTTTCAATATTATTATATTATAATTAATTAATAGCCTATTGAATCTAGTTCGTTAAATAATAATTTATATATTCGTATCGTAGCCCAATGGAGGGGATAGCGTGGGCTAACGTGACGCGACGCGCCCTGATCGGCCAGAGGAGGGATGTCGATGACGCTGGCGAAATGGAAAAACTAAATATCAAAATTCCCCAATTGTTCATCGGCGGCATCGGACACTCCTCTCCTTTAGCCGGCTCGGATCACTTTTATGACGGTACCGGTCAAAGCGGGCACTGCGGGAGATGGCTGTTAATGAATTGTCCGTGATATTTACGACCTATGTACGCTCGGTGCGACGGAACAGACCCCGAGCTATTGTCTCTTACCCCCCCTACGAGTATACCTGCGCTCTTTCCTATACTCTGATTTGAAATCGCCTGCAACGCCGAGCGCGCGCGAAATTTACATTTCTTTTTTTGCTGACTGACCAGCTCCGCCCCCACATTCAGCTGACTGACTTCGTAACCTTTATTTATATGCAATATACAAGTTGTATACCGATTTTCAACCTTATTACATTCAAATTATTACCCCGGCAGGAACGACAACTTTGATAGCGTCCCTGAGACATATGCCCCAGCTTTCGCTTGACTGACCGCAGTATGTTTGTCTACACAACCACTGTAATAAACTATACAAAAAACTGGGCTTATTAAATTCAGAGACCTTTTTTGGCTCTGGCTCTCCGACTATTATTACTTCTATGTATTTTAGTGCCACTTTTCTTTCATTTAATGAAGTTCAACTTTCTATGGCTCATAATTATGACAATAATGGTACTCCGTGAAAAAATGTTTCATACAAAATTGTTTCTTACACCAAGCACACGTAATGTGTGGCATCGTAGTTCCGAGTCCTATGCATAACAAAATTATACAGGATGTTCAAATTCAGGAGGTCTCGTGTCTACATATCCACTCTTGTACCACGAATATGTAATGAAGTTAGTAAACCGTGGCGAAGAAAAATGATTATGAGTAAGGGATTGAAGTTTAAGAATATTATCTCTCAATTGTGCTATCTCCGAAACGAAGCGAAATAGATGAAAAGTTTAAACAGGGTGGCCACAGAATCTGGCTGAAAAAATTCCCTGACTTTTCCAGGTTCTCCAGACCGAAAAATAAGCAAAATTCTTAATTTTTTTATATTTAAACCTCATATATTTTTTTTATTAATGCAAACATAGAACACTTTTTTTCTTAGAAATAACATTAATATATTTTTTATCACAAAAATGTCCGTTTTTTAAACATTCTTTTTTGGCAAAGATTTAATTTCATTGTTTCCTTAAAAGTAAAACCAATTTTTCTGTTGTTTCACTTTAATTCTCTCATTTCTTCGTCTATCGCAGACAATTTTTGTTGAGTTTCTTGCGATACTTTCGCTTTCTCAGCGGCCAGTGCTTTCAGCTTCAATTTTGTGAGTCGTTTTTCATTTTCTTCTTCTCCACGATTTTTTGTCTCGCATTTTTTTCTCTCTAGTACTTCGCCATATCGTTTACGAGCATTGCGACAAGAGTGCATCAACTGCTTCGTTATACCCACATTTTCCATCCCACCAAGATCAGTGACTGAATCATACACTTGTCTCTGGGCTATCAGTGATTGTTCGCTCAGATTTTCGACCAAACACTCCTTGTTGACTGAGAAACCACTTTACAACGAGGCATTTCCGTGTGATAAAATGAAACCCATTTTGAGAAGTGATCGAAGTTCCTCATAGTCTGACGTCTTGGGTATTAGCTCATGTACCCAGAGGTGATCCAATCTGATCTCGGAAGAACTCGTTAATGTTATGGAAAATAATTCAGTAGCACAAACCGCTTTGAATTGTTTATCTATTTTATCTGCAGTGATACCTGAAATCCAGTTAGACTCAGTGAAAACCACCAAAGCTAACTGCAGTCGTTTGTAGCGTAAGTTGGATTTTTTGTCACAATTTGGGGATCCAAAAAAGAAATTCCTTTTGTTAGTCTGAATTTCAATGGACTACGTGTCATCAACGAATCACGAAGTTTCTTTAGAATTTTCTTACAATCGAACTTTAAATAAAATTTTTTTTAATGCAAGGTACGTTCAAATGAAAATTCCAGATTTTACGCAAAATTCCCTGACTTTTCCCTGACTTTTTCCAGATTTGAAAAATTCCCTGACTTTTCCAGATTTTCCAGAATTCCAGAGTATGTGGCCACCCTGTTAAACCTACGTGTTGTTTGGTTTTTTCAGTGTAATAAAATGCCCTATACAGATTTTCGATAAACGCATTATTTTTCAAAAAAAGAAAATTGTTTACATCTAATTTTCCGTTAGTGTGTATAGGTAATTAATTATGTATAATTTTTGAAAGAGCAAGATAACTGACACGTTAGATTAGATCGGTGAATTTTTACTTTTTTGTTAGAATTATTTTCTTCTTTAACTTTCTTCTTCGCGTACTGTTTCCTTCAGTACTCCTCACATGTTTGCAAATCTCGTTCTACTTCGGCCATGGATGGTCCTGTCGTGCGGAATATCAGCTCCAGCGGTTTCTCGAGAGACGGCAATGATATGCGCCCGCTAGCAAGCTCCTCCACGATCTTCTCAAGAACAGGACCATCCATGCCGAAGTAGAACGAGATTTACAAAAATGTGAGGAGTACTGGAGGAAACAGTACGCGAAGAAGAAAGTTAAAGAAGAAAATAATTCTAACAAAAAAGTATAAAAATTCAGCGATCTAATCTAACGTGTAAGTTATCTTGCTCTTTCAAAAATTATACATAATTGATTACCTACACAAACGGAAAATTAGATTTAAAAAATTTTATTTTATTTTTTTTAAATAATGCGTTTATCGAAAATCTGTTTAGGGCATTTTATTACACTGAAAAAACCAAACAACACGTACGTTTAAACTTTTCATCTATCTCGCTTCGTTTCGGAGATAGCATTTGAGAGATAATATTCTAAAACTTCAATCCCTTACTCATAATCAATTTTCTTCGCCACAGTTTACTAACTTCATTAAATATTCGACTCGAAACTACGATGCCACATATGTGGCGATGTTGCCGTTATTACGTGTGCTTGGTGTAAGAAACAACTTAGTATAAAACATTTTTTCACGGCGTACATTATTGTCATAATTATGAGCCATAGAAAGTTGAACTTTATTAAATGAAAGAAAAGTGGCACTAAAATATATAGAAGTAATAAATCCCGACCTAATATCCCATCACTGCCATTGGTAGCCCGCTCAAACATAAAAGTTAGAAATTTGGAAAACTATAGGAGGGAAATATATCTTATCATACATGTGGTTGAATTTGTAATAAAATTTCCTATTGTGAGCACAATACCCTGGGCGTGGGGTAGCTCGAGGGTTCTCGGTACTCTGACGTCACCGCGCTGACCACCGGAGGACCCCGCATGGGGCCTAACCCCTCCCCCCCCCACTTTTGTGAGGGCAACAGACTGACCTGACCTGGGACGGCGAAGGGGCACTTTGGGGCATTCTTGCTGGAGACGTCGTCGGAGCGATACGTGACGTTTACATCGTTTACCTGCGTTCTCACAGTTCAGAAGTGGGATCTGAATTAAAAGTTTGCGCCCAAAAAGTGATAGTGAAGTGATTTTGTAATAGTTGCGAGTGTTATAAGGTTTGTGTAGATAATGGCAGATCGAGTACAAAGGCGGTCGCCTCCAAGATCCCGTTCTACCTCGCCTACGAGGCCTCGTTCAGGAACGCCACCGAGGTCGCGTTCGAGAACACGATTGAGATCACGCCGCGGAACACCGTCGAGGCAGCGTTCGCGATCACCTTCAAGACCGCGTTGCTCGTGGAGTCGTCGATCTCGTCGGGATTTGCGAAGTTCGGATGATAGACGCTCACATTCGTACTATACACCGCCGCCAAGACATAATTCCAGCGATAGACCACAATCACGGAGCGGAAGGAGTGAGGATTATCGCTATGAGAGTCGATCGTCCGACAACAGCGGTTCAGCAGATTGGCAAATGGCTTTTGAGAAGCTGATTAAAACGGTCCACATCGTTGCGGAATCCAGCGCAACAACGTTGTCGAAAGTCCGGAAACCAGGACCTCCACGACGAAAAGGTATTGAAGGCAAGAAATCAATCCCATCATTCGACCCGAGCGAGAAAAATCAAACCATCGAGATTTGGATTCATAAGGTTGAGGAACTAAAGAAGATTTACGGGTGGGATGACGTCACTGTGGCTAGCTTCGCTATGGAAAATCTAGCTGGAGTAGCGAGAACATGGTACAATGGGTTACTATCGATAGATTTTACATGGACCGAGTGGAAAAGAAAACTTATCGATGCATTTACCGACCACACCGAGTTGCCTGAGCGACTCACCAAAATGCTCGCACGCACAAAGTCCAGAGAAGAGACGATGATGAAATATTATTTCGACAAAGCGGCACTCGTCAACGCGTGCGGTTTTACTGGAAAGAATGCTGCTGATTGCATCGCTCACGAGATTCAAAATTATTCGTTACGAACAACGATCAAGCGCAGTAATTTCCAGAGTCCAGAGGAACTTCGTATCTTCCTGAGTAAAATGGAAGACCCGACAGAAACACCGAACGAAAAAAACAGATTTAATAAGCCTGCGGACCGTAATACGCATCAATATGGGAAAGGGAAATTTCCAGCATCATTTAAACAGGATGCACAAGAAAAGGAGAAAAGGAAAGCGGAAGATTCACTCTCGGGTCAGCTCAAGAAATCCCCAGTTGTAGAATGCTACCGGTGCGGGCGGAAGGGCCATATCGCAAGGAGATGCCATGCAGGAAATACAAGCAAAGAAGGAATAAAGGACGAGAAGAGAGTGTACAGTATTGGCACTTCACCCAAGCCAACAAGCAAACGAATCCTGGAAGCCAAACTGCAGGGAAAGTATTTGAAAGCTTATATCGATGGCGGAAGTGAGTGCGTCACCCTGCGAAAAGACGAAGCAGACCAAATGAGCTTTCATTTACAACCAACGGAGACAATACTGCGAGGCTACGGCGGAGGTATGGTTCGACCATGGGGGCAATAAAAGCAACCCTCGGAGTCGACCTGGCCGAGGGGTCAGTGGAAATCTTCGTCGTACCAAACGAGCTGCAAGGAGTTCCCTTAATAATTGGACAACCCTTCCTGGAACTACCTGGCGTCACGATGATTCAAAGAGATGGACAATTGCGGCTGTTCGATAGGACTCTGGCAGTACTGCCGGAAGTGGAGAAATTGCCGCCGCAGAAGGTGCCCATATGGTCAACAGAGACAACGGTTATCCCTCCACGGCACGCCGGAGATACCCAGGTAGCGGTAAGAACGGAATACCAAGGTGATTTATACATTGAGCTTAGCGTACGTGGCGAAGAATTGAAAGAGCATTGTATACCGCGCTGTATAATTAGTACGACTAGCGGCCGAGTGCCAATAGTCAATTTATCCGACACTCCACTTGTTGTCCGAAAAGGAAAATTAATTGCGAGGGCTGAGATTGCTAGGGGAGAGACCTCTGTTGATCAGAAAATTAGACAGAAACAGTTAGAAATTAATGCCATTCAGAAATCGACATTAGAGCAACTACCAAAGGATCATATTAAAGTCGATGAAAGTGTAAGCGATGTACACAAAGAAAAACTATACGACTTATTAGACAAATACAGGGAATGTTTCGCGTTAAACACCGCGGAATTAGGTAAAACAAACGCCGCTGAGATTCGTATCGATTTGATGAACGATTCAACCGTAACATACAGACCTTACCGGCTGTCATATCCAGAACGAGAGACGGTTCGCGGCATAATCGATGACCTTAAAAGCAATGACATTATTCGCGAATCTAACTCACCATTTGCAAGTCCTATTCTACTCGTAAAAAAGAAAAACGGTGAGAGTAGAATGTGCATTGATTATAGAGCGCTAAATGCTATCACGAAAAAAGATAGGCACCCTTTACCCCGTTGATAGAAGACCAATTAAATAATCTGCAAGGGGGTGTTCATATTTTACAAGCCTAGATTTAGCGTCGGGTTATTATCAGATACCGGTTGAGAAAGATTCCATTGAAAAGACAGCATTCGTCACACCCGATGGACAGTATGAATTTCTCAGAATGCCATTTGGCCTTGCAAATGCACCAGCCGTCTTTCAGCGTATGGTCAATAAAATACTGAATCCGTTAAGGGGACAGGCGTGTGTGCTGGCTTACATGGATGACATTCTCATTCCAGCAGAAGACATAGAGTCAGGTTTAGAAACATTGGAATTAGTTTTAAAAGCGCTAAAAGACGCGCAGTTGACACTCAAACTTCCAAAATGCACGTTCCTTGAGAGGAAAGTAGAGTATTTAGGCTATGAAGTCACGGAACAGGGTATCCGCCCAGGTAAATCGAGGCAGTGTCCAATTTTCAGGTACCGAAAGATGTTACGGGGGTGAGACAATTTATCGGCTTAGCTAGCTATTTTCGAAAATTCGTGGAAAGCTTCGCAATTATCGCAAGACCTCTCACATTGTTAACAAAGAAAACGGAACCTTGGGTATGGGGGGTCGCGCAGCAGGAAGCATTCCGGGTAATAAAGGAAAAACTGACCTGCAGACCTGTCCTCGCCCTGTACAATCCACATGCGGAAACCGAAGTTCACACGGACGCGAGTAAGATAGGTTTAGGCGGTATTTTATTACAAAAGCAGACTGAGGGTACATTGAAGCCGGTAATCTATTTCAGTCGTCAAACTTCAAAAGAGGAACAACGATACCATTCGTATGAATTAGAAACATTAGCCGTTGTGAGCAGCCTTCAAAGATTTCGCGTTTACATATTAGGAATTAAATTAAAAATCGTAAGCGATTGCAGTGCTCTGAGAGCAACGTTTGTAAAGCGCGATCTTTTGCCTCGCGTCGCGCGCTGGTGGATTCAATTGCAAGAGTACGATTGCAAAATAGAATATCGATCGGGAGCAAAGATGCCGCACGTTGATGCTTTGAGTCGAAAGCCTATGCAAGGAAATGACAACCAAGCGGAAATAGATGACGTAGGTTTGTTACACATTGAGTTGGGCGATTGGTTGTTAACTGCACAGTTGCAGGATACGCGTCTTTCGTATGTGCATGAGGTGCTAGATAGGGATGCGAAAGATAAAGAAGAGCAGCAGATCAAGAACGAGTTCGTACTCAAAGATAACAGGGTATTTAGAAGCACAAAAGACGGTGCTCGATGGGCAGTACCACGATCTGCTCGCCGACAGATAGTTAAACTGTGCCATGACGAAATTGGACACGTAGGTTTCGATAAGACGTTAAAAAAAGTTCAAGCTAATTATTGGTTTGCATCAATGAGACGGTACATCAAACGGTACGTGTTTGCGTGCCTTGAGTGCCTGTATAGTAAAGAACCTACTGGGAAGCGGCCAGGTATACTACACCCCATTGAGAAGGTTCCAGAACCATTTCACACTGTACACGTAGACCACGTTGGACCCTTCTTAAAGAGTACGACAGGTAACACGCAACTACTTGTAATTGTCGATGCGTTCACAAAGTTCGTGTTTGCGAAGGCTGTAAAAAGCACTAAGGTACTATATGTCGAGCGGTTTTTCAAAAATATTGGCGACACATTCGGGTTTCCCAAACGCATCATCAGTGATCGTGGAAGTACGTTCACTAGTAAGAGATTCAAAGAATTTTGTGACGAAAAGGGTATCAAACACGTGCTGACTGCCGTAGCTACTCCGAGAGCTAATGGTCAGGTAGAACGATATAACAAAACTATTTTAGATACGTTGACCACGAGCCTCGAAGATGAATTCCGATGGGATCAGCAGTTACCGTAAGTAATCTGGAGAATAAACAATACTACGAATAAGGCAACGGGTAAAGTTCCATCGCAGCTAATGTTCGGGTATAAACCGCGAAGCGGAGCAGAGTCAAAAATCCTTAACCAGTTATAGACTAAGAGCTAGCAACGTCACGAAAAAGTTAATTTTAGTTCGGCTGGTTTTTTGATATATCCTTTCTTATTGAAGTTAGGTAGGGATGCAGTAGGTCTGGCACCTCTGGGAGCGGTTGCGTTTACTTCTGCGCATCCCTTCTGTACAAGTAAAAAATAGGGTAAAATATAGGATTATCTCGAAATTGATTGCAGGTATCGAAGAAAAGTTTAGATAAAAAGTGTTTATCTATATTTTTACTGTAAAAAAGTTGCTACGCATTTTTCACATATCTCCACTGCGTTTCGAGATAATCGAGTTCAAAGTTAAACAGAGACTGCGGCATCTGTCCCACTTTTACCCTAGGCATTTTGAAATCATTTTGATAAATTTTTTTTTTTCATAATTTTGTATGTCTTTTTAGTAATAGAAATTTATAATTGCTAGACAGTTTTGTTGTTGCTAACAGTGCGCCAGATCCAATTTTAGTTATTAAAAATAATAATTTTCAAGCCATTGTAGTATAGCTGAAATTTTAACATAATATAGTTCTGTAATCAACGAATATACTATTAATTAGCCACATGGAAATTCCGTTGTTTAATTAGGAATCAGACCAATTTAAGTCTCGGGGAGAATAGGTGAGTTAGAAGAGTGCGGCAGCTTATTCGTTGGTTGCGGGAGAGAGAGATAACTGTACAGAGAGAGCAGAAGGGATGCGCAGAAGTAAACGCAACCGCTCCCAGGTGCCAGACCTACCGCATCCCTACCTAACTTCAATAAGACATGAAATATCAAAAAACCAGCCGACCTAAAATTCATTCTCGAAAACGTTGCTAGCTCTCGGTCTATTAGGGGATAGTACAAATCAAATAGATCGCGAGCAGATTCGAGAAGAGGCGTTAGGAAATATCCAAAAACAACAATTAGATCAGGCGAAGAGGTACAATAGAAAGAGAGCTCTCCCCAGGCAATTTAAAGCGGGCGACTTGATAGTGGTAAGACGAATCATTAGTAATAATGACGGCGCTAGTAAAAAGCTCTTGCCAAAGTACGCTGGGCCATATGTTGTCACGAAAGTATTGGACCGCGACCGGTACGTAATTGAGGACGTAAAGGGAGCCGAACGGACACAGAAACCTTACTGTGGCGTCGTCCCTGGCGAAAGTTTAAAGCGCTGGTGTACGACAATCAGCGACTCTGAGACGGACAGCGGGAATGAAGGAATAACTCATCCAAGTCCGAATGATATGTAGCAGCATAAGTGATACCGTCTCAGGACGAACCAATACTGGTACCAGGAGTAGTATAGACCATAAGAGTAGTATCTACCAAACCCAAAGTATTATTTTAGAGTCATGCAAGAGAACTGCGAAGATCGTGGATTCGATCAAGCGCTATTTTGCGGTGGTTCGCATGCACTCTGGTACAAATCATACATAAGAGCTGCGAAGATTGAGCATTCGATCAAGCGCTATTTTGCGGTAGCTCGTATGAATTGTATGGCGCACATGTATGAGAACTGCGAAGATCGTGGACTCGATCAAGCGCCGATTGGCGGTGGTTCACATGTGTTGTAATATAACGAAATGGGTGAAGTAGTATAGTTTGCACAAATCATACATAAGAGCTGCGAAGATTGGGCATTCGATCAAGCGCTATTTTGCGGTGGCTCGTATGAATTGTATGGCGCACATGTATAAGAATTGCGAAGATCGTGGACTCGATCAAGCGCCGACTGGCGGTGGTTCACATGTGTTGTAATGTAATAAAATGAGGGCATGATGCACGTGAGATTTAGGAAGGAAACAGCAACAGCGATTGACTAGAGTCATGGTGGGTCTACCGGTAATTGACTAAACAGCATTCTTAATAAATCATGTCTGTTCACAGAAGAACGTAGAATAACTCGAAGCATGGCTACCAAGGGATGTCCGGATAAGTAACAGTTCGCGGGGTCGCCAATCCTGTCAGAATGGCCGAACTGTGAGCACAATACCCTGGGCGTGGGGTAGCTCGAGGGTTCTCGGTACTCTGACGTCACCGCGCTGACCACCGGAGGACCCCGCATGGGGCCTAACCCCTCCCCCCCCCCATTTTGTGAGGGCAACAGACTGACCTGACCTGGGACGGCGAAGGGGCACTTTGGGGCATTCTTGCTGGAGACGTCGTCGGAGCGATATATATACATGACGTTTACATCGTTTACCTGCGTTCTCACACTATATTTTTGTCCGTATGGCCAATCCGATATTTCGAAAAATTAGATTTAAAAAAATTTTTGTTTCAAAAATAATTCGTTTATCCAAAATCAGTTTAAGGCATTTTATTACACTGAAAAAACCAAACAACACGTATGTTTACACTTTTCATCTATCTCGCTTCGTTTTGGAGATAGCTCGAGGGGGGTCAAAATTCAGGGGTCCATTTGACCCCCTTAAACTAAAATTGGGCAGCTATAAAAAAATAGGGGTCTCTTATTTTTCGATAAACTTTACATTTACGGAGTTTGATCAAGATCGGAAGCGGCGGCCTCGGAAGGTTCTTCAGTTGCGAGTGAGGTTAGGTACCTATTGTGTTGGCGTTTGCCAGTCAGTGAATTAAATTCACGTAAGTAAATTGGTTTAATAAGTAATTAAATAAAGAAGAAAAAATTAAATTAAAATGGTTATTGCAAATAATAAAAACATAATATTTGTAATAAATGTTTCGTAACGGAAATAACCCAGGTATAGCGGACCGTTAACGAGGCACCCCCGATGACGCATGGACAACCGTACTGATCTACCAGCTAACGGAATGGCAGGCTGTGACGAGGCACCCTGAATGACGCATGGACGACCGTACCGATCTACCTGCTAAAGATGCTCAGGAAGGGCTGTGATTAGTTCGGGACTAGGAACGAGCTTGTGTATAAAAGATGGCTCGATTAGCTTAGCAGGGCAGTACTTCTTCGATCATCGTACGAGTGTCATCGAGCTACGACAAGGAGCCAGAGTTGCAGCGGTTAAACCAAGAATCATTAGTAGAAGGACACTCAGAATTCGATTCGCATTAGTAGAAGGACACTCAGAGTTCAATTCGCATTAGTATCTTGAAATACTTCTTACATATTTAATTGTAATATTTAATTTTTATATGTTGGGCGGTATTTGAAGCAAGCTGGGCGGTCTTACATGCATCTGTGCAATGTATCGCTCATTTGCCGATTGTATAAAATATGTTCATATCATATTTTGTAGAAATAAAAACTTTATATATGTATGAAAAAATTGAAATAGACACTACAAAAGATCCCTTGAAAACAGTTTTGTGCATTAAATTTTATTTTAATGTAATAAAAATCTCCCAGTTTCCTTAGGAGGGCGGTACATCCATCACCTCCCCTAAGGTTAGATTAGATTAGGCTAGGTTAGGCTAGAATCGGCGGAGCGAGCGAAGCCACAAAAGCTATTTGCCTGCGACATAATATACAGTATGTCCCGTGGATATATAACGCAAGTATTTGCATTTCCCCCACATTTGACTTTGGTAGTGCTTGGAACGGTGCTGTAGTTAGAGTTGGCTTCAGAAGAGTGCGCTGCGTTCTTACGAGCCGTGTTTCCGCGCGAAACCTGTATGATTATTTCTCATCACTTCTACACATTATTTACAAATTCAGTTAATTTCGAGGTTAGACGCTTCGATCTCCCGAATTGACAGTTCCCGGGAAATCAGACGTTTTACACTTTTCGCTTTCGAAACATGGCTCGTAAGAACGCAGCGCACTCTTCTGAAGCCAGCTACAGCACCGTTCCAAGCACTACCAAAGTCAAATGTCAGGGAAATTCAAATACTTGCGTTATCCACGGGACATACTGTATATTATTTCAGTGTTATAGGTTAAGATATTCAGCCAGGTATTTGTTAAACGAATTCCTAGAAAAATAAATGTATTGCTTTGTTGTGTTATGCATCTTAAACCATACACCCTTTCCTTGATAATTATGATTTTTGCACCATTTTAATCATTGTCAGGCATACGCCAGAAACAAAACAATACAATTGTAAAGCGTGGGGCGTATACGCCCCACGTGGCCTAAACGGAAAGTCTTCAAAAAACGGTCTGGCACGGAACGTGTTAATATTGTTCGAATTTCATAAAAGATATATGATAAATAAATTACTCACTTTATGAACGTCATCTATTTTACTTCCAGGTGTAGCAGAAAGTCCCAAAATGCGGAAATACTGATTACGTTCAGACAGCAGTCGTACACTCTGAAAATCGAGTATCAATTATAGGATGGAAAAGTTTATCATACACGATTTGCAGACGCACATTCCGTCCATGCTTACCTCGCAGTATGAATGTTTACCCAAAGCTCTATGTGCCTCATCGAAGATAACGCATTTGATCAGTTCCGCAGGTACGATATTCTTTTCCAGATCCTTATGAAACACTTGTGGTGTGGCGAATATTACTCGTTTCTGGAACCAAGATCCATGACGAAGCTTTTGATTCTTAGCGCCTGTAAAGGAAAATAGATTCAAAATGATTGATTTAAAATCTCATCAGTATAAAATGCAAGAAAAGGCTTTCTTCTCTTATTGTTAAACAAAAGCGATGTCACGAGTTATCTAGGGTATCAATAAAACAATTGACTAAAGTCACTTCGCAGTATGAATATCAATACCTTACTTTGAAAACCTCGTAAGTGCAATTTTTGAAAAAAATGCCATTTATAGCTTACTGCATTAAGGTTTAAAATCTGAACACAGTAAGCTATAAATGGCATTTTTGTCAAAAATTGCACTTACGAGGTTTTCAAAGTAAGGTATCGATATGGAGAACATTCTTTTTCCTCTTATATGAATGTCTGCATTAAGAGTTATACTGTTACACGCTTTCTAATTTTCTCCACAGAAAATAGTTCTGTAGAAAATTAGGTATTCTAAATAGAGATCTGGTATAAGAAACTATCTGATATATCGGGCGCCCAAGAAAATAGGGGTTGAAATACCCTGAAAATGGATTTTTTTATCATTATCAAAAATTTGTAATCAATGAAGCAGAATAGTAGCTTTTTGAAAAGATTTAAAATTAAAGCTCGAACCTTTGTCTTCATTTACTTTAATTTAAATTTTTCTTTATTTTATTTTAAAAATTTCAGAATTTAAAGTGCAGTTTCTGTAGAAGCTTATCCTCATAGAAGGGCAAAGCACTGTCTGTCAAAATGATGGTATGTGTGATGTGGGGTTAAACGTGTTTTCTTTTCTGTACAGTTTTTATTGCTTTCTGAGCTTATCCAGTTTTTAAAAAAATGTACCTAAAAATTTGTTGGGTGTCAGATATAATTTTGTTATATAAATTTGACTGTGGGGGTGACTTCAATAAAATTGCACAATTTCTTGAATTCTTGAACTAAAGACAAAGTTTCAAGCTTCAGTTTTAGACATTTCAAAGTTTCTCACATATCTAGTTCAGGTTATGAGTTTATAAAAATGGTCACAAAAGCGTCCTTTGATGAGAGCATTCAACTCTTATTTTTTTGGAATCCTAACATGATGAATAATTTTTTATATCAGATTCGTATAGGGCAAACTTAATTTATTTTAAAAAAATCCTTCTTTACATGTTCCGTGCCATGCGCCGCCATATGGCGGCACATGAACAAGAACTTCACAAATCATGCGCCACTGGGCGGCACAAGAATTTCCGTTATAGAATTCATGCGCCGCCACGTGGCGGTGCATGAATAAACCTTACCACCTGGTAGCGCAAAGTAAAACTAGTTAATCGGTATTGAAAAATAACCAATACGACAAACTTTACCAAAATTATAAGCCTGACACGCACAGGCAGACCTGTGATCTCAGGGCCTGGCACTCACCGGCCGAAACAGTGAAAATTCCTTAGCACAGAACGTGTTAACAAAAGTATAAGAAATTGGTTAACAAATCTGACAAAGCATCATCGATAATACCAATCAAATAATTTCGTACCAGTAAGCTCGATGGTTTCAGAACTGGGAATTCCCATTAATTCGTGACATGCCCTCATCTGCTGTGTGACAAGTGGTTTCGTAGGTGCCAAGAAGACTATCTTTCCTTGCGGATACCATCGCCAAAAATTGTACATCACAACTGCAGCAATGAAAGTCTTTCCTAATCCTGTTTAAAAATAATATGCTGATAATAAATTAACTAAATATGAAATTAGAACTGTTTACAGCAATCTTAAATCTTTGTCTTAACTGTACAATATTTACCTGTTGGTAAGCATATTAACGTATTATTGTATAACGCAGTTTGAACAATATCAAACTGATATTTTCGAATGGGATAATTCGTTGGATAAACCCATTTCTGACCCGCTGACAAATCAAAACCTTTCGTACTTTCATCAGTGGAATAGAGAGGAGTTTGTAATATCAAGTTCATGATGAAAAGTACAGTGACATGGACTCTAAAACGAAAGCATTATAGCGTTGTTATTAATACTCTGAGAACATTTTCGTATAAAAGAATATTCTTCAAGAAAGTTGTTTTTATTTCACGCGTACTTTTAATACGCAAAGGATATTGTCCACCTACAAATAACATAATACACTGGCTCTATCATTTGAATGCTCTTTTTTAATTAACTCTCTTTTCATGTACTTAACATATGATTCTTTGATGCATTATACCTTATTATCGAAAACTTCAACAACACAAAAAAATCGAACTTAACTGTTCACTAGAAATGAGAGTGGAGGCCCACATTCAACAAACCGATCTACTTACATAGATGGTGCCAGGGGCCCCTTTTTCTAAGGCCCGGTTGCACCAACGAAATTTGAAAGTTAAGCTTGACTTATCTGCAGTCAAAGCCAGCCCTATGAAACTACCGTATTGGGACCGTGCAACTGGTTGGAGGGGATACGGCAAACGATCGTGCGTAACTAGTGGTGAAGTCTAGAAGTTAGTAGGCACGTCTCTCCATAGAATATCAAGTGTAATTGTTTAAACATGGGTGTGCGCAAATGCTGTGTTGTTAGTTGTGGAAATACTTCAAGAAACAGCAAGTATAAATTCTATTATTTCCCAAGAGCTCAGCATAAGTTGATTCAAAGGGAAAAGTGGATTGCCATCGTAAGAAAGCAGAAGTAAGTATCATAACCTCAATTGTTCATTCGAAAAATATATACACGATAAATCATTTAAAATGATTATTAAGTTTTATTAAAATAAAGAGTAAGTTAATTCTTTACTTTTTAGTGGATATGAATGCAGTTGGAACCCCAAACCAACAGAAACAATCTGCGCAGTTCTCATTTTATCGGGGATAAAAAGAGAGACGAAGAACTGAGTCCCAATTATGTACCAACGAAGTTTATTTCAACTAATGCTGGACAAACCTTGAATGAAACTGCAGCTCTAAAAAGGTAATTATTCTATTCTTATTATTAAACTAAAACTAATACAGTTAAATGTAACAATTGACAAATAATTTCAGACACCAGCGTTTCCTAAAGCGTAGGATACCGTCAGGATTGTCAGTGGTGACTGCAAACAGTATGAACTCCGAAAGTGATGTAAATGCCGAGGTTCCAATGGATTCCACTTCAAAAGGAGAAGAAAATGATATGTGTGGTAAACGTGATCAAGAGTGTCAAGCAGATATTTTTGTGCCGTGCGATAAATTTGAAAAACTGTTATGTTGTAATAGATTTAGCTTTGGACGTAACACCTGTGAAGCTGAAACTCAAACTGAAATCAATATGCCAACTGGTACAATAGAAAGAAATTGTTCGAAGAAGTTCAAAAATAAAAGGTGGTGGCACACTGCAAAAAGATTATGTCGATACGGGAGTTGGATCTGATTCTGTATACAATGAATTTGATGATGGAATTAATTTCCAAGGATCAGTTGAAAACGATGAACAACTGACAGATCTTGCTGGTGTGTCATTTGATACTTTCAACTTTTTGATGGAGAAACTGACTGTGTCAGAAAAAATCCAAATTCCAAAAAATATTAGGCTGTTTATTTTTCTTTTCAAAATGAAAACTGCTTTAACATTCGCAGAAATTAGCGCAATATTTTCTATTCATAGAACAACAGTTTCCAGGATCTTTTATTCAACTTTGGAAAGTCTAACTCAAGCGACTGCAACTTTAGTATTTTGGCCAGACAAATCATGTGTTCGAGCAACAATGCCTGATTCCTTCAAGCCACAGTACAGTGATACTCGAGTCATCATTGACTGTACCGAGTTCAAAATAGATATTCCTTCTACATTGGATGATCGAGTTTTTTGTTATTCTCACTATAAAAAGGGGTTTACTATTAAAGTGTTGATTGGTATTACTCCTGGTGGTTTTATCTGTTTTAAGTCTCCTGCAGCCGGTGGCTGAAAAAGTGATTCTCAAATAACAATCGAATCTGGTTTCATTGATTATTTAGAAGAAGGAGATACAGTACTAGCAGGTAAAGGATTCCCGGAAATTAAAAATATTATTGACAGTCAAGGTAAAAAAGTGATTGTGATTATGCCACCATTTTTAGAAAAAAAAAAGAATTTTCAAGAGAAGAAACTAGGGACACTTATACTGTGGCTAGAGTTAGAATTCACGTGGAAAGGATAATGCAACGTTTGAGGACTTACCATATTTTAAATAAAATACCGGAACATTTATTCGATCATGTTGACAGTATTATACATATGTGCTGTGTACTTGTTAATCTACAACCGCCAATATTTGCATCAATGTAGTAAAACATATGTTCAGGAATTTTATTCAAGATCTGATGAGTTCTTAAACGCTGCATGATTCTTTCGACGTGTATTCTAACTTTTGCAGTAGAATAAGTTTGTTCAGTTTTCTCTTTGGAAAAGTGAAAGTTCTTTTCCAAAAAAGGTGGCATAACTAGAATTACCTTTTTCCCTGCGCTGTCGAGTGTGGTTTTTATTTCTGGAAATTCTTTATCCGCCAAAACTATATCGCCGGCCTGTAACAAGTCTATGAGACCGGTCTCAATTGTTATCTGTGAGTCACTGTTTCTACCGCCCTTATTTTTTATAATGTGAGTAACAATACACACGATCATCAACAGCAGAAGGAACGTCAATTCTGAACTCAGAGCAGTCAATGATCACTCGAGTATCGGCATATTGGGCCTTGAAACAATCAGGCATTGTTGCATTTCCAAAAGTGAACAAAAAATTAGGAAATGAAAATGATCAAATGATACACCAGTACGGTCTATGAGTTGTTCATCGTTTGTAACTGATCCGTGAAAATGAATTCCTCTATCTTTACATTCATCCACCGCTGAATCATTTCCAACTGCCACATCTAAAGTAACCTTCTGCGCTGTTCCGCATTCTCCTATTTGCTTATTGTAATTCTATACATATAAATAATTGCTATAAAATACACCTGATAATATTGCATTTTTTATTGTATACTAAGGGGCTATCGCCCTAGTACCGCTGTCGCGGCGCTCCCCCAAGCTTTTGCAGCAGCATGACGTCGTTGCTGTCTTCTCCATTCAATATGTCGCCGTCCTCGTCTTCGTCGTTGTCGTCCTCCTCGTCGCCGTCCTCGTTGTCTTCATCTTCGTCGTCGCCGTCCTCGTTGTCCTCATCCTCGTCGTCGCCGTCATCGTCGTCAATTAGCCAAAAAATGAGAAAAAAGTCTAAGAAAATATCAACACCAGTAAACTTACGTTTCGGATTAGCAATGCAATTACTACTCGCCATTGTCGTCGTCTTCGTCGTCGCCGTCCTCGTCATCAATTAGCCAAAGAAATGAGAACAAAGTCTAAGAAAATATCAGCACCAGTAAACTAACGTTTCGGATTAGCAATGAAATTACTACTTTGATCCCTTTTTTCTTTCTAATATCTTATAAACTTCTGGTAAATAGTGTGTGAAATAAAAACTTTCACATTGTAGAACAACTCTTTCTATAAATGTTTCATCACGATGAACAGGTACGCAATAGCTTCCTAATGGCGACCAGAGAAATAAATCGCAGACACTTAGTCCACTAATATATAATTGGATTTGGCACTGTGTATAATATATGTGACTTTCTTTCAAACAAATGGATCCATCTCTAAATTCTAGATAGCTAACATTGCATACATCTCCATCTACTATTTGCTTTTCTTCGCAGCTGATAGGACACTTAAATTCAACAATTTTTAAAATCATGCCATCTTTAACAATTCATTAGGAGCCGTCCGGCAATTAGCCTTCCGAGAAAAGTACGGGATTGCGAGCGCATTCACAGCTCCTGCTTGGTTTTAACATTTTCATAACTTCAATTTTGAAAGTGGACCGCTTTATTCACCTTCTGATAAATTTACTTGAAAAATAATTTCTGTTGAAGCAATTGTTGGAACGCGTTATGCAAAAGTGGATTAAGCGACATGCTATGCCATAACGCTTAATCCGTTATTGCATAACACGGTAAAATTGTATCCAAGGTATCTGCTGGGTAAATGTAACTCGTTCACTACCAGCCACCACCGCTGCCGAGTTAAAGTACATTATATGGCAGTCAACGTATCTGAAGGTGAAACCGGCCCTAAATGTTATACTTACTGTTTATTGCAATTCTATACATATAAATAATTGCTATAAAATACACCTGATGAAAAACATTCATATTGTTGTTCACTAATTGGTTTTGCCGAGGATTTCTATATTTTTATCGTATTTGGTACTGTATAAAAGTGCCGATTTTTTGCCGACTACTGCCACCAGGTGTCACTGTACGGATGTTGCACGGTCCCAATAGCTAACCGCACACAGCCAATATTATGCACAATAATATTGAAAATATAGTAATTTTACAATATTATTGATGGTGTGCGGAGTGTATTGATGGATTGACGATACGTATTGATGAAAATCTAGATATTTGGAAATATTTCCATCAATATAGGGATATTGACAATACTATTGAACGTTTACGGCAACTGATAGGTTACGTGCAACTATAGGTTACGTGTGTCGCGTCTGCATCCAGACTTGACCTAAAATCCCCATAACTTTTGGAAGTTACTAGATTTTTGGCGGCGCATTCAAACTCTTTGTATTAACCTCTAATTATTGTCATTTTATTAAGCAAGTAAGGTATAGATGGATTGTAATAGAGAGAAAGAACGAGAACGTCGAAGACTGCGTGATAAGTTAAATAAGTCGCAGGCCACCGTGGTTTCTATTCGCGAGATTATAAACACCTTTATTGCGTGATGGACAGGGGATCTGAGTCGCGGGCCGCTGCGAGCTCCGTTTGTAAATATGGTATCCCCTTTCGCGGACCGATAGGTCGTAGTTCATTTACCTAGCAAGAACAGTTCTCCTTTCTTTGACTAACGTAGGCGTGCGCGCATAAGATTTGTTATCGATACGCGCTTCGGATTGCGGGAGTTCGTGCGCGGCAGACCCACGGTCAATGAGGGCATGTTTTCTTTCGAGTGCGTGGGATTGTGCGCGCCAGAATCAGGGTCGATACGTGCTTTCTTCGCACGTGGACGCGTGGAGCGTGGATTAGATCATTGTGCGTAGACGAAGAAAGTGGGAGTAGAGTCCTTGACTACGACTAGCGTCGAGTATCAGATTGGTTCCCCACATTAGCGTCGAGTATCAGATTGGTTCCCCACATTAGCGCTGAGTATTTGATTGGTTCCCCACATTAGCGCTGAGTATTTGATTGGTTCCCCGTTGTTACCGAGAGGCGGGGACTTTTGATTTAAAAGGATGCACTTTGCCGCTCGAGGTGCACTCAGATACCGATTTATAACGACAAATTATATTCCAACTATGTGTTAAAATATAATTCATTGGTGATCACCTAATTCTTGGATTAAGTTTTCATTTCTCCACCTGCAATAAAACTCTTCATCTCCCGATCCCGCTCTTTCCGAGCAGAGTGGTTCAGCACTCCACGGGCACGGACCTGCCCCCTACAAACGGACCAAGAAGACCAGCCCGGCACGCAACACGTGCAACACCCGGGGACACGGTATCTGTCGCTGGTGACTTTTTTTAAACGTTATTTTTAAACGTACTAACCAATAATTAATAATCCTCATGCTTTCATTAACGAGAGTAGACGCCACCGTAGCTAATGAGCGCATGAGAATTAATTATTCATTGGTTAGTACGTTTAAAAAAAGTCACCAGCGACAGATGCCGTGTCCCTGGGTGTACCGTATGTCCGCGATCATTTGAACCATAGGAAAATTGCGAGTTTTGCATGAGCACCCCTTTGGGTCTCCTCGTCCAATAGAATCACCGGAGAAGCGTGAATGCGCATGCGTAGTCATCCGCGAGTGTGGCGTCGTCAACAAGTTCAGATCGGTAATCGAAACTTGCTGACGACGCTACACTCGCGGATGACTACGCATGCGCATTCACGCTTCTCCGGTGATTCTATTGGACGAGGAGACCCAAAGGGGTGCTCATGCAAAACTCGCAATTTTCCTATGGTTCAAATGATCGCGGACATACACCCGTGCTCACGGAATCTGTCGCTGGTGACTTTTTTTAAATGTTATTTTTAAACGTACTAACCAATGATTAATCAATCCTCGTGCTTTCATTAACGAGAGTAGACGTCACCGTAGCTAATGAGGGCATGAGAATTAATTGTTCACTGGTTAGTACGTTTAAAAATAAGGTTTAAAAAAAGTCACCAGCGACAGATTCCGTGAGCACGGGTGTACGGTACACCCAGGGACACGGCATCTGTCGCTGGTGACTTTTTTTAAACGTACTAACCAATGAATAATTAATTCTCATGCGCTCATTAGCTACGGTGGCGTCTACTCTCGTTAATGAAAGCATGAGGATTATTAATTATTGGTTAGTACGTTTAAAAATAACGTTTAAAAAAGTCACCAGCGACAGATACCGTGTCCCCGGGTGTTGCACGTGTTGCGTGCCGGGCTGGTCTTCTTGGTCCGTTTGTAGGGGGCAGGTCCGTGCCCGTGGAGTGCTGAACCACTCTGCTCGGAAAGAGCGGGATCGGGAGATGAAGAGTTTTATTGCAGGTGGAGAAATGAAAACTTAATCCAAGAATTAGGTGATCACCAATGAATTATATTTTAACACATAGTTGGAATATAATTTGTCGTTATAAATCGGTATCTGAGTGCACCTCGAGCGGCAAAGTGCATCCTTTTAAATCAAAAGTCTCCGCCTCTCTATTATTTCGATAACCGATCTGAACTTGCTGACGACGCCACACTCGCGGATGACTACGCATGCGCATTCACGCTTCTCCGGTGATTCTATTGGACGAGGAGACCCAAAGGGGTGCTCATGCAAAACTCGCAATTTTTCTATGGTTCAAATGATCGCGGACATACGGTACATAACCAAATTCCGATCGGTGGTTCGAAACAGAGGAGCAACTCTCGAAAGTCTCAAAATCTCGAAGGCATTTTTCGATTATTTATACTTGTTTGTGGCTCACAGTGGTTGTTGAATTAAGATGGAGGATGATTTAAGCGACCAAGAAGTAAATGAAACGAATGAAAAACGATTATTAAAGGAATTTATACACTTGTGGGGGAAACGCTGCCAGTGTTATGGGATACCTCTAGGAAAGATTACCATAATAAAGTAAAACGTAATTCTGCGTTAGATATATTATTAGAAGTGTATACAAAGATAAAACCAGGATGCACACGGGATGATGTAAAAAAAAACTAAATTCTCTGAGAACAAACTTCCGAAAAGAAATGAAAAAAATTGTACAATCAAAAAGGTCCGGGGGGTGCTGGAATTTCAGATATTTATACGCCCACATCGTGGACATATTATGAATTACAGTTTCTTAGAGAACATGAGCAGCCAGAGCAGAAAAGGCAGGTTTGTATAATCATTTGTCTTGTTGCTTTAATGTTAGTAGACATTTTTTATGTGTAGAATTTGAATATGAGTATTATGTCGTAGGCTGAGTCGTAGATGTATTGAAATAACGCAGATTTTTTCAAAAAGCATAGTTTTATTACCAAGTAGGTACTATTACAATAATAATGATAGAGATAATTTAAATATTGCCTTCATTACAGAAATAATTGCGGAATTTTTCCCTTATTAGTTTGGCATCTGTTCCAGCATTTCGACTCAAAGTAGCTTGTAAGTTCATTAGGCAGTCGTTCGTTAAGTCCTCATTTCGTTGTAGATAGGTAGACTCAGATTCTTTGATTAAAAAATTATGCAGGTAGCAACAAGCCAAAGTTATCTTAGTGGCTTTTTCCGGATCGAGGTTCATGGGTTTTTGGAAAACTCCAAAACGGTTTGCTAATATGCCGAAGGTACACTCAATTGTTGAACGAGCTTTTGACAACCGATAGTTAAATGTTTGTTCATCATATGGCTACAATTTTTCTGTCCAAACGGTTTCATTAAGTTCGGGCCAAGAGCGAATGCTTCATCGGCAACAAACACAAATGGGAATACTTGTGTTGTATTTGGCAATGCAGTGGGGTTAGGCAAATGCAGATCTCCTCGTTCATACCTTGTCCAAATTTAGAATAAAATAGAACACCCCCGTCAGATATGCGACCGTTCATTCCGACATCTACCATCAAAAACTCTCTTTTTGCATTAGCCAAGGCCAATAAAATAATACTGTAAAATCCTTTATAGTTAAAGTATCGGGCGCCTGAATGAGATGGTTGCTTTATTGAAATATGTTTGCTGTCTAAGGCGCCTGTACAGTTCCAGAATTGATATTTATGTCCGAATTCCTCTGCAATTGTTGTCCATTCTTCAGGGGTTGATGGTATCTGTAACAAATAACAAACATTCTATATCGATATGAGTTACTAATATTCCTATTTATTATTGTAGAATAATTAAAAACTGTTAGTATCTACTGTTCAGTACTCATGTAAAAATTATTTCATTTTTTCAGGAAGAGGAAGAATTGTATGATATTACACTAACAGAATCAGACGATACCAGCCAGTCTAATCAAAATGATGATATTGCTTATTCAACTTCATCTATGGCTCCACCATCATCTTTACCAGAATCAAGAAAACGAAAAATGAGATCTAGTGATAAACAAACCGAACTACTTGAAAAGGCCTGTTCATATCTTGAACAGAGTAACAACCCAACGTCATCAGACGCTAACGATGACGAATTTCAAGTGGCTAGACTTTGGTCAAAGAAATTTAAAAAACTACAACCTTTGCAGAAATTATATGTAGAAAAGGTGATAAATGATCTGCTTTTTGAAGCACAACTAGGTAACTTAAATATATTTCCAGTCAAAACCAATGAACATGTCACACTAAATCCAACTTCAACTTCTAATGCGCCGTTAATGACGTATTTCCACATTTTTTCTTCTGCAGGGCTGCTGGATTTAGCGCAATCTCAACCTCCAAATAAATTTTATGCTGCGTCTTCTAGTCCTTCACCTCAACATCAGTCTGCAGATGCATTTTACATCTCGTCTCCTAGTCCTTAGCATCTACTCAATCTTTAAGTGGATTATATGTTGAATCTTCCAACTCTCCACATATCAATGTTAAAATTAAACAAAATTCCTTATAAAATACTGTTTTATTTACCTACCTTTACATAGTCTTGAAGAACATAAACCAATGCTTCACATGTATCCATAACACCTGTACTTATGGCTCGAGCTGATCTTATAACCGAGAATTTTAAATCCTCAAAACTTCTACCGGTTGCAAGGATGCGCAATGTTAAAGCCAATTTTTCCTCCAGTGTTATAGCTTCTCTCATATGCGTATCTTTTTTCTTCAAAAACGGTCTCACCATTGCTAAAAGCTTGTCGTAACTATTACCTTTCATTCGAAAGTAGTTTTTAAAATCATCATTACTCAAACGTAATTCCGTAATAAGATTAAAATGTGACAATTTGTCTCGTTTTTCCATCCAGTTTTTTAGCCATCGTTTTCTTTTTGATCGTTTCTTCTTTACCGCAAGTGCCAAAATTATTGCAATATATACATGCTTTTTTCTTTGAATCCATATTTTGCAAAGCACGTTTATCAACACTAATCACTTCAATACTGGCCAAAATATAGTGGTAGTAATGGTAAGTATTGACAATAATATTGTTTAGTGTGCGGTATCAATCAATATTTTCATCCATATTTTTTCCATCAATATTATTGTCAATCTTGAATTGACAATAATATTGACTGTGTGCGGTTAGCTTATGTCCGCGATCATTTGAACCATAGGAAAATTTCGAGTTTTGCATGAGCACCCCTTTGGGTCTCCTCGTCCAATAGAATCACCGGAGAAGCGTGAATGCACATGATTAGTCATTCGCGAGTGATCGATAACCGATCGAGTTATTTCGATAACCGATTTGAACTTGCTGACACTCCAACACTCGAGGATAACTACGCATGCGCATTCACGTTTCTCCGGTGATTCTATTGGACGAGGAGACCCAAAGGGGTGCTCATGCCAAACTCGCAATTTTCTTACGGTTCAAATGATCGCGGACATACGGTACGTAAGTATTATTTCCCAAATGAAATTAACAATAGGGTTCAATTCCCCAAATGATTTCCAATTGATTCGTCTGTAATTTGACAATTTCTAATTAATATTTGCTATCTATACGGTCAAGTAAAAAATAATGTATAATAAATTAATTAACGTTTCCCAAAATCTGAAACTAATTTCCTAAATATCCCCAAACTATTTCCAAACGATAGGAGTAATTCCTAATTAATTATAAAATTATTGTCTGCTAGGCAGACGATGAATGCGGCGCAGAGTATAAGAATGTTCAGCAAGTATTATAATTAATTTAAGTCTGAAATTACGCTTCCGTTATTTATATTATCTCACTCGGAAGATGCACACACATACTGTAAAATCATAGGAAATTAACAATTGGTTATAATATAATTTCATTAATTCCGATGTAAATACTCTAAATTTCTAAGGCAGAATATAAACAATCAAATAAAGGGAAATATGTTACGGCATACTACATACACATTCGCTCTATACTAGTTGTTATTTTACATTTATCAAGGTTTATTTTACAGCGGAGAATATCAGATTAAATACATCTCAGGCTTATTATTTATCGTACTTTATTTTTTCCTCTGATGATGCTTGCATGCGACAATTATCAATTATTTCCTAGAGGGGATTTTGGTAGAATATAAGCGAGCTTCAATTTATTCGTGTGAACTATCTTCTTGCTATTCTTGCTAATTTGTATTTCCGCGCTAAGGTCATTAAAAATTCGAGTTATTTTAAACGGACCTTTCCAATGTGGATCAAACTTCGTTTGGCGAGGTTCTTGAAGTAGGTAGACATCGTCGTCTACCTGAAAGCTACGAGGATTGGAATGCCTATCGAAAAGCTTTTTGCTCCTAGCTTTCGCCCTTTCGAGGTTTTCTATTGCCGTCGCCTGGGTGGTGGTAATTATCGTGAAGAGGTCATCGAAATACTGAATGAATGTGCGCGGCACCCGTTGATCTGAGAACTCTGAAGGGATCCGAGCCTTTCTTCCAAAAATTAGTTCGTGGGGTGTGAATCCGGTAGATTCGTGAATGGAGGTATTGTATGAAAACATACCAAATCTAATCCACTGATCCCAATCTCTTTTTGCGCAATAATGTTTTAGATATTCAATGAATGTATGATGAGCTCTTTCTAAGGATCCCAAGGATTGCGGGTGAAAAGCAGTTGATTTAATCTGCTGAATTTTAGAAATGTGACAAAAGTTTTTCATAACATTGCTCATAAAATTGCTTCCTTGATCGGTATGTATTGCCTTAGGACAACCGAATCGAGAAATAAATTGTTCGGAAAGTGCGAGAGCAACTGTGACTGCATCGATGGTTGGGACGGGAATTGCATCCGAATACTTTTGTTAGGTTATCTTGAAGAGTTAGCAAGTATCGATTTCCTTCCTCGGTAACTGGCAGGGGACCGACAATGTCCATTTGTACCTTATCGAAAGCTTGCTGCGGAGTGTCGGTGATGCGGAGGGGCTGCCTAGTTTTTAACCTAGCAAGCTTATTCTTTTGGCAACTACTACATGTACGAACGAACTTAGTGATGTCCTGTTTCATCCCTTTCCAATAATAATCGTCTCTAATTCGATTGTAAAGCTTGGAGATGCCTTGATGACTACCTACGACCGACTCATGGTATTCTTTGACAATAGCTGCCTGTTCGTTCTCGGATGAAAATTTCAATTCGTTTGAGCAAACGGTAATTGTGTATCCTTTACTAAAGAAGACTGTTTGGAAGATTCTCTCTATACTTGCCCAAGGGATTTGGTCTAATCCGTTTTGATTCCTTGAAACGCTACAGGTGAAGATACCGAAGAAATCCATTAAGTTTTTCAAACTTTTTATACATGACTCGACGTTTTCTAAACTGGGATATTCGTTGAACGAATTTTTTACGATTAAATGGAAGACGTGATACTTATTGGATGGAAGAGTGGTAGCGTCGCCTAAGCTGCCGGGGGTTTTCTGCAGATCGTCAAAGGTAAACCATTGTGTTTCGATCAAATCTTTGCTTATTTGAGATGACAGGTCGTAATCGATAGAGATGAAATGTACAGCGTGATCGTTTCTCAGGGCCAGAAAATCTTTGGTGTCGACAAAGCATGTGACTGTGGTAATCAAAAGGTTACGTCTCGTAATTTTATCATCGTCAAGACTGTGAGAGTTTTTGTCCTCAGGTGAGTCATCGTCAACAGTCGTCTCTCGATGGTCTCGATGGTCTCGCTGGCTGACGTGTGCTCCGGAGTACCCGGCGACGGCACACATCAGGAAGTCCCTCGGTGACGATTTAAAGCTGACATGGGGGAGGGCTAACGTCATCTCCCCCCCTGGCGTGTGTTCCGGAGTACCCGGCGCCGACACACGCCAGAAATCCCTCGATGATTCTTTAAAGTTGACATGGGGGAGGGCTAACGTCATCTCCCCCCCTGGCGTGTGTTCCGGAGTACCCGGCGCCGACACACGCCAGAAAATCCCTCGACGATCTTTAAAGCTGAACTGGGGGAGGGCTAACGTCATCTCCCCCCCTGGCGTGTGTTCCGGAGTACCCGGCGACGACACACGCCAGATATTCCCTGGCTGTTCTGATGCAAGTGGCGTAATTATTCTGTCTTGTCCGTCGACATTGTCTCATCTAATTTTGTCAGGGAAGGAGTTTCGTCAGAGGTACTGTTGTCTGCGCATCTACGAAACATGACTCTCGTTTGGCGCATTCAGCAGCATCAATCTGCCGGTTAACGAGACGTAAATTCGTTCAAGAACCTCGGCGGGAGGAGAGCAGACGGGAGGAAGGTGCGAGAACATGGCCGCGCACGTTCGAAACGCGACCGAATCCAAGCAGACACCCCACCATACACTTCTCTCTCTCTCTCTCTCCCACCTTTCGTCGATATCTCGTGCCTGGTTCGAAGACACAGACGACGACGACGAAGGTTGCCTCGTTCTCGTGATACTGGACGCCGAAAATCAGCGCTCGTTCGAAGAGTATGGGCAACGTCTACCTCTCTTTGAAGGAGAGCGACGTGCACACTCGGCGTTCGACACGTATCGTGTGTGTGTTTGCACACGTACGACTTTGCATTTACTTCAGTTGCGTCTACTCAAATTGACAAACTTTGTATTTCTTGTCTGTGGGTCTGCGGGTATCGATATTGCTTTGTGTTGATTGGAATCTCATCCGTCGTAACGACTTTATGTCTCAGTACCATGGTCGAACCTAATTTATCTCCAGGAAGATAAAATTGAAAAGGAAAGCTGGCGATACATTCTAAGATGCTAGTCCTTTCGACTTCGTTTAGACCATCCAAGTTGAGAAAGTTTGCAATTTTCGAGAGTCGTTCTGCGGCAGATTTTTCCAAATCAATGCCGGGATTTCCCAGTCGAGCGGATCGAGCTAGCGGAGGTTGAGATTTGAAATCTTCTAACTCAATAGGGGGAATAGTAAGATTAATGCGACTGCTAGTTGAATTTATGGCAAAGGTATGGGCGTAGCCGTTCCTTTGCGTGACTAACACTTCGCCCAAATAGATACCGCGTCCTGCGTCAATCCTTCTAACATATCTCTCCTTTAGTTCTTTATTTTTTTATAGGAATTTTGACGAGTTTTTTCGTTCTCGGAGGAAGATCAAACGATGGGTGATTACAAAACTGAATCTCCTGATTGCTTAAGATCAATTGACTGGGGAGATTGGCATGGAAAGCGATTATTGTCTCCTGCTGGGTTAAAAGGGACATGCCTAAGATACCTGTTTGCTGGATGGGGAAATCGTTGTCGACGACCTGAAACTGTATGTCTACGCTTCGTATTGTAGCAAGGATCTCGCCATAGGTGCGCACCGTGCCGGAACCGATTCCATTGAGATGGTGGATTATTTTCGTGTTTACGTCAATATCCGATGTTAAAGCGTTTTCTTTAATTAAGTTTAATTGAGAGCCGGTATCGATAAGAAAATATGCAAGTCCCGAGCTAAGGAATTCGTGATCCATAATAATGATGGGGAGCTGTTCTATCTTTTCTGAGTTGAAATCGTAATTAATTCGGTAGCTTCTGGACGCGCTTTTATTGTCGTGCTCCTCAACGCGTCGTTCTGGGGAGCAAGCTTCGCGTTTAAATCCCTGGTGCTTTCGTTTCCCGTCTTTTCGCGTAAATTAGTGCGGAAATTGTCTCGACGATAATCCCTGTCCCGCTTCGCGTGGCATCTAGATTCAATATGTCCCTTCCGTTTACAATAATCGCAGTGCAGTGGTTCCGATCGCGAGAAATGTTCACGTTCCCGTCACTTTCTGTCGTTGCAGTCTCTTTTAAAATGTCCCGGTTTCCCGCAGTCGTAGCGAAACACGGAAGACGCGTCGTTTGAGTTCGCGGCCGAATGTCTAATTTCGTTTATGCTAGCTACCCGAGGTCTATTTCGCGAGTGCTTCGATTCGCGAATTGTCGTACCGGTGGGGATTTCCCGTCGAACTTTGGTATAAGTTCCGACGCTATTTTTAATGAGATATAACGCGTTCTATTTTCTTCTTGGCTCGAAGTATTTGAAATGGATTCTTGCTCTGACGGATCGACTTGAATTGTGGGTGTAGTTGCCGGTGAAGCAAAATTCGGCGCTATGACCAGCGGAGATTTTATATTACGCAACGGCTCGGGGTGTGACACCACGGGCATTAGATCCTGCACAATTTCGGGGGATGGGGGAAATGTACCCACATCTTCGATGACCCACGAACTCGTAAAACGATTTCGTTTCATTTTCGCGATGCAAGACCTCGCTCTAATTTATTCTAATTCCTGGTTATCTACGCTGATATTGGGATCTGACATGTCTCGATACGTCGTCTGGTGGCGAGAAGTGAAACTATTCCTAACATACCGTTTAGTGGGTTAGCTAGTGACTGGCATTGGATTAATGTATGTATGTCGCGTATTCGCCCAAATGCTTCTCGCATTTGGGCCGTAGACCGGTGCGAGGGAAAAATTCGACACTCCTTGGGACCCTTTGAGTCATAAATTAGATCCGGGAAAGTTCCTCAATGCCACAGGGTCCCGTGTAAATGTACGTCGGCCGGGACATAGGAACCGAGCACTAGAGTTTCCTCGGGATTTACAACACTTAATCCTGCCTTCCGCATTTCCCTGGAAATTTCTTCGCATTGCGTAGTTAGCACCCCCACCCCCGGTCGTAAGAGAAAACTAAAAAAGTCATACAACAAGCTCCTAGTCGAAGAGCGTCCAGTACGTTCAAAAACCTCGGAGCGAACAGAGAAATGGAAGGTGTAAGATTTTCGCCACATGGCAAATCCAACAGTAAAGTTTATTGTTACGTGAATGGCTGTAAGAGTAACTGGAAGAAAAATCCAGACGTTTTCGTTTTCACCGTTTACCACGTGCGGGCACAGAATGTGTGTATAAGGAAAATTTTTTCGGAAATTTGGAAAAAGTTGATCGGTTAAAAGCGTGGAAAAATGCCCTAAAAATGGTTTGTACTTCGAACAGTATGCGAGTATGTTCATTACATTTTAAAAAAACGGATTATGTACTGCCAGGTATGTTAGAATATCATCAACTTTTTACAACGTTAAGCTGTATTTTTGCGGATATTTTATACGACAGAAAATGTCAGTTTCGAAATAATTTGTTACATAGCATTATCAATTTTATTGATTTGTTGTAGATGTAGAATGCAAAATAAGACATCTAAAAAAAATGCTGTTCCCTCGTGCAATTTTTTTCTCCTTGGCCCGCTGTACAGGAACACACAACACTTTTGATAGTCCCATCTTTAATTTCGCCTACAATGTTGTGCACATGTCCTCTGATGTCAGAGGTTTTAATACACATACTTATATAAATGGAAGACCGTTGACAGACCCCAGTCTCTCCTGATCAACACCACATTTTAAAATATAGCCAGCGCGTAACACTCTTTCACCTTCGATAAAATTTCTTTGAGCAGGGTTTGTACCTGCCCAAGAGCAAATCGCGTTCGTAGTTAAAGCCATTCGTAAATGTCCGGGATCACTTAGAATGAGTGCGATGCTTGCGCAAGTGAGGAGCAGGAGGAGATACGAACACGATAACGAATTTTTCACGACTGCCGGGAAACGGCTCGCAAAGAATGCCGTATGCTTCGGCACAAGGGCGGGTTTTTTCCATTTCACGATGTGAGAAGAAAGTTTCGAGAAAGTGGAAGAGTAAAAACGTGAAAAAGACTCCGGGGTTGCGCGCAGATACCTACGTCGACGTTCCGTGATGCGCCCGTCCAGGGACAGACATATACGCGTCTCGAAGGCTGAATTTATATTTATGGGAGATCAACCCTGGACGATAACGGAGGGTAAAGGTTGCTCATGTCCTCCTGCGAGTCTAGTGAAAGTTGGAAAGGATTCACGGAGCCCTGCGCGTGCCAAAACTATTGGGATCTGACATGGGGGAGGAGCTTAGTTCGAAAACTCCAATATGGCCGGAATGAGTATACTACCGACACAGAGTCTTATGGGAGTAAAGTCATTATTTATTGTTTTGGCACGCGCAGGGCTCCGTGAATCCTTTCCAACTTTCACTAGACTCGCGGGAGGACATGAGCAACCTTTACCCTCCGTTATCGTCCAGGGTTGACCTCCCATAAATATAAATTCAGCCTTCGAGACGCGTATATGTCTGTCCCTGGACGAGCGCATCACGGAACGTCGACGTAGGTATCTGCGCGCAACCCCGGAGTCTTTTTCACGTTTTTACTCTTCCACTTTCTCGAAACTTTCTTCTCACATCGTGAAATGGAAAAAACCCGCCCTTGTGCCGAAGCATACGGCATTCCTTGCGAGCTGTTTCCCGGCAGTCGTGAAAAATTCGTTATCGTGTTCGTATCTCCTCCTGCTCCTCACTTGCGCAAGCATCGCACTCATTCTAAGTGTTCCCGGACATTTACGAATGGCTTTAACTACGAACGCGATTTGCTCTTGGGCAGGTACAAACCCTGCTCAAAGAAATTTTATCGAAGGTGAAAGAGTGTTACGCGCTGGCTATATTTTAAAATGTGGTGTTGATCAGGAGAGACTGGGGTCTGTCAACGGTCTTCCATTTATATAAGTATGTGTATTAAAACCTCTGACATCAGAGGACATGTGCACAACATTGTAGGCGAAATTAAAGATGGGACTATCAAAAGTGTTGTGTGTTCCTGTACAGCGGGCCAAGGAGAAAAAAATTGCACAAGGGAACAGCATTTTTTTAGATGTCTTATTTTGCACTCTACATCTACAACAAATCAATACAATTGATAATGCTATGTAACAAATTATTTCGAAACTGACATTTTTTGTCGTATAAAATATCCGCAAAAATACAGCTTAACGCTGTAAAAAGTTGATGATATTCTAACATACCTGGCAGTATATAATCCGTTTTTTTTAAATGTAATGAACATACTCGCATACTGTTCGAAGTACGAACCATTTTTAGGGCATTTTTCCACGCTTTTAACCGATCAACTTTTTCCAAATTTCCGAACAAATTTTCCTTATACACACATTCTTTGCTCGCACGTGGTAAACGGTGAAAACGAACGTCTGGATTTTTCTTCCAGTTACTCTTACAGCCATTCACGTAACAATAAACTTTACTGTTGGATTTGCCATGTGGCGAAAATCTTACACCTTCCATTTCTCTGTTCGCTCCGAGGTTTTTGAACGTACTGGACGCTCTTCGACTAGGAGCTTGTTGTATGACTTTTTTAGTTTTCTCTTACGACCGGGGGTGGGGGTGCTAACTACGCAACGCGAAGAAATTTCCAGGGAAATGCGGAAGGCAGGATTAAGTGTTGTAAATCCCGAGGAAACTCTAGTGCTCGGTTCCTATGTCCCGGCCGACGTACATTTACACGGGACCCTGTGGCATTGAGGAACTTTCCCGGATCTAATTTATGACTCAAAGGGTCCCAAGGAGTGTCGAATTTTTCCCTCGCACCGGTCTACGGCCCAAATGCGAGAAGCATTTGGGCGAATACGCGACATACATACATTAATCCAATGCCAGTCACTAGCTAACCCACTAAGGCCCGGTTGCACCAACGACATTTAAGCGACATTCAAGGAGATAAGCTCCACTTAACTTCAAAATCCGAGCACTCGATTGGCTGTGACTGCTGATAAGTCAAGCTTAACTTTCAAATTCCATTGGTGCAACCCGGCCTAAACGGTATGCTAGGAATAGTTTCACTTCTCGCCACCAGACGGCGTATCGAGACATGTCAGATCCCAATAAATAATGACTTCACTCCCATAAGGCTCTGTGTCGGTAGTATACTCATTCCGGCCATATTGGATTTTTCGAACTAAGCTCCTCCCCCATGTCAGATCCCAATAGCCCTACTTGGTCACTCGAGAAATAAGATTACGACTCACTCGTGCAGCGTCGTCAAGGGATTGGCAATTTCGCGACTTGTCTGCTGGAGTCGTCTGTGGTTCGGCGTCGGGGTCCGTGCTCAAACGTTGTCCAGGTGATGGAGCCCAGGTAGCACACTGACGTTAGAATAACGTCTCAGACGTCATTTTTTGGTCAGTATAGGGTTTCAGACGTCAGTTGTCGTAATATTAACGTCACAGGGACGTCATATTTACGACGTACCTTGGACGTCAAAATTCAACGTCTTTTTGACGGAACTTTTCCGTCATTTTTAATGACGAACAAGACGTAGAAAAATTTCCGTCTCCTGCATATATAGACTTGAAAATTTATTTGTGAATAAATGGACAAAAATTGTAATTTGTTCAATTATTAAATCAATAAATTATTTCATTTAGTCTCCAGAGTATGTTGAGCAAGTTATAAACTATACTATTTATTAAAAAGCACAGATTATTAAAGTAAATGAAAGACAATCAATTAATGTAGGATGATTAAACATTCATATAATTATTTATTTATTTATTTATATTTATTTATTTATTATTTATTTCTAAGAATATCAAGAATATTTATCAAAAGATACAATCATAAATTTAGAAAAATGTTGAGAAAAGAATAATACAATTATAAAATCTTATTTATTCAAGCTCTTTCTTATTGAAAAGTAATATACATTTAATCATCAAACTTCATATGAACACTAATACATAGTAATAATATTCTTAACCACAGAAGCGTGCAGCAGGTGAGGACTCGAGGACACCGACCGATCAACGAAGTTAAGCAGCGAAAAGTGCGGACACTCTAGTAGGATGGGTGACCGCTCACGATGAAGATATACACTCGGCGTCTCGGATTCTGTCGCTGGTGACTTTTTTTTAATGTTATTTTTAAACGTACTAACCAATGATTAATCAATTCCCATGCTTTTATTAACGAGAGTAGACACTACCGTAGCTAATGAGGACATGAGAATTAATTGTTCATTGGTTAGTACGTTTAAAAATAACATTTAAAAAAGTCACCAGCGACATAATCCGAGACGCCGGGTGTACGTCTAACCTTTTAGAACCGTCATTTTTTACGTCATCACAACGTACGGTAGAACGTCATTATGACGTAATTTGTCTGACGCCGTGTGGATGTGCAATTAAGCCGTCTTTGCGACGTTAAAATGACGTCATATTTTTCGTCATCTGACGTCAGAACTGACTTTCAAAAAACGTCATTTCGACGTTAGTGTGCTACCTGGGAGGTAGCCGCCGTTGCTCGTGATTGGGTATATCCAGCTCTCGCTTCGTTGTCCGGTAGGGTTATCCAGGAGTTGTAAATCCCTCTCGCCGTTGGATTATTGTGGTGAGTACTTTGTATTAGTGATGTTATCTCCTATGGTTGCCTGTGGTTTCAGGGAGATAGCGTGCACGGCCGCTGAAACCGCTTCTCCGGCATTCGCCCGTCGTTGCTGGGGAAACCGTGCGAAAACCCAGGAAGGAAAATTGGCACACCAAGAGGACGTCTTTCTCGGATTGTTGGATGTTCCGCAGTCGATTTGAAGTTCAAAGTTTGCAATAAATTTGAGCACTAGTCCGATCAATGTCCGTTTTTCGAATTCGCACGCACTGCAACTCGCGGTATCCCACCGCTGTCACCACTGTTACGACCTGGTCTAATCCAGTCCTGGTCGCTTTGAAACGCGAGGCGCTAGGATCGTTTTACCGCGTGAATGGGTTACATTCAAACGTGCGAGTAGCGCGAATTCCGGTAAAATTCAAGGACACAAGATAGAAGTTAATGCAGAGGCTGCCGACAGGATTCAAAGTTTTATTGACTGTAGAAACACACTGATGAATGAAGAGGTACTGCTCGGTATACTACACTGAACACAGAACAAAACTATACTCCTGCTCTCTTGTATTCGGTTGCGGTTTATATCTCTTACAACAGCTAGATAGTGGGGATAGCGTGGGCAATGCGGTACGCTCTAAATGGCTGCAAAGTGGTGTGAACGCGAGGGATGACGCTCCCCTCAGTCACACACCTAACGGGACCAAGCGGTGGTTGCTCGTAGCGTACGCAGGGATCCGAGTTCGTCGCTATTTCTCCGTAAAGCGGATTAAGTAGCCGACAGTTGGCGGTGATTAGCAGAATGATTTCGGTGACGCGTGACATACTAGGAATCGTCCGGCAATTAGCCTTCCGCGAAAGGTACGGGACTGGGAGCACATTCCAGCCCCCTGCTTGGCCTTATCATATCCCATCTTATCCCTCGAGTGACCTTCGTTCTACTAGAGTATACGCAAAGAAATATGCTAATAGCGAGGATTTGTAATACACGAGCTTTGAATTTGAGAGTCCTTTGAACACCCCGCGTTCTTTAGCGGAAAATATGATGGTTGTCGCTTCATGTAGACTTGTCCAAAGAACTGTCGTTCCATGAAAGCGTGACGGAACGTCACAGCACATCAATCGCACAAGTCTCATACAGGGTGGGCATCTTGAAAATCAATCAATATGTTCAGTTTTTTCATAATCACGCGGTATGTTCTACTCTTCCACAGATAGTAATTTTAAATATATAACCTTCAGCAGTACGATCAAACAAGTTATGTTTCGATAGCGTTACGAAACATTTGTATATTATTCGGTAAGTTCAATTGGTTTTATTAATAATAACAGTTACTTTTTTAGTGGACATAAACATAATTCTGATTATTAATTGTATCATTCGTGATCTATATACGTTCGTGATCTCGTAAACATTAAGGGGTTGCATCGAAAGCCGCTGTTTTTTCTTTTTTTTAAAACATTATGTAATAAAATGTGTGAATACCTCAATCAAAGTATTTGCCTTCGGAAACTATAACTTTTTCCCACTTTTCTGGCAGAAGTCGAATTCCGCGACGAAAGAATTGTCTACTTTTTGAGCTAATCCACTCAGCAACCCAATTTTTGACTTCTTGGTAATTATGGATGTGTGTATCTTCCAAGTCGTGTTGCATCGTTCTAAATATATGATAATCACTCGGGCCAGGTCTGGAGAATACGCTGGGTGTGGGAGAACTTCCCATTCAAGCTTCATCAATGTTTCTTTCACGGCTCAAGCAACATGAGACCGAGCATTGTTGTTAAGACGAATCACTTTTCGGTGATTTCATGCAATTAATGATCACTTTTGTATCAAATTATCATTTAAACGTTCCAATTGTTGTTGATAATGTTCAGCAGTAATTGTTTCAACAGCTCATAATAAACGACACCTTCCATATCCCACCAAATTGAAAGCATTGTTTCGTAACTGTGGATGTTTCGTTTTGGTATTGACATTAATGGTTGGCCTGGATCAACCCATGATTTTTTGCGTTTCAGGTTGTCCAAATAGATCCATTTCTCATCACCGGTTACTATACACCATTAAAAACTTTCCTTTTTATGCTTTGCAAGCAAAGAAATCGAGATGTTCAGACAATTAGCAACGGCATTTTCGGTCAATTCATGTGGCAGCCACTTTCCTCCTTTTTTAATCTTTCCCATAGCATGTATACGTTTTGAAATTGTAGATTCGTATCGATTTCAAGCTGTTGAGCCAATTCTTTGAGCGTTTGAGTAGGGTTTTCTTCCAATAGAGTTTGCAGTTGTTTATCTTCGAACTTGTTGGTTTAACCTGGCTGTTGTTTGTCGTGAACATCATAGTTTCCACTTTTGAAGCGATGAAACCAGTCTCTACATACTGTTTCCGATGGAGTAGATTCAGCATAAGTGCATAAATATTGATGAGCTGCAGCAGCACTTTTTAAAAAAAAATGAAAGTAGTGTAGAAGTACACATCGAAAAAACAACTTGCCACGTAGGTACCATTTTCTCAGGTTATAAACATACTTATATTAACCAAACATGGCATTTTAATGACTGAATCTTAATGAGAAATGTCCATCATTTTGAGTGATACAAGAAACATTAGCCGCTGTGCACGACATGGATAGTTAGAGCCATCTACAGGAGAACAGCGGCTTTCAAAATGCAACCTCCTAATATATTATATATAAATGCTCCTAAATCTGAATATAACGTAGAATATTGAAATCTGTAATGTTTTCTTGACCCTAATTTGTCAAATAATTTCAGATCATTAAATTTCTAATCTCAGGATAGATATATATTATATGCCATTCAAACTTGGTGTATAGCTTTGTAAGTTTCATGACACATCCAAATGAAAAGGAAAATCGGGAAACGCCCCATAATCTCACGATGGAATAAGATAACTCATATTTATTGAGGTATGTCAAATATTCTGATCAATTTTATCATAAACGTATCGTACGGGATGCTAAAAAGTGTATTAATCAAAAGTTCTTCATATTACCGTTTTTTGCATACAGAATGGAAAATATTGGCGGAAGTTTTACAAACTGTCAAACTTGTTTGCGTTAGGTAAATTAATCTACAACTTATACCTTAAGTTTGACCAAAACATTATGATGTATACCATGTAAATAGAAGCCAATATTGGGAATGAAATTATGGTATAGGTAATGACTGAAATACGAGGGATGTCCAGGAAATAAGTTCCTTTTATTTTGTAAAATTCGAGTTTTTATTGAAAAAAAAAAATGAAATTTACAGGTACAGCCCTGTCTCAATACATTCCCGTTTCGTATATACGGATACACGCACATTAGTATCATAAGGTCCGCATCGAAAACGTGGCGAAACGCTTCATCACTATACGCCTCTTGCGTATCTCGAAAGTGCGCCGAAAGCGCCGCGTAGTGGCCAAGATTGGCACAAATGGGTTACACTGTCAACCAATCAGACCTTCCGGCTTGTGCTTATACAGGCAAACCTAAGTGTACATGTGACCACATGTATAGTCATACACCCCCGTGCCGTGTAACCCAGTACAGCACTTTTTGCTCACCAGGCGAGTAAGGCGGCGCCACCACCGATGCGCACAATGCGTATACTGACAAGATTGTTGTGTTTGGTTATAGCTGTGTTCCAATCCGACAAAAGTTGCATTTAGTATATACTTGGTCGGTACTGACTCCGCCCCTTAGTATAATACATAGTACACATCTGTAAAAGGTGGTGGGGGGAAAGTCGCAACGAAGTAAAGGCCATCACACGTGAAAAAACGTAAGCAGTAACAGTAAGGATTGACCAATTAGAAAGCCTGTTTAAGCATAATTCCGTAAGAATGATATTTCTGATTGGTCAATCCTTACTGTTACTGCTTACGTTTTTTCACGTGTGATGGCCTTAACTTTCTCGAGACTTTTTCGTCTGCTCAACTCGAGCAGACGCTCTTTTCACCATAGAGGTATAAAGACTAGAGTTTTTCACCGGGTATAGGGGCCGTGCATGACGGTTGCTACGCCACCTGATGGCAATAATTAGAATGTCTGGAAGAAAATTTTACAAGTGTTCATATGGGAGAAATGTTTAATTATTGAAATATTAATTATTTGGAAAAGTAATTAATATCAGCAAGCATCGACGCTACAACTCCCTCTATACTTTTTGCACGGTCCCTATTACGAACGAGCGAATACCTCAACTCCGCGGTACGTTAAAAATTTCCCCGTGAAAAATTAAAAAAACTGAGTTTCAGGTGTAATTGACGTAAAGAAACATTACTCTCAATTTTTTTTTTTATTAAATAGAATTAAATGATAGTTATAGGGGAATCAATTGCACAATTTATTCCCCCGTGATTACCATTTAATTTTATTTAATAATCAAAAACAATACTTCTTTACTCTCAATTTTTCTAATTTTTCACGGGGACATTTTTTTACCGTAGAAGGAATTAGCACTAAACCAATGATTCAACAATTTCACCGCGTTATTCAAATGGAAATCTTAAAAAGCAATTGAGATACCCCTAAATATTGAGTGAGAATATGCACCCGGCGACATATTCAAAGTTACATTAAATACTAACGTTTTAAGTGCCCGCCAAAAGAATTAATTAAAAAAGCTTTTTTTTTTGAATCAGTCTTGTACTTATGCTATAAGTATATTCATAAAATTGCTATAAATGTGAATTGCTATAAATGTGACTTGGCGGGTTTTGCATCTATACCCCTCCAGTCCTAAATTAGTGTAGAAAATATTCGAATTTATCGCCCTAGGTACTAGCCTAGCGAGCGTTCCATTACCTTGGTGGAGAGTCGATATAGAGTCGCTGGGAGTCGTGTCTGCTAGTGTGCTGACTGCACATGCGCGTAGTACGCTACTCTAGGCTGATCAAATCCGAAGTACTCAGTACGGAGTCTAGTATCTAGTACATACTACGTACTAAGATGAATTGGAACACAGCCTATGTGTTGCTACCGTTGTTACTGAATACGTCACGTGCTGTTGCCACATTCTCTCCGCTCAATTTTCCCCCTCCTACGTGATTGATAGCGTCATTACATTTTATTTGTTTACTCAATAACTAAACTATTTTTTAATATATGTTTCTATGAATACAGAACTATGTGTCTGAATTTTTTTAACAAATCGGTGGATGTTTTAGCTTCAAAATGTGAAAAATACTTCAAAGCATGCCCATTTACATGAGGTTAAATGGGAGAAATGCACATCTTTAAAATTTAATATCTTTATTTTCCGACGGTAGATCGTTTTTTTCACTAACAAAAACGTTTTATTTTGTCGAGATCTACGTCTGAAAAAAATTTAAGAATTTCCGTAGATGAATCGATATCGTGATAGTACTACCTTAAAACAATAGACCACTTACTGACATTTGACGATTGAAACAAATTAAATCGAACCAATATAAACTAATTCAAACGCAAAGGCAGGCTATTAAAACTTGCACACTGAAACTCCTATAATTGTACAATTTATTAAAGACAATTAAACCTTATTAATAACTTAAACTTAAGTTTCCATGATTAAAAACCCATTCAGAGAAGAATCAGAAAAAATAATCAACAGAAATCCATTCACTTCAATAGAATTTTAATTCATGGGAAAATTTGTGTCAATAAACGAAATAGAAACTTATTAAAACCGATTTAAAGTCCAAACGTGTTTCTGTTGATTCTTTCCAGCAGGGAATTGAATAAATTTATACTTGATTATATGAAATTTATATAGAGAAAAATAAAAGAAAATAGGGTAGGTGGGGGAAAAGCCCCGCAATTACTATAATATTTCTTACAGGATTGTTTAAAATGGAGGGTGTTTTTTTTGTTAGTATATAGTGAAAGTCTTAGGTAGGGGTGTTATCTATAACCTGGTTGCAACTCCTGTGGTGTCCGACTATTAGTTACTATAAAATTAAACATTTAAACAAAAAAATTTACGGGGCCTTGCCCCACCAAATGGGGCAAAGCCCCGCAACACGGGAATGCTGATTGAAGAGGACAAATAAAACACTTTTTTACAAATATATTTATATTAACATTTGTTAATATTCTGTCCTCTTAGAAACACAGGAGTATAATATTTTATTACTAAAAAAACAAAAACAAATGAATACATGCTAAAAGTACTCAAATCCTCTGTGAAGGTAATCACATTTTGAAACTTAGCGGAGTTCATTATCATAGGTTTTGTCAATCTCAAAATAATATCTTTCTCAGTAATGAAGGACTCTTCATTTGTTTGGGGCCTCTGAGGCATGCGGGGCTTTGCCTTAGAAGGACTGCGGGGTTTTGCCCCATTTGGTATCATTTAATACTAATCCTTCTTCCGATTTTTATAAACAAAGTGAAGCGAAATTAAAGCATATAGAAATAAAGCTCACAAGCCATATTATCAACTGAGCATTCGGTCTTTAAAGAAATCGTGATCACATGCAAAAATTATTGAAGTGAATTAATATGATTGCTAGGGGGAGGTCTCCGAGAACCGGACACTTAAGGAATAACAGGAATAAAAAAATCATGTAATAGTCTAATTTTGTTATTTCACTTTAATAAGCTCTCAACTATATCCTTAATCAACACATATATATCAGCAGTCTCAAATGTTACTTTAAATGTAGTAGATACTAAGGAATATTTAATATAGAAAAAAGGACGTTTTCAAAAAGGGCCCCTAAATCCGGACAGCCAAGTTTTCGTTTATTTTTAGATTTAAAAATTATTTTAACAAACAATTCGTAACAGTATCTATTACAATAGAACAAATCAACTATTAATAATGAAAACTCATCTTAATTCTAATAAACTTTGGCTATAATCAGGAACATTTTCTATACAATCACAAATCTTTAATTTTGAAACCTGCAAAAATCACAAATGTAGCTAACTGAGCCCTCTTCAACATCAGCACACGCTTCATGAGCCCACTGATTGCAAGCTTGACAGCAAATCCAATCTTCATCATTATCTTCTTGGCAGATCAAACAAGTTGTTGCATTTTCAGTCACTGATGTTGATGATTTTGATGTTAGAGATATCGCTGTCTTTGAAGTTACAGTCGATTTTTTGCTCCTTTTTATTTTAGTCGGGTCGTTAGTTTTCTTGCCTTTTAGTTGTTTTATTTTAAGTACAGGAGGTTTGGCCTTTGTTGCCTTATTTTCAATGAGTGCATTTTTATAAGGGGAGGATGTTAAAATCTCACTTTTCTCAGCTTTCCGTCGTCGACTCACGGCTCTCTTTGCCGCAGCGCTTGGAACAGGTGATAGCTGATGGATTACACTGACAATTGCTTTGCTGGTTGACGGTTGAGTATCAATATTCTCTTTTTCATTGACGTCGAAAGACTCCTGAGGCAGATCTTCGAGTGTACTCGTATTGGCGTCATTGCTAAGGTTTACTTCAGCTCCTGAAAGCTGATGGTGAAGTTCAGTATTAAATTGCATAGGTACGTCAGTTACAGCTGATGGCTGAAAATCTAAATCTGTGAAAATATTTGGATTCAGAGGCAAAATTCCGGTACATTGAAATCCAGATTTTGCTATATCCAAACGTGCAACGCGAGTGAAAGCTTGCGACACCATTGCAGCTATTTCATATTCTGTTATTCTTGCACCAGAGTTTGCCCTCATCCACAACCCACAGGCCTCAAAATATGCGTCTTTGAACGGCTTCATAAAAACCCTGTCTAAGGGCTGCAGTTTGTGGGTCGTGTGTGGTGGGGTGCTTAACATGTGTACGTAGTTTTCTTTTGCGTAACTTATAACAGCAAGATCTTTGTGACTGCTATGGCCGTCAAGGATCAAAAGCACAGGCTTCTCTTTGGATGGCTTTGAGAATTTCACAAAGTGTTGAAGCCACTTTAAAAAAAAATCAGCGTTCATCCATCCGTTTGGCTGTGCCAATGCTACACTTTCGGATGGAGCACCAATCATCAACCTTTCATTAACTCTCTTTCTGGGAAAAATAAATAGTGGTGGGATAAAATGCCCAGCAGCACTCATGCAGAACATTGCTGTGACATTTTTACCTCTCTCAGCAGAAGTCAACTTGCCAACTTGACGATTGCCTTTCAGTGTCATCACTTTAGCCTGCTTTTGGACAGTGCTAACCGCTGTCTCGTCACAGTTGTAGGTGTTCGATGGGGTAAAATTATATTTTTGGCAAAGATTTTTTAAATTGTTAAAGAACCGTTCAACTTGAGGCCTATTAAAACCAACAGCTCTCATCAGACTCGTTGATTCAGGCCTTCTCAAGCTAAGATCTGGATGGCGTTTGATAAAATCGTAGTAAAAATGTTTACCGGCACTTCTCTTTGCCTTGTTGAATCGATGGTTCAGTTTTAATTTCTCCGCAAGATCGAAAGCCAATTTGAGAAATTCTTTTCTAGTTAATGGCATGCACCTATTTGACATATCCACCACGTGCGCAACTAGAGCTTCTTCATATTCCTTGGTAAAAGTTGGATCAAATCTTCCTTTCTTGAGTGGTAATCTTATTTCTTCTCCTCGTTTAATTTTTTTAATATAATCGAACACTGTACTTTTCGGTATATTGTAGACTTGGGATGACTTTCTCACGGAAAATTTTTTAGACATAACCTTATCGATAGCTTTTTTCAATATTTCAGATTTGGGGGTATTCTCACATCTTGGTTTGGGCTTACCCATATTGAATCTGAAAAACAAAACAAAAATAATAACTACAGCAAAAAAAATCTTCCTGTAAAACTGTCCGGTTTTAAGGGACTTTGAGAGTGTCCGAACTTAGGGACCCTGAAGTACATACAAAAAAAAGTCTCATTCACATTGTGTGTTATCAATCACAAAAAAACGCATGAATTATATCACATTAGTATCATAGCAATAATAATTAATAACAATAACTATCATCCCATACTTTAAATACTGTTTACAGACCTCGAAAAATTACTTCGAACAAAATTTTTCCTAACCTTAAAATTCGCAACACGCTTCACGACGAACGAGTCAGCACTGGCTATTGACACAGCGCCCCTGCACTTCACTTGGGAGAAGCTTTCTAACCGCGGCACAAGTAATAAATTGGCGCGCTCTTTTTCGCACTGATTCAAACACTGTCCGGCCTTAGGAGCCGTCCGGGCTTAGGGGACTTCCCCCTATATTAAAATAACAAAAAATACATTAACCTCATTTTATCAGCTCACAATCAACCTATTGCCGTCAATTTTCGTAGCACACTAGACACTATCAAGACCAACTTGCCGCCTGGCGGACAGCTTTGGGATCGTTCCCGGGCTATTCAAATAACCGGTGCGTGGCTTTGCCCCGTGCGGGGCTTTGCCCCCACCTACCCCCTATTTGTTATAATATCTTACCTTTTAAAGAGAAGGTTTTTGAAGTGAAACTTCTTTGCTGAAGGAGTCGCAATTTTCCAGCGTAACGAAAATTCCGATCGTTGAGGGGAATATAGCTAGGTACGTGGTGGGGGGACCGGCAGAGGAGGAAAGTGCGTCAGCGGCGACACCACTCCGATGCTTGCACTAGCGATCGAAAGGGAAGACGGTAGGGGAGGGATATGCCGGCAGTACACGCTTGCCGAGGAGACCCGAACGCGAGACATACCGAGGCGAGGACTACCTGAGACGCGAGACCGAGAGCACCTTGTATAGGCGGCGAGCGAATATTGTTTAGCAGCGCCTCTCCTAGGCGAACCGAAACATTTATTACGGGAACTGACCAGAGTCACTTAGGTCGGGTGTCCACCGGGTCGGGCCGACCAGAATTGCTGAGCCGATCGCTGAGCACTTGAGTATATCTATATATACCCAATCTGTATATCTATATATACCCACACAATCTGTATATATATATATATATATATATATATATACACCCAAGTGCCCAGCGATCGGCCCAATTGTGGTCGGCCCGATCCGGTGGACATCCGGCCTTGTAGTTAAGTGACCGTAGGACCTGATGTGTCAATGTCAACTTGCTGGCAATGGATACTATAATTTATTTCAGCTTTCAGGCTGTAAAGGTATGCATCATAATGATGCTTCGTATAAAAGTGGCCTAAAATTAGTCTTTTCTAAACATGTTTTAAATGCGAGTAAGCGCACACACACACAAATGTGGTATAACCCAAATTTCTGTGATAGAAGACCGTGTGATTCGCCAGACATCAGTAACTCTTAATCCATATTCAGTTACTTTAGAAGTAAGTAGTCAATAGCTTTCCCCTTGCGACTTTGTCCGCGTGAATCACGAAATAATCTCTTCTTTATTTTACTCCCTTAAGGGAGTTGGTATATAGATAGTAGATATATTAAAAAAACGTGCGTATTCAAATGCAACGTTGTATTAAAATTTCAAAGCAATCGGTGAAAAACTTTCGGAAATTTAAAAGATACATTTTTATTCATTTACCCCCTTAAGGAGTAGGTATACAGGGTGTTCGGAAAAAACACCGACACAGAAATAGGGGTGATAGGTTACGTCATTACAAGTATTTTGATATAAGGGACCTATACCCGCAAGCGCCCCCTTCTGGAGATATCAACTTTTCAAGTTTATAACGACCGAGGTTGATCAAAGTAGAATAATATTGAGTTTTTTGTCTACCTGTACAATTGAAAAACAAATGAAAACTCCTTGTATTCGCATCATCTTCGAAAAGTACAAGGATTTGAGCCAAGCGGTTATCCTTTCCGCAAGCAGTTTGCGCAGTGGCACATCTATCCAGAATCGTTTCCGATGTTGCATGGACATGGGTGGCCATCATTTTGAGCATTTGCTGTAGTACATTGTTTTTGTATCTCGTAAAATTAAATATTCGTTACCATCTTGATACGTTTCTTATTATTCTACTTTGATCAACCTCGGTCGTTATAAACTTGAAAAGTTGATATCTCCAGAAGGGGGCGCTTGCGGGTATAGGTCCCTTATATCAAAATACTTGTAATGACGTAACCTATCACCCCTATTTCTGTGTCGGTGTTTTTTCCGAACACCCTGTATAAAGAGTAGGTATATATGAAAAACGCGCATATTCGAATGCAACGTTATATGTCCAAATTTCAAAGCAATCGGTAAAGAACTTTCGGAGATCTTACGACGCGGTCTCAACGTGTCGACATTGACGTGACACATGCACAATACAGGTATGTAGTGCTCTCGCCCAGTTTATGACCCTGTGAGACCGCGACGTTAGACCTTGAAGAAACGAATATAACATTTTTATTTAAACGTGTATATGGAAGATAGAAGAAGATAGATAGCGGTGTTTATTAGAATGGGTATTGCGGAAAGCGGTCCATTACGACTCGTCCAGTAATTAATCCTTCCGGGAAAGGTGCATGGCTGCAGGCTCATTGACAGCCTAAATTCGCCAAAACCTACCGCTTCGCCATTGTGACCGATTTACAAAATGTATCAAGTGACTTGAGTTTGTGTTAATATGTGTTCCGTCGCAAGGGGACTTCTATGTCATTTCTTACCGCTCACTATCATCGCAACCTAAGTAACGCGCCAATCTAGATCTAATCTCTACATCGATCGCGAACAGTGTATGGCTTTCCTGGATAAACAAGGTATCAAAATTCCCCAATTGTCCATCGACTGCATCCGACATTCCTCCCCTTAATCCAGCTCGGATCGCTTTTGTGACGGTACCTATTGAAGCAGGCACTGCGAGAGACGGCTTGCTACGAATCGCTCTAAAATTACCTTCGGAGAAAAGTTCGGAACTGCGACATTTACAACCTAGGTATGTTTATCGAAATATTCGTTTCGCCTACGACGCGATTAATTCTAGTCGGCGAATTATTTGTGGTCGATGCTACCAAGAAGCACGAATCGACCCTCCTAATTCCGTCGCTCGTTGCGATGGAACGGGATTGACAGCTGGCACGTCGCAGTCAACTCATTCCCGTGGAAACTGTACAAAGTCGCCGATGGTGGCGCTGGTAGCAAATTCGCTCGCCGCCTATACCCCCCACTTACGCTTTCGCTTCCTTTGACTCGTGTTGGAGACCGCTTCTAGACCGAGCGCTCCGAGGGCGAGGCGAGAGGCCTTTGGACGAGGCGAGAACACCAGGTACACTCTCGCTCTCACCTGGTCTCGGGTCCCCTCGGCGAGCGTGTACTGCCGGCATAACGGTATCCTTGCCCACTAGACCGGGACTCGGAAAATACCCAATAGGTTCGTTCCAACAAGCAATTTAGGACAGTTCAAGAACCATTCGGGAACTAGTTAAGAACTATTTTATGCGCATGCGCCAGAAAGATGCGTTCTAGAACTGAATCCATGAGATGTGTTGGAACACAGAATCGCACACAGCACAGAGAGGCTTGCATCTTGTGTCCACCTTTTGTATATATTTGTTCACATATTTAGCATCCCTCATTACAGTTTTCAAGAGCTTATACACAAAAATAAAAAAAAATAGAAAAAAAAAGACTGAGTCCAAAAACAGTACAAGTGTATACATTTTTTTCTTCTATAACTTTGAGGGGAGTGGTTTTTTCGGATTTTTTATTTTCAATTATCATTTACCTAAAAAGCCATCACAACTTTTATATGATGGCCAACACCGTAATTTCACTCATTGTGAAGTTATTATGTTTTTTCATTTTTTTCTCAAAACTATCTTTATGCATTTGTACTGTTCTTGGACTCACCGATTTAAATATAGTGCGTCTCGCGCCCCTAGCCTTACTACGCTAGAAAATTGTCCCAACTCAGAACTAGGGACTGAAATTACCGTTCGAGAACCAGTTCTGTTACAGTTCGCAGTTAGTTGGAACGCTCTTTGGAATAGTTCCAAAATCAATTCTATGTTTATTGGAACGGCTAGGTCAGACTGCGCACACTCCGTCGAGTTCAGAACCAGTTCTCGTGTTAGTTGGAACGAACCTTATGTCATCTGTTGTTCTATTATCAACCCGAGCAGCCTCGGTGCGATCCGGCGTGCTGTCGGTTTTTGGCGATGCTCAAAGGCCGCCCCAAACTGCTCGCTTTGTGTAGACGCTAAATTACTTGGCTCATGCTCGGATGCTTATTTCTTTGTGTTCCGTCGCACGATAGACGGAATTCAGAACATTGTTTCGTACCGTTTGATAGCACCGCGATCTGAATACCTCATTAATCTAAGGGTTAATCTAGCCATCAAGCAAACGGTATATTTCGGCGAAAGCGGCAAATGCGCTTGCAGCCCCGCACCTTTCCCGGAAATTATAATCGATACCGCTATACGTGGAATACTAAATCCGTCTTGTAAAGGAGAGAATGACGAATTGAATAGATGGCCGATCGGGAAGACCAGTCCAACCAAGGGCCCGTTTACGCACGTCTGTTAAGGTGGCATAGCAAACTCAGCAGAATCAAAAATTTTTATATGGATAATTTGTCGCTAAATAGTCGCTAATTAGTTGTTATAGAAAAAATTTTGTCGCGTTTGCCGTTTTCGAAAAATTTGAGTTTTTGCCAGCTTGATGTCAAGATAGCAAAATTTTTTCTTTTTTGATTCGTAATTATAAAGAAAGCATTAATCATGCTTTATAATTAGTTACAAACTAGTTACTGCATAAATCAACTCTGACATCATGTTCGAAGCCACACCAGTTCAGTGTTTCAGTCGCTCTGTCGCGATGAAGTTTATCGCGATCTAGATAATTTTGCTGCAAAGAACTAATTCCAATCGCACGGGAAAAAATATTTGTTGGACATATTGACACCGAGGTCCAAGTGGACATGTAACCTGACGCAGAGAAATAGTTTTGCTGCAAAGAACTAATTCCAATCGCTCGGTAAAAAATATTTAATGAATATATTGGCACCAAAAACTAAAGGAATTGTATGTTGATAAGATAACGGCAAGGAAGTATTGCTTTTAGTGGGCATATAATAATTTATCAATACGAGAATCTACAGATCCATCAATATTACTATCAAATGCAATTGAACCATCTGACATTAATACATCTTTCGAACGTGTTAGCACGACCTCGAAAATTTTGTCACGAGGTACAGTTGGTGGACGACCACGTCCAGCCATTATCAATAATATAATAAATTAACAACAATATACAATATTATACTACTATTATATTACTACTCTTGATGAAAAATTGCAAATCGATTGAATTTCTACTATAGTTTAAGTTCTCATATATTTTGGAGTCGCTGTTTACAACGCAGTCTTCACCATACCAAATACTTGAAACTGTATTCGCGCTGCCGGTGAAACAGATTTATGCACTCGATGAGAAGTTTAAAATTGAAACTTTAATTGATAAATAGTTTATGAACTAGCAGATTAATATTCTAACCTAACCTAAACATATAACATACAGTATACGCGATTAATGAATTTTCTGTAAATTTTTTTATTAATTTATGCAATAACTAATTTGTAACTAATTATAAAGCGTGATTAATGCATTTTTTATAATTAGGAACCGAAAAAGAAAAAATTTTGCTATCTTGACACCAAGCTGGCAAAAACTCAAATTTTTCGAAAACGGCAAACGCGACAAAATTTTTTCTATAACAACTAATTAGCGACTATTTAGTGACTAATTATCCATGTAAAAATTTTTGATTCTGCTGAGTTTGCTATGCCATCTTAACAGACGTGTTTACACCGAGCGTCATCGCACCGCTGCCGGAACATACCGGCCGCCTTGCCGAAACACGTCGACTCGACTACCCTTTGATGTTTACCGACAAATAGTCCAGTAAACGAAGGTCTCAAATACGATTTTTTTAACAGCCAGGCTGCGTTTTTGTTTGAACGTTGTATTTGGCCCCATAAAGCTCTGGATAAAGTATCGCGATTTTTCTCCCAGGGGGAAGGCTCGAAAAACAATAACAAATACCGAAAGTGTAGAGTCTAAAATTGTAGAGCTTAAAATTCTCCATAAAAAAGGTTGTACATAGTTTACCCCCACTCCCACGGTTTATTCTCTAGAGCCGCATAAACATTAGGGGGAAAAAAATCGTAAAACATCGAAAATTTAACATTTTTGAATGCTTTTTGTCTTAAATTGCTTAAGAAAATCTCTACTTTTAAAATAAAATTATATATATTTTTTTCACTCAATTGTTTAAAAAGTGCCAAGTAAAATCAACGATATCTTTCGATATTATGAATCATTTTTTCTTCTTTGTGTTGTATAATTTTGTTATTTAAATTCCCTACGCATTACACTGGGGTCATTTTTCTGTAATTGTCGTGATTTGTAAGATATCTCGGTCTTTAAAAACTACTTTGACAACCTTGGTGCGTCCGGAGAACTACTGGTGCCGTTCGCACACATTCTAGTGGTCGCCAGAGTTACGCGTAGAGGCACCCCTCTCAGACCGGGAGCCCGTCCCTATTCTTAAGGGGGAAAGCCACTGTGATATGTTCAAAAAATAGATTTTTTTATTTTTACATTTTCTTAATGTTCGAGGTTTCAAGAATCTGTTCCCTAAGTTTCAAACCGAAATTCGAAAATTTTATGGAGTTATGAAAGGTTTTGTGTGAGTAAGCGCATACGCTCGAACTTGACCGCGCGGTTTTAAAGGCTTTTATCTCGAAACTACATTTTTCCAACTGGGCGCCATCATAACTCAGTCAATTTTTATCCGATTACCTTGAAATTTTCACAGAATATTTTTAAAAGAATTATCTTCAGTTAAGCGTATGATTTTTTCGATTAAGCGATTACTTGTTGAGATATAATTAAAAAACTGAGCAATTTTTCTCTAAATTTCGAAGTTCTATCTTTAAACATGCGTTACTTTGTTAAAAATTAAAATTTTTATAAATCCGTACGCTTAACTGAAGCTAGACTCGTGTAGTTTAAGAAAATAATTGATTTTTTTGGTTTGGATATACCATTCGGACACAGCAATGGCGCCCATGCGCCAAACATTTTTCAGAGAAGCTTTACGGCATCGCGTATTATTGTGTAGTTTATTGATATTATGTATTGCTTTTTTTTCTAATATACTAAAATATATGTACCTTCATGTAGTTGTAAAAGTTTTTTCCCTCGTTTTTTATTTTAATCAGAAAAAATTCACAAAGTTATTCTACATTTTCCGGTCATCACAGTGGCTTTCCCCCTTAAGGTAAGTCTATACCGAGATACAAAAATGTTGGCAACACGATAATCCGGTGTTGGCAACACGATAATCCGGTGTTGTCAACATGTATCCCGCCGACTTGCAACTCGCTGACGGATACTCGGCAACAGCCACTATCCGAATGTAGGTACAAACCGGGATACAAAATGTTGGCAACACGAGTATCCCGTCGACTAGCGACAATTTAATTGCTACTCGTAAACTGCGGGCGGCATGACATCAAAGAAAGCTGTTGCCTGTTGCTTGTATCCGAGTTTCCCATTTGAAATGGGAAACATCGGAAACATCGCTCTCTGGACTAGAATCTACCTACCTACCTACCTACCTACCTACCTACCTACCTGCCTACCTACCTACCTACCTACCTACCTACCTACATACGATAATGTTCCGTCGCACGAGGGACAGAATTTCAGAAGGTCGACTGAAACCTTTTAATAGTATCGATCATAAATAACATATATTTCTTGCATAAATTTTTCATTGAATGCCACATTATACGGGCCGCACAGTGTTCACATGGCAGATCGGACGGCGTATCGTATTTCTCATTTTACAAAGCAGTACTCTCTCACTACATGTGTATGTTCTTTCTAGATTGAAAAGAAAGGCACGTAATTATTTCTCTCGGCAGAGGCACTCTCCCGATGCGTGATTTCGCGCATACGGCTGCCAAGTGGCACGTGCGAATATCAAGCCACGTTTAGGCTTCTGTCGGTAAATTTGAGCCGCGTCAAAGGAGCTTCGAAATATAGCGGTATCTATTACCGCGGGCACTGCAGAAAATGACTCATTCTGACCTGTCCCATATCGCCCGCCTCGCCGGGGGTATGTTTCGGCGAATCTAGGCTACCTGAAGGGTTAATTGCCGGACGAGTCGTAATGAACCCCTTACCACAAAAAAATACCCATTGTAATAGATACCGCTATACTTTGAATATTAAATGAGCTTTGTAAAGGGGAGAAATGAATTCAATACATGACTGATGCAGTTGATGGCCAATTAGGGAACACTTAATGACAAGTAACTCCGCCATTAAATTGTCACCATAGCTTGTCCCGTTTTGTAAAAATTGTCGCTGCCTCCACCTTCTTTTTCGCTTCTGGGAGGCTATTATGATGAAAGCAGGACTAACACCAGCAGCAATAGACGGTTCCATTTTTTAACATCAAGACTCCATTTCGTTTGAACGCTCAACTGGTTCTGATCGCATGTATCCGGATACAAGTCGATGTATCCAACAGTATGTTGCCAACAGCGACATCGTGTTGGCAACACTCAATGTTGATGTTGCCAACAGCGATGTTGATGTTGCCAACAGCGATGTTGATGTTGCCAACAGCGATGTTGCCAACAGCCATAAACGTGTTGCCAACATTTTGTATCCCGGTCTAAACGTACCTTTAGGCGCAATTCACACAGAAGTGACGCGTGGAGGTGGCGTGGATCTGAGGTGGAGCGGAAGTGGCGCGGTCAATCCACAGAGAAAACGGGATTCACACAGAACGCGCGGGTGCGTGGTGGTGGCGTGGAGCGGAAGCGGCGTGCTGAATCCAGAGAGAAGGGATACCGACGTCAGTCATTAGTCAGTTGTGAACCTGTGAAACGAAGTGAAAATGCTCTCGGACTACGAAGATGACCAGGATATGTTGGACCTTGTGAATTTAGCTAACATAGGAAGGGAAAGGAGATGCTGGGTACATCCTTTGTGGTTAGATAAAAGAAAAAGTTGTAGTTCGTTCAAACTTATGCGGGAGCTCAACATGTACCCTGAACGTTTTCAAAGTTTCTATCGAATGTCTGTCGAATGTTTCTATAGAATATTAACTTTAGTAAAAGTAGATCTTGAAAAGAAATGTACGAATTGGAGAGAAGCCGTCAGTCCAGAGGAGAAACTGTTAATAACGCTGAGGTAAGTTGACAAAAAAATTATTTAAAAAACTACATTTATTGGTTTGTAATACAAAACAAAAAACTTATCGTTATAGTGTTGTTTATTTAGCACTAATTTTTGTATCGGATAAATTCATCCATAATGAAAGGTTCATTTAAGGCTGCTGTATCCCCTTGCGACGTAGAATTCAGACTTGTGTGTGTGTGTGTGTGTTAATAACTGAGTCTCGATTCCAAGATTGAGAGACATTCATCAGTGGAGTAGGAGCTTCACGAGTGGTGTTGAATAGTATTTGCTCGGACAAATTTAAAATTCCTATTTTGAAACGTCGTTTCTGGGTAGTGTTCATACACTTCATGTCAGGCAGAACACTATGTAAAACGCCAGGTCAGGGTCAGGAGCATCGATTGTGGTGTTTGCCTTCGTCGTATTTTGCATCTCCAGCATTTGTTGTTTTTTTTTAAAGTACTGGAAAGCTTGGTCGTTAACATCATTGATAGAGGTGGCGGAGGCTGCATACTTCTTTCTTTTTCTTAAATCATCTCTTTTGAGTATTAGTGCTTCAGGAGCTTTTGTTAATAACGGCTGAGTATCGAGAGGACTACTGGAAGATGGTTGAGATAACCGAGAAGGAGCAATGAATAATGTACTGTTATCAGGGGACAACACCTCAGCACTGTCGTTATTAGCTTCATGCTCGTTCGTTTCTTCCTCCTCTCCATCGTTTAATTCTTCACCCACGTTCCCTTTGCATTTGCGGGACTTCAAGAAAGGATCCAAGAAGAGAAGATGTGGTGCCAGATAATACTCCTTAACTCGTGTAGTCCTCTTGTCCTGATTTTGTTTGCAGTTTTGCCTTATATTTTGAATAGGCTCCTCTCTCTTATGTTTCTCCACCGCTCTTTGCACTTGGTTACTAAAACGACATAGAAATAAAAATTAAACATAGAAATATACGTTATAAGAACTTATTTTGTCGTAAAAACTAAACGAATAAATATCCTCCAGGTTATAGTTGAATCACTTATGAAGTTTTAAGGAAATGAATAAAATGTCTGTCTATGTTAAAATGAATTAAAATTCCCGTAATTATTCTCCAAAATATAAATAGTATCCAGCCGTTACTCCTCATTCAAACAAATAAATTAATAATAGGTATACAAAAAGTAGTGAAAGGGTATAGCCGGATAAGCATATGATAAGTGCCCCGCTTAAATTTGTTTCCAATTGAGGTATATTTTGTGTTTATATATAAGTAAGCTATCAATAAATTTGTAGATGAAAATATTGATTTAATCGAAAGTTATTGTCAAAAAACCAAAAAACGAAAATAATTTTTATCTCGAGGATTACTCGACCGATTTCGCGCAGCAAAATATCTGTTATGCGCCATCATGTACACGGAGAGAAATCGTCAGTACTATTTGTTCTGAAATTCAGGGAAGGAATACCCAACCGGTACGGTAATCGTGTTGCATTTGGTCAGTAAAGCAAAAAATATCATGCATTCAAAGAGTTTTTCATGATCTCGAAAGTAAAATGTGACCTCCTTATCAAATAAAAAATGTGGTTGGAATAGATGAAAATTATGGCTGTGATAGATTGAAAGTGTCAAACAGTGAGAGAGATTTTACTGTTTTCGATTTGTATAATTTCGCTAATTCACCAGGAAATATGCCGAATATCACTGTTAAGTACTGTGAATCCTCAAACTATTTCCATGCAAAGAACTTTTTCAATGAACGATTCTTGTGTGCGAAAGCTATTCCTCATACACTTCAAACATATTGTATTATTCCCACTGCTATTCACTCTGTAATTACGAAAAATATTCTTCTTCTAACGATCATACATTCTAGAAAATAATTCAATAACAAAATCGTGACATAAGATGCTGACATGTTATTTGTAAAAGAATTCATTTTTCTGATATTCAGTAATTGTTTAATATAAAATGAAGAAATGCTCATCCCAGCTTCGTTTCGGGCTCAATATTTTCCTAATACACCAAGGATTCCATGGTTAAAATTTTGTTAAAAACAAAAATGGCGTATTGAAGAGAATTAAATATTTGTAAAAAAAAACTATTTTTTCTCATATTATATCCTTGTTTAGAAACGAAATCAATTTGTATCTACTAAGTTCAGGTTATAAAGAGCATTTTTTGTATAAGGAATTTTTTTCTTACAGTTCATTTAGTAGGAGAAAATTAGGAATAAAGGACCACGCACAGAGTAAATGGAAATCAGCAATCGGTCAAATTGTCTGAAAATGAAATATGTTATAGTTTATGGTGTGCTGAATAAAAGTTCTCATGGGTCCAAGCCCCAATACTGGCCAGTTTCGGCACTAAACGGCACTGAATGTCAGCGAATTTGATAGCGTACACACGCAGCGGCTACAGCCTCTGAGCGTAATTATTTGAAGCCGTTATCATTAGCAGTCCTTGAAAATCAATAAAAATACAAGATAAGGGGTTTTTATATCGCATATGCATATATTGCATCAATTATGTAATAAAAAACTATATTTGATGATTTTCGAGGGAGTTCGTATAATGTGCTTCGCCACGTGGTCGGAGATACGGCTTAGATTATCTTCGCACATCTTCCCGAATTCGCGACCAATCTATGATATGCGACATAAAAACCCCTTATCTTGTATTTTTATTGATTTTCAAGGACTGCTAATGATAACGGCTTCAAATAATTACGCTCAGAGGCTGTAGCCGCTGCGTGTGTACGCTATCAAATTCGCTGACATTCAGTGCCGTTTAGTGCCGAAACTGGCCATTATTGGGTCTTGGACCCATGAGAACTTTTATTCAGCACACCATAAACTATAACATATTTCATTTTCAGACAATTTTACCGATTGCCGATTTCCATTTACTCTGTGCATGGTCCTTTCACAAGATTAGAAAATATAGGAAATTTCAATAAATGATAGGATAAGAACGCAATGTTGGATTAAAAAGAAATTTGAGAATGTATTATAAATATGGTAAAGTACTGCTTAAAAAAAAATTACAACAAAGTCTGTGACTCAAAGGTCGGCGGCATTTAAAGTTGATGTGGACTCACCCATATACACACAAAATATACCTGAATGGGAAAAAAATTCAAGCGGGGGCACTTTTCATATGCTTATCCGGCTATACCCTTTCTTAATTACAACGCTAATTGTTTTATATGTACAGGTACTTCACGACTGGGTGTTCGTTCAAAGCTCTTTCTTTCTACTTCCCCTGAGAGGTCATTCTACTGTACAAATGATCGTGCATCACACCGCCCAAGTCATATGGAAGAAATTACAATCTATCTACATGCCGAAACCTACAACAGCTAAGTGGCAAGAAATAGCAGAGCGTTTCCATGAACTATGGAATGTCCCCAACTGTATAGGAAGTGTAGACGGGAAACATATACGAATAAAAGCACCAGCACGGTCGGGGTCCGCCTTCATCAACTACAAAGGCTATTTTTCTATTGTCTTACTGGCAGTGGCAGATGCAGATGGCCGATTTGTAACAATCGATGTAGGTGAATTGGGGCGCAACAGTGATGGAAGAGCATTAAAAAGTAGCAGCTTTGGAAAAGCTTTGAAGGAACGACGCCTCAATATACCTGAACCCGCTGCACTACTTGGAGAAACGCACCCTTTCCCCCATTTCTTTGTGGGCGATGAGGCATTTCCCCTCTCCAAACATTTAGTGAGGCCCTTCTCATGAAGAGAATTAACGAGTAATGAACAAAAGATTTTTAATGTAAGGTGTTCGAGAGCACGGAAATCAGTGGAATGCGCTTTTGGTATGTTAACAACGAAGTTCGGACTTCTACATACACTTATCACATGTAACCCTGGTAAAGCCGATGTTCTCATCCAAGCAATGTGCGTGTTGCACAACGCCATCAAAGAGTGCGATAGCACATTGTCAAGGCCCGTATATAGAAACGTTATTATTGGCGATTCCATTCCAGTAGAATTACGAAACGTTAAGGATATGAGAATTTACTTAAGCAAGTATTTCAAAGATCGCGCCCCAATTCCTCATCAAGACCGATATTGCGTATGAATTTTTCATGAGTTAATAAACAAGTACTTACCACTTGCACTGAATTTCTTCGATACTTTCTCCCATGCCTGGTCTTGTGTACTTCTATTGCAGTAATCCGATCGTCTGTAGTCGTATAAAGTTCCATGCAGTTGCACTTCTTCACAGAACTCTAAATTAAATTCGAAATCGTCACGCATTTTGTCTAAAGACGAAAAAGAAGACCTTGGTTCTGTATTCTGCCGTACTGATTTGACCGTGCCGTTCTGTACTGTACCGTTCAAGCTCAAAATAACAAATGAAGTAACAAAAAAAGAAATTTCTTAAAGCTAAACTAACTAGCTTGGGTTTGAAGTGTTTGTAAATGGGAAAATTCGACAGCGTATTGGCCGGAATATGAGTAGTGGGAGGAATACAAAAACGTACTTAGGCGTATAGTACGTGCCGCGTCCGCAGTGCAAGGATGCAAGGCAATTAGGGACGAAGTCCCCGATACGCGCGGGACTCGGGAGGGATAGCGGCAAGACAATTAGGGACCGAGTCCCCATCACGTGCGGGACTTGGGAGGAAAAGTCCGAAATTGCGGATAGGTACCTATATAAAACGGTCCGAGAACATTACAGCTCCGACAGGGAGGAATACAGAAACGTATGCGTACAGTACGCGACGCGTTGGCGGTGCAGGGATGCAAGGCAATAGGAATAGAGTCTCCGTCACGTGCGGGACTCGGGAGGGAAAGACAGAAATTGTGGGCGTAAAAAATGGTAGAGAGATGCAAGGCAATTAGGGACGGAGTCCACGATACGCTCGGGACTCGGGAGGGATAACGGCAAGACAATTAGGGACCGAGTCCCTATCACGTGCGGGACTCTGGAGGAAAAGCCCGAAATTGCGGGTAGGTACCTATATAAAATGGTCCGAGAACATTACAGCTCCGACAGGGAGGAATAGGTACAGAAACGTATGCGTACAGTACGCGACGCGTTGGCGGTGCAGGGATGCAAGACAATAGGTGCCCATACACACAGAGGTCGAACTGTCGGTTTGGAACGGCGCGGTTCAAACCGGCAGTTTTACCTTTCAGTTAGGCCAAGCGAACGTTGAGACGCAGTGTGACGTGCGGTGACTCAGAGTGAGGTGAACAGCGTGGGTGAAGTGAGCTGCGTACCCTGGGTGGTGCAAAAGAAGACTGCGCCGGTCGCTTATACAGGCAAACCTGAGTGTACATGTGACCACATGTACACTCAGGTTTGTCTGTATAAGTAACCTGCGCAGGCAGACCTCTCCGGTGCAATGCTTCAAAGCCCATCGAAACCGAGGAAACTCAAGTGGTCGGTCCTGGTCCCGGCCAGGAATCTCGAAATTTTTCGGATCTAATTTATGGCTCAAAGGGTCCCGAGGAGTGTCGCATTTCTCCAACACACTGGTCTACGGCCCAAATGCGAGGAGGGTTTATCCGCTCATTGTTTTTCAATAGAATAGCAGTCCTAAATTAGTTTGGATATTCGATTTTTACCGCTATAAAATGTAGTAACCCTTGAATTTTATTCATTTCATTTCATCATTCAAAAATAGGGGACTTGCACATATTTTTTTAACATCATAAATGGATTGAACATGTAAAAAAATGTGGGACGTGTTTTTTTATTTTTTTTTCTGACGCGAAATTAAGCCGTAAGAAATTAATAAAGTTTGCGATAAATCCCGCCCACTTGAAACAGCCGGTCGAGCGGCACGCCGTGCCGTGACGTCACTATCCTAGATATAGATATACTAGAAGGCCTGCAGGCGGACCGTTACCATGTACAGTGACGTCACTATACATGGTAACTAGTGCCGCCCATAACGCGGAGTTTCACTGGGGAGACGTGGCCATGCTACTTTTAAAGTAATGTTTTTGGGGTAGAAGTTTTTTTTATCAAGTTTTTACTATTGGTACTGTGTTTTGAATAACTTTAACTATTATGTTTGCTGTGTTTCATACAAAATAAAATTTTATGCAAGTTCCCTATTCACATTATCAATTATATGCAATAAAATTCACAAAAACATTTAAATACAATGCTTAACCTTGAAATAAATTTATATTTGACAAAAAAATTCTTTTCTGGAAAATTGCAAATAATAACAGTGTAATAAATTAAAATTCACTATGCTACATAGTTGAAAAATTTAAGTATCATATACACATGGTATCAATACCTAATTGATCATTTAACATACCTATATATAGACACTAATCTCAAGTTAGTAAAGATAAATTATTAGGCTTATCAAATTCAAAAATAAAACTCTTTATTTTCAATGACAAGAAATTCATTGAACTCATAACTGTCGTATGATTCACATTAATCTTGACAACGGGGTCATGCAAATAATATTTTTACGAGTAATATTTTTATGAAATAATAGTAATAATAATAGTAATAATAATACTGTAATATTTTAAAAATATTATTATTAGTACTAAAGTAATAATGAAAATAATAATAATTTAATTGTATTATTCGTATTATAATTTAATATTTTGTGAACGGTTCCTATCTGAATTTGATCTCCGCGGAGTTAAATTTATAAATAATTGAAATAAAATCTTTTTCGGAGTGAATTTCACTCCGGACGGGATTAAAGTAATTAAAAATCATCCACTCCGCATTCACTCCGCAAATCACTCCGCATTTAACTACCGATTTTTTTGATAGTGTAGTGTTGCGTACACTGTAAAAAATCGGGAGTTAAATGCGGAATGATTTGCGGAGTAAATGCGGAGTGGATGATTTTTAATTAATTTAATCCCGTCCGGAGTGAAATTCACTCCGAAAAGGATTTTATTTAAATTATTTATAAAAAATCTGGAGTTAAATGCGGAATGATTTGCGGAGTGAATGCGGAGTGGATGATTTTTAATTAATTTAATCCCGTCCGGAGTGAAATTCACTCCGAAAAGGATTTTATTTAAATTATTTATAAAATTAACTCCGCGGAAGAAATTCAGATAGGAATCGTTCACAAAATATTAAATTATAATACAAATAATACAATAATATATATTTTTATTATTATTTAGTAGTAATAATAATAATATTTTAAGTCCGCACAAACGTTTGGCAAGTGTGTAAACCCGGCATTATGCCATCTTAAACTAACAAACTAAAGGTCACGAACGAAAAATCACGTCCAGTTTTGTGTTTCGACCGCAGACCTTCGCAGGCTCTCGCAGATTCACGACGTGTGAAAAGTGCGCCACACTGCGTCCGAACATTCGCTGTTGTATAGATGTCTACTGGTTACAAAATCTGCGGTGAGTCGCCCTGCGTCCCCTCACTGAACTGCGTCTCAACGTTCGCTCGGCCGGCTCGCGGCGCGTGAAAACTACGCCACCTCACACTGCGTCCGAACATTCGCTCTTATATAGATTTCTATGGGTTACAAAATCTGCGGTGTCGCCCTGCGTCCCTTCACTGAACTGCGTCTCAACGTTCGCTTGGCCTAAATGTACCGATTCTTTACTAGCCAGCCTCGCTTACAGCCTCGGTATGCTGGCGGCGCAACGCCGGCGTATTTCATTTCCGCGGCGGAAAGTAGTAGGAAACACGTCTATGTCTAGTGATTTGAGCGATGAAGATATTATTGTAATTTATAATTATTTAAGAAATTGAAGAAAAAAGAGATTTTTGGTCCATCCCCATACATTGAACGCAACTATGGTAGCAGACTATTTATAGCAGCAAGAGAATTGAGTGAAAATGATAAGTTTAAGGCAATGTATAGAATGTTAAAAAATTCTTTTCTGAAACTAGTCAGACTCGTTAAGCCATTGATAAGCAGACAAAATGCAAACATGTGAGGGAGTGTAGACCGTCCTTGATACAGTCCAACGGGAGGTTCGACCGGGAAAGCCCAACTGCCTAGATTCTTACAGCCTGCAAATGTCGAGACGCGACTGATTGGTGATGTTGCACGCAACATACCGAGTACAAACCGCTTCGCGCCGATGTCACACCGACCCGTGTGCGAGCATTGATACAAAATGTATAGAGCAACAACCAGTCGGTATGCTGCACGCATACCGAGCGCGGTTTTTGCTCGAAGCATACCGACCCGTGAGAGACCGCACTTTGATACTCAATTTTTTTTACCGCAGTCAAGGTATTAAGGCTAAATTTCCCCGACAAATAGTATGAAATTTTTTCAGTAGATGGCTGCACTGTTAGGGCAAAATTTTCTTAGTAATTTATTCGGAAACGGCTGCACATATGTTCATTCTGAAAACGGATTTATTAATTGTTCATGTATCTAATTTAATGAAATTGGTTTATAAAAAATTACAGTTTATTATAAATATCCTTCTAAAAGAAAGAAACTGAAAAGTTCACTTTTTCAAAAAAAGTCACTTATAGAGACATACCGTATGTCCGCGATCATTTGAACCATAGGAAAATTGCGAGTTTTGCATGAGCACCCCTTTGGGTCTCCTCGTCCAATAGAATCACCGGAGAAGCGTGAATGCGCATGCGTAGTCATCCGCGAGTGTGGCGTCGTCAGCAAGTTCAGATCGATTATTTCGATAACCGATCTGAACTTGCTGACGACGCCACACTCGCGGATGACTACGCATGCGCATTCACGCTTCTCCGGTGATTCTATTGGACAAGGAGACCCAAAGGGGTGCTCATGCAAAACTCGCAATTTTCCTATGGTTCAAATGATCGCGGACATACGGTACACCCGTTCAATGTGAAATCAAAACCGTGTCGGAAATTCTGCAACAATCAGTATCTCCATCGTAATCAGTAATTTTTAACAGACTAGAGGGCTCCGCCCCCTGTTCGCTACGCTCGCCAAACCCCCGCGCCGCTTCCCGGCGCTCCCCCCCGTAGATCCTCGGGAGCGAGGCGGATGCCCTTAGCTCGTTGCGCCGGACCCCCCAATAGGGCTCTAGCGTACTTCCACAAACGTAGCTTTTGTTTGTGTTACACGTGTACATATAGAGAATGTACATCCAAGTTTCGCCAAGAAACCCAGCTTGGTGGCGCTGCTTGTATTTACCTTTTGATAACGATTTTCCACGGAAAGAATTTATTTGAATGCTTTGAAATCTACATTCTATTATAATTGAGGCCATGTTGATTAAATCTCATAGGTAAAACACTTCAATTATTATCCAAAATAACGTGTAAACAGCGCTTATACCACGGGCATCTGCTTAATGCTTGGTGCGTGCCACAGATGGCACTCTATCTGTTTTGTGCAGTTACCCAATCGCCCTATAGTTTCTTCGAGGCATAAACAAACACCGCCGGCCGAGCGTCGCATAGTGGTTTAGAACGCCGATTTAGCTTATCGAAATTCGTTATCGGAAAAACTAAGAAACTTCTTTGTCAGTGAAGTCTCATTACGTGTGTAGTAGGGTTATTTATCTATCAATTTAATGTTAATTTATAAAAAAAATTAAAATTTATTTATAAAAAAAATATTTATAAAATCATAAAAATGTTTATGAAAGAATTTGAATGTTAAAGTAATAATTGAATGAAATAAAAGAAATACATTTTATTCATTTATACATTTACGCATTAGTAAAAGAGTGAGCGCCTCCTGAAATTTGCTGTTTGTAGACTGCGGGCTCATGACGCAATATTGTGCTATTCTCATCATCCGGTAAGGTGTTTCTGTTGCAAATTGGTACCAAATGGATCGTATGACCGCAAGGTTTGTACATTTTTGCAATAGTTACTTATATTAATAGTTTAGACTTGTCGCTGTGTGTGTTTCTCTATGTAAATAAGTTTGACATGAGCTATATTATTCGACAGGTAACGGCAGGAGCTGTTCTGGCTTGCATGTGCTTCTACTACTCTTACTGTAATAGATGCAACATAAACTAAAACCTGCTTTAACCTGCTCTTTTTTTCATTTCCAGTGGTTCCGTCGCACGATAGACGGTCTTCTACACATCGGTCTTACCGCTCAATCTCATCGCGATCGAAGTACCTTGCTAATTTAGAGTTCATTTCGCCATCGGCGAAGCGGTATGTTTCGGCGAAACAATTATTATATATTATTAATAATAATAGTAATAATAAATTATATATTCTAAGCAAATATGTACACCGGTAATCTAAGTACAATGTTGTAAGGACGAAGTTTAAATGCAAGGAAGTATTATAATTGTATATTACCTACAAAATAATTTGAATATTTTTCAACAGTTAAACGTAAATAGCACATGCTTATAAAATAATAAGTGTAGCCATCCCAGTATATCCTTACAACATTGTACTTATTGTTAGATTACCGGTGTACATATTTGCTGGTAACCCAGTAAGCTGGTTATCTATTACAGTAAGGGCCGGTTTTACCAACAGGTATAAACGCGGTATAGCGCTATACTGATTGTGAGAATACCCATAAGGCTTATTGCTGGTTATTCTCAGTATAGCGCTATACCGCGTTTATACCGTGTTGGTAAAACCGGCCCTAAGGGCCGATTCCACCAACTCTGATTAAATGCTTGATTACCTAATCACGATTATATTTAATCGGCGTTCTAATCATGATTAACTGCACAATTCGTTCCACCATGAATTTTTAACCCCCGATTATCTAATCATATACCCTCTTCGCAATAAGTTTTGGTTTTGTTGTAACGGTGATTCTGATTGGTTCATCAACGGAACTTGTAATGGAGTAGGAGGAAAACCTGACGTGATCAACTGACGCGCCGCAAGCCGAGCTCAGTGAGCTGCCGAAATCTCCAACAGAATTTAAAAAGGAACCAGTTGCATAATACCGGAGAGCAAGCAGGAGTTGTACTCTGGGTGCAATAGCGTGGTTTTTGAAATGTGCACTCCCTTTATTTAGTAAATACAGAAAATTCTACGCGATTTTTAACATAATATGATAATGTTGCGATATTTTAAAATAGATTATATATTATTTTTAAGAAGTAATTTATCTTTCTGTAGCGTGTTGCAAATTATGTACAATTTCCAGAAGCAAAGCTTCAACACTGTCTTTCGATAACCGAAAACGCGTAATGAAATCCAAATCATTCAAAGTTTGGAAATAATTAATTCGTTCCTTAATTAAATGTGGCCTTCTATCAATTTCGATACTATTTTCATCATCAGATGACGATAAAATATCGTCGTAAAATAAATTCATGTCCGATATAGTATTGCACAGCAGTGAAACTTCGACTTTGAGGTTATGTTGATCCACGTTAATCACTGGTTAGGTTCCTAATCGGCCAAAAATGGCTGATTAAGTTCAACGGTGATTATCTCACTTTAATCATGGTTTAAAAATTGGTGGAACGCAAGAGCATGATTAAATTAAGCTAATCGGGAATTAACAATTTAATCAGAGTTGGTGGTTTCGGCCCTTAGAGTAGTAGAAGCATATGCAAGCCAGAACAGTTTCTGCCGTTACCTGCCGAATAATATAGTTCATATCAAACTTATTTATATAGAGAAACACACACAGCGACAAGTCCAAACTATTAATGTCAGTAACTATTGCAAAAAATCTACATACCTTGGGGTCATACGATCCATTTTGTACCAATTTGCAACAGAAACACCTTACCGGATGATGAGAATAGCACAGTTTCGCGTCATGAGCCCGCAGTCTACAAACAGCGAACTTCAGGAGGCGCTTACTAATTTACTAATGCGTAAATTTATAAATGAATAAAATTTATTTCTTTTATTTCATTCAATTATTACTTTGTAACTGACTTTTGGATTCTTGTTTTATATTATATTTGCTCGTTTTCTATACATTTTGAGCTTTGAGAAAACAGTTTAGAGACGTTAATTAATATGACACCTTTGCGAGCGTCCCAGCGCCAGGTGTTCCGGTATCGGAAGTGCTGACTCTACAGTTACTTTCTATCATTAAAAAGTAACCTGATCTCAAAAAATTAGCTTTGAGAAAACTCTTGCACATTTTGGACGCCAGCTCCTCGACTATTAGTAAAGCGAGACTACACCGTTTCATTTCTCCTGAACCTGCTCCACTCTGTAGCCACGCTCTGTCTCATGCTTCGCTCTCTTTCTCATGCTGGCACAACACTCTTGCCGAGACACGTCGAGGCAGGCCGGCCGCGAGAGTTGGAAGGCAAGCTCTCCTCGCCCCGCTGTGTCTTCGCTCCCCTCGCCAGCGCTCGGTTGAATACAGAAATTACTGATTACCATCACGTTTTTGGGTAGAATCAAAATTCGAATCCATAGCAATTATCAGTTATACTTCTTATTTGTCTCTGTAACCCTATTTTTTACAAAAGTACATTTTTTGACGTTTTTAAAGCATTTTTAATACAATTTTTCAATTTAAAACTTTAAAAACCAATTTCATTAAATTCTACATTGAAAACAGTCAAGAATCCGTTTACAGATTAAAAAATGAATTGTTCGTTGGGGAGAAAATTGACAAGAAAAATTAGATCATTTTGGTGCTGCCACGTGGTGGCAAAATTTGTAACCAAAGACGGTACATTTAGCCTTAAGGACGATTTACAGGGTAGAAGTAATAGTAATTCACCGGTCTCTCTCATGCAAAACGATGATGAAGATTATTAATTTAAGAATATCCTTAGATACAATTCATTACTTCTAATACGTTTTAATTAGTTTCTATAACCTCTTGTAATTTTATAAAGCCTTAATTCTTTTAAAAATAGTAAAATAAATCATGAAACCTTGAAACAATTTTTTTTTTCATTTCCTGTCACGTTTTGTGTCCAATTTGAACGTAATTTTTCTGTTTGATTAGTATTATAACTAAAATTAGTAAAAAATTATTAAAAAACCGAGGTTGAATTGCTATTTTCAACGATTTAATTTTATACGAGTTCGAGCAATAAGAGATTATCTCTCTCTAAAATGCATGAACTTACATCGCGTTACCCTTGTCGCACCTGCGAGAAACGCTAAACTCGAGCTTCTCGACTCCGAAACGAAGCAATACTCATTTATTTTGATAAATTAAAAATTTTGAAAATTATGTTTATATCAATGGAGTATTTAAAGAAGGAGTACGTATGGGAATAACGTTCAGCTATAACTAAAGAAGCAATGTGTAAATGCTGCATCTGAAGTATTCGTTCAGGATGCTCTCTCGACTTTTGCAAATAACTCCAAAACTCCGATGCATTTTAAGAACATTGAAGTTTGCACTTATGCAATCCACAGCAGATGAACTGCGTCACAAGTTAATTACCCGTAATATCGGTTTCAATGTCAATGTATCCAAAGTTATTTGCACTTCTGATGCTTTGTATAATATTTACATTGCTTAAGACCAGCAGCCCAAACATATTTGTGGAGAAATTCCTCACAACCAATATGTGAGCGTCTGAACTTTCTCCAATTCGGCCATAAAATACGAGATGGACAGCTCCACCCGGTGCAAATGACAAAACCGCCTTTGCCAAATTCTTTAATCAGGCCTTGCAAATGTAATGCTGATTGCAGAACAATGTCCTGTAGTTTCAAAAAAACAAGATTAATTGTATCTCTCTTTGCAAATGCATCCACAACCATTGTAAAAACTTACATGCGTAAGTGTCTAATTTTGTTATTTTTCAATACTAATTAATTATGTAAACTACTTATTTCTTTTTCCATTAATAATTAGATTTGTATTGCATTATGATGATGCCGTTTTTTTTTATTTCATGCCTTACCCAAATAACCTTTTAATAGTCAAGAACAACGTTTTTCTCACAGCTACAGCGACGGAATCGAAAACTCCTATTATATTGCCTAAAAAAAATGACGACTAATTCCGTCCGGCAACCTCGACGATATCATTTGTTAAGCCTTTCTGAACTTAAATCATCAATCAGAATGTGGTGAGCGGTTTTTGTATACTCATTGGGTGATATGAATAAAGCAGAGCATGTACTTCATGCTCAAAATTCTGGAGTAAATACTCCAATCTGTATGAATAAGAATTAAGAGTAGATGCTCACCATGAGTAGGTACCCTTATGTACAATTTCAAGAAAGTATGAACTCAGATTTCGTATGAATAAGAATGACTTTGTGCTCAACAGTCTGGAGTTTCTACGCCACATAAGTGGAGTCTCCTCGGAGGGAAGATGCTCACCATATGAGTAGGTACTCTTATGTACAATTTCAAGTGAGTATAAACACAGTTTTCGTATAAATAAGAATGAGTTTGTGCTCAACAGTCTGGAGTTTCTACTCCACATTAGTGGAGTCTCCTCGGAGGGAGACTCAGTTTTAGTTTGATAGCGGAAAAGTGATGGCTGAGTTCGAACAGCTCGCAAATAAAGTGCATTGTTTTGCTTTTTCGTAAAATAATGTAATTTATTAATTCCACTAAACCCATTACGCAAGATTAATTTGGTGCGTAGTCCGTCGCGCAAAGACGGAACAATCCTATATATATTTATATTTATATATAAAATTAATTAATTTTAATAATTTATTATTAAATATATATTATTTAATAATTATTATATTTATAAATATCTAATTATATTTAAAATCATTAATTTAATTAATCATTAGTACAAATGTAGAGTGGCGGGGCTAATTGATCTAAGTGCCAAAATTCCATGATTTCGGATTTTTCTACAAAATGATGTATGCGCCAAGGCCAATGCAGAGCTATATGATTTAAGTGTCAATGCGCTTTTCTTTTCGTTGTATAAGCCGTCAAATGTGGTCAAATGTCAGTTTGGTTTCACTGATGGGCAGTTTTTCTTATTTTCCTGGGAAAAATGTTTTTGGCACTTAGATCAATTAGCCCCGCCACTCTACAAATCATTATTTAATAATTATTAAATAAATTAATAACCGTTTATTTTTTAATGTTTAAAACACATTTAAATTAAAACATTAAAAAAAACAAAGTAATTAATGTACATTTTTTTACTGCAGAGGATAATTTGAAATAGTTTAAAAATAAAATAATTTAAGTCAAATTTTTTTACCTTTTGTATTAGGGTTTATTAAAAAAAATAAATAATAATTTATAATCTTGAAAAAAAAGTTAATAAATTATAAATTTAAATGCTAAATTATTATTTAAAATAATTTATGTTATGAAATATAGAACGATTTTTTCCTATCTAGTTTGTTAGAAATAAATTTAATTTATATATAAATAAAATTTTTAATTAAAATTGAATAAATTTTAAAATTATTTATATAAAAATTTGTAGGGATAAGCTTAAAAATAAAAAATTATAATTTTAATTAAATTTTAAAATATAATTATATATTTTAAATGTAATAGATTTAATAATTAATTATTTTAATAATATTGTAATAATGTATTATTATTATTTAGAAATTAATTAAATTTGATCCTTTTCGCTATCACTCATGATCAAACGTACATGACAATTATCAATATAATCAGAACGTATATAACGTTTTATACATTTATTTTGAGATAGAGCTTTCTCACACTGCAAAGAACATGGCGCCATCGCATACGCAACGTCGCTGGCATTTTTCGCAAGTGCAGCAAACGATGATATAGCGTCGTCAGGCACTAAAAGGGTTAAGAGGCCGATACACCTCGTCTGGAAATGTAAAGGTATATTTTCAACATGGTGCATAAGAACCTTTTGTATTTTCGCCACCACACTTAAAAAACATAAATCTAGGGCCCTATAGAAAAAAAAAGAAAATAATAAATTTCTGATTTTGCCAATTGATTACAAAGAAATTTTTTTTTTCTATAGGGCCCTAGATTTAGGTATGTTTTTTAAGTGTGGTGGCGAAAATACAAAAGGTTCTTATGCACCATGTTGGAAATATATCTTTACAGCCGCGACAAAAATGCTCGAAAATGGGCATGTTCACGATTTTTTTTGCTCATTTGTTAATACTTTTTGTGCTTATTAATAAGATGTGTTTGTTTTTTTTCTGAGCACTAATTTCTTTTTTTTAATGTTTAAAGTTTGACTTCGATTCAAACGAAATCCTTAGTGACGTCACTAAAGCCACTGGCAAGGGCCCAAACCCGGGTTTGTGAATGGTGGAGAATCTGTTGCCCGACTCTGATTGGTCAGTTAAAATGGCGGTGAAAGTGCGATGCTTTAAAACGAATGCCTTTTTTAACATCTCAAAAATACTGGAAAAACATTGTTTTAATGACCCATTTTTTACCTACATTACTTTAATACCCTAATCTTCCGATTCATGCACTTTAAACAGCTGTACAAAAAGTTGTGAACATGCCCATTGTCGAACCTTTCCAGACGGGGTGTGTCGGTCTCTTACATAAATCTGTCGACGCGGCGATATGACTGAGACGCCCGTGCAGCGCGCAGCCAGTAAAAATAGGAGTATCTACTCCCTTTACATAGGAGCATCTACTACTCTCCTAGCTGCGATACATTTTATTCATATGGATTGAAGTATAAACTCCTACTTTATGCTCATGCTCATGAGTATATGCTCAGAGTACAAACTCAACTTTATTCATATTACCCAATGTCTCTCAGCTCCCGGTTTAGCGGAGGAAAAGTCCGGCCAGTTAGCCGTGAGGTGCTTTTCGTAAAATGTAGGTAGGTACCTAAGAATATAGTCGGGGAGGCAGCGACACTTTTACCGTGGTCATTTCACCAAGGCTGGTTTTCATTCACATGATAGATTCCATACTGTGTGTGAGCGAAATGCTTGTTAGCTGCCGCACCGGCGCACAGTGGGCCGTTTACCCATTCTAGCTGGACAAAATATATATCGACTGTTAATCTTAATGTATGTTATTTTACTTACATCGGATAGTATTTATATTATCATAGTGGTTGTTTTTGTTTAATTTAGAGTGTCATAGGTATAAATAAAAAAAATATTAACAAAAAAAATTTTTTTGCAAATATATACGTACAAATGTGTACATGTGGTAAAACAATCTTTATTATTATTTAATTTGAATGAAAATAATGGAAAAACATCATAGAAATATATAAATTAATCACTGAAATCAGAGGAGAAGTCTGGGTCAGTTTCAGCGGAGTCTGCTATGGTTTAATCGTTTTCTATATCTACTAGGTTTTGAATATTCGTAGGGAGGGGTTGCAATGGAATATCTGGACATTATAAAAGGTCTAATACATTTGCTGAAATACTGCTCGTAGATTTTTTAGGAATTTTTCGGAAATTTAGGAAACACTCTCTTCTGGAAATAATGAAATAACAACCTTAGCGCAAAAAGTCGCAAAAAAACTCAGATATTCAAAAACTAGGCACATTTTCCTACAAAATAAGCCGAACAGTAGTCTGGCATTTTTTGCCATCATATAAATTCAGTCCACAGAAGTAACGAACATTTGTGAAACGGTGGGCCGTTTACTCCTTTTAGGTGGACGAAATATATATCGACTGTTAATATTAATGTATGTTATTTTACATACATCGGATAGTATTTCTATTATCATAGTAGTTGTTTTTGTTTAATTTTGAGTTTCATAGGTGTAAATAAAAAAAGGCTGGTTTTCATTCACATGATAGATTCCATACTGTGTGTGAGCGAAATGCTTGTCAGCTGCCGCACCGGCGGTGGGGGTGAGTACAGTAGAGCCTCAAACGCGTAAAAAAATGAGAGAAATAAAGTGATATCATCAAAGTTGAAGTTTTGTTTATGGTTTATTTACATTATGTAATTATAAAAAATCGTAGTCAGCTGGACATATTTCGGGGGGAAATGTGTCAGTTGGGACAATAAACATAAACAAGAGGCTGCGACTTTATCGACTTTTCCCCCGCAATTCGGCTAGCTCTGACTTTTATTTATATTTAATACAAGTAATACTGGTTCGTGCGATCAAATGTCAACTTTAGTAGTATAAAGAGACATTATATTTTTTGCAACAAAAGATTCGATGGTTTATTTACATTATGTAATTATAAAAAATCGTAGTCAGCTGAACATATTTCGGAGGGAAACGTGTCAGCTGTTGACGTATACTTGCGCAATACAGACGCCACGCAAACTAATACCACCATACTTTAAGTTAAGTTATGTAATTGCTAATTCATTAGATTTTATGAAAAACATTGTCAGCTAGGTGTATGGTGGGGGCCAGTCCGTCAACTGGGACAAAAAACATGCAACGCACTGGCTAAAGAGGCTGCGCATTTATAATTTCAGCTGACGACTTTTCCCCCGCAATTCAGCCAGCCGACTTTTATTTATATCTAGTACGAATAATAATGGTTCGTGTAATCAAACTTCAGCTGTGGTAGTATAAAGAAACGTGTAATTTATTGCTACAAAAGAGTCTATCTTTCTTGCAATTTTAATGGCGATAATAATTATTATTGCAGTTAATTATGTTATTTATTATTATCCAACTATTTAATAATATTTGTTAGAAATAAATAAGTTATAGAAATCAATAGAAGATTTATTGTATAGAAGACGATATTCATAAATGTAAGGGTAAATATCTAAAAGCCATGTGGTACGGCTGAAGTGCGGATCTCTGGTAGATCTTTTGTAACAATAAAAATTTGATGTTTATTTATACTACCGCAGCTGAAATTTGATTACACGAACCATTATTATTCGTACTAGATATAAATAAAACTCGGCTGGCTGAATTGCGGGGGAAAAGTCGTCAGCTGAAATTATAAATGCGCAGCCTCTTTAGCCGGTGCGCTACATGTTTTTTGTCCCAGCTGACGGACTGACCCCCATCATACACCTATCTGACGATGTTTTTCATAAAATATAACGAATTAGCAATCACATAACTTAATTTAAAGCATGGTGGTATTAGTTTGCGTGGCGTCTGTATTGCGCAAGTATACGTCAACAGCTGACACATTTCCCCCCCGAAATATGTTCAGCTGACTACGATTTTTTATAATTACATGATGTAAATAAAAGTCAGCTAGCCGAATTGCGGGGGAAAAGTCGATAAAGTCGCAGCCTCTTTAGCCGGCGCGCTGCATGTTTATTGTCCCAGCTGACACATTTCCCCCTGAAATATGTCCAGCTGACTACGATTTTTTATAATTACATAATGTAAATAAACCATAAACAAAAATTCAACTTTGGTGATATCACTTTACTTCTCTAGTTTTTTTACGCGTTTGAGGCTCTACTGTATTCACCCTACCGCCGGTGCGGCAGCTGACAAGCATTTCGCTCACACACAGTATGGAATCTATCATGTGAATGAAAACCAGCCTTGGTGAAATGACCACGGTAAAAATGTCGCTGCCTCCCGGTCTAATAGGGACGGACTCCCGGTCTGAGAAGGGGAGCCTCTGCGCGTAAGAGCTAACTCACACGGTGCGACTTCACTGGGACAGCAGTGCGACAAAACGGTCGCACTCGGTCGAGAGTACGTCGCACGCGGCAAATCAGCATGGAGACCCAGCGAAGCATTCACACGGTGCGACTCGCCGACGACGCGACATGACAGACGCAACGGGTCGCAGGTACCGCCGATAAAATTGTCGCAGGCAGCACTCACACGGTGCGACTTCCCTGCGACAGCAATGCGACACGCACCTCGCGCTTGTCTGTATGACATCTACAGTGGCGGTGTCGTTATGTTAGTTTATCGCGCATCTGCTCACACGATGCAACAGCAGTGCTACAAAACTGTCGCAGGAAAGTCGTCGATTCCTGCGACAGCTTGCGACAGTTCTGTCGCACTGCTGTCGCAGTGAAATCGCACCGTGTGAGTTAAGCCTAACTCTGGCGACCACTAGAATGGGTGCGAACGGTACCAGTGGTTCTCCGGACGCACCAAGGTTGTCAAAGTAATTTTTAAAGACCGAGATATCTTACAAATGACGACAATTACAGAAAAATGACCCCAGTGTAATGCGTAGGGAATTTAAATAACAAAATTATGGAACACAAAGAAGAAAAAATGATTCATAATATCGAAAGATATCGTTGATTTTACTTGGCACTTTTGAAACAATTGAGTGAAAAAAATATATATAATTTTATTTTAAAAGTAGAGACTTTCTTAAGCAATTTAAGACAAAAGCATTAAAAAATGTTAAATTTTCGGAGTATGTGAAGTTAGCACCCCATTTTGAAAATTTCAGAAAAACCATTAGAGTTCTGAGTTCCTACAAAAGAGTTCTACAGAGTTCCTGTGATATAATTTAAAAATAGTTCTGATGAAATAGTACGAGAAAATCGGATTTGAAAAAATGAGGTGCTAACTTCACGCAGCACCCCATTTTGGAAAAAATGGATTTTTTCTTTCATTTACTGATAGTTATACAAGAGTTCTATACAGTTCTCTACAGTTTTTATAAATAGTTCTGAAAAAAAACGACATTTTCTTCTACTTGAAAAATTGCACCAGCACCCCATTTTTTAATAAATCAAAATTGTTCGATAGTTCTGAGTAGTTTGTGAATAGTTCTATAGTTCTCAATAAGTCTCGTTGTCAAATTCCGTCATTTAAGGTCTTTATCATTAATATGAAGTTTCTGTAATGGAAACTAATTCTTCGTCATAACTCCACTACTGCGCATTTCACAAAAAAACTCGTAGAAGAAAATCTTCAGAACTATTGGGGAGCAACCCAGAACTCTGCTTCATTTGACCAGAACTCTCAATTTTTTTTGACCAATGGGGCTTAAACTCTGAAAAATGCCGACTTCGATTTGGCTATAACTTCTAATTCGCGTATTTCGGAGAAAGTCCCACTGATCAAAAAAATTGAGAGTTCTGGTCAAACGAAGCAGAGTTCTGGGTTGCTCCCCAATAGTTCTGAAGATTTTCTTCTACGAGTTTTTTTTTCGAGAAATGCGCAGTAGTGAAGTTATGACGAAGAATTAGTTTCCATTACAGAAACTTCATATTAATGATAAAGACATTAAATGACGGAATTTGACAACGAGACTTATTGAGAACTATAGAACTATTCACAAACTACTCAGAACTATCGAAAAATTTCGATTTATTCAAAAATGGGGTGCTGGTGCAATTTTTCAAGTATAAGAAAATGTTTTTTTTCAGAATTAATTATAAAAATGGTAGAGAACTGTAGAACTCTTGTAGAACTATCAGTAAATGAAAGAAAAAATCCATTTTTTCCAAAATGGGGTGCTGCGTGAAGTTAGCACCTCATTTTTTCAAATCCGATTTTCTCGTACTATTTCATCAGAACTATTTTTAAATTATATCAGGAACTGTAGAACTCTTTTGTAGGAACTCAGAACTCTAATCGTTTTTTTATTTTCAAAATGGGGTGCTAACTTCACATACTCAAATTTTCGATGTTTTACGATTTTTTCCCCGTAATGTTTACGCGGCTCTAGAGAATAAACCGTGGGAGTGGGGGTAAACTGTGTAAAACCTTTTTTATAGAGAATTTTAAGCTCTACAATTTTAGGCTCTACACTTTTTTCGATATCTCGCTTAGTTTTCGAGTTATTTTCAAAAAACCCATTTTTGCGGTATTTGTTATTGTTTTTCGACCCTTCCCCCTGGGAGAAAAACCGCGATACTTCACCCAGAGTTTTATGGGGTCAAATACAACGTTTAAACAAAAACGCAGCCTGGCTGCTAAAAAATCGTATTTCAGACCTTCGTTTACTGGACTAAAACCAGTCGACATGACGATCGTCAAAATCTAGTCGATAAACTCTAGTCGATAGTGTCGATCGACTCTGCCGATCGACAATGTCGACTCAGTGAGGTCGCGCCTTAATACCTAGCTTATCAGGTATAGAAGGTCGCTTCACCTTTCGGCGTAGTCTGATCCCTCTTTATGGCCAAGGACGAGCAACGGTACTCCTGCCCGCTAGATCCGGAACTCGGAAAATAACCAACGTCATCCCTTGTTCTAATATCATTAAATCAACAACGACAATAATGTGAATACTCCAACTACTAGGTGGTGTACAACAATTGATGCTGTATTCTCTAGGAATCCAGAAAATATTAAATCGCAAACGTTTGTGTCATATTTTAGCTATCATAAGCCAATACGGTATTTGACTAGAAAAAAATGTTCATACTTTTATAATCAATTTGTAATCAATTTGTAATCAATTTGCAATTCAATTTGTAATCTGTATACATATTGAATATCACATGAAAAAAAAAATATCCGAAAAAATAATTATTCGCTGAGTTATAAGCGCGTTTCTCTCTACAATGTTGTAACATCATCGAAGAGCCGTGAAAGACGCACTTATGCCAAGCTGCGAGTGCGAGAGAGACAGACTTACAATGCTATGACGTATGCGGCATTTTTAAATATTGTTTTCCGGCTCATACGAAGCCGAAAATGAAAAATGAAAAAATACGGGGTTGATAATTTTTTCCAAGTTTTTCGAATCGTTAATAAAAAAAAAATCAGTCAGCTACCCTATTTGCACTGTAATAGACACTACGGATACAGATTCGTAAAAAAAATGAGCTAATTACCGTAATTGATTCATGTTTTTCTCAAATTGAATAACGAATTTCTTGTAAAATATATTAGAAAACATTCATTTTGTATTGGTTTTTCATTTAAGACTACACCGCACTTACATCGGTAAAAGAAAACTCCCTTCTTTATTAATTGCATTTCCACTTTATTTCAAACTTAATTGAGGTATTCGATTACAGTACTTGTTTATAGACCATGCCATGGTGAGCGGGAATCCAAATTAAATGGAATGATTGAGAGTCGAGGTCGATGGAGTTGAGTTTGTTGCGTATGCTGAAGTTATTTTGATTTTTGAGGTTGGGAGAGGCGATGGCTTGAAGAGAGCTTAGTGAGTCTGTGGATATACAGTATGTCCCGTGGATAACGCAAGTATTTGAATTTCCCTGACATTTGACTTTGGTAGTGCTTGGAATGGTGCTGTAGTTAGAGTTGGCTTTAGAAGAGTGCGCTGCGTTCTTACGAGCTGTGTTTCCGCGAAACCTGTATGATTATTTCTCATCACTTCTACACATTATTTACCGTTATTTACAAATTCAGTTAATTTCGAGGTTAGACGCTTCGATCTTCCGAATTAACAGGCAAACGTGAATATCTTGAAACTTAAGCATTTGAGAGAAAAATGTTTAAAGCAAAAGTATCGTCGTTTTACAAACGGGATTTAATGGTTATACGTTTGGTTCGTTTGGTTTAGAATTTCAAGGTTATTTGAAGGGGGAAACTTTGATTTTTTAAATAGGGACCCCTATTTTTTTTAATGATTCGTATTCTTCGTATAAAACTTAACAACTTTTGTTCTATGACTTTTCGTGTTTATTTTCAGCGTTTACGAGTAATTACGCATTGAACGTAGCAATAGCAATCGAACATAGAAGTAACAGTTACCCCTGAAATGAACTCTACCGTTGGCTATTAGTTTGGCTACTGGTTCTTCATTATATACGAAAAGGGGGAAGAGCCTACAAATAATTCACTATCACCTCCCGCCTATTTCCCGTCGGCTACCGCGCTAGCACTTCTTTGTTTTTAGCCCAATAAGAATTCTGAATTCTTCAAGAGTTCAGTCGAGCCCAAGTTTCCCGTGATATTGCATCAATCCAAATATCACGAAATTATTATATTATTTACCTTTGTGATATTGTTAAGTCCTACAGTACTTATTGTACTTAGGTAAGATCGGGAACCCGTCTTTACTTTTACAATTTCATTTATCATGTCACGGCTAACTGACCGGACTTTACATTTCTACGATTTTTCTTGCAATAGGTTTCTAATTAATACCTAATAGTTAAATTCAGCACAACCCTCCCTTAATCCAACCCGATGCAGGTAATTAATATTGGCAAGAAAATAAGTTCCACAGAACGACCGATTGGGAAAACTTGTCCTATCCAGGTATAAGGGGTCAAAGTATCTTTTGAGGTAGCTTCATCGAGGAAGCAACAGTACTTTGGGATCAGGGAAATACCATGCGTGCAATAACTGGCAAATAAATGTTACTTCCTCTTTGCAATAACTTGGGGTACGTAATAAAATTCTGTTACTGTCATAAATAACATTAATTTTTCAGGGATTTTCCGGGGGGCTTCCACTTACCTTTAGTATCCAGTCAATGTTTGTCCACTTTTCAGAAGTGTTCTGTACTTCTACATTCAATGCGTAATTACTCGTAAACGCTGAAAGTAAACACGAAAAGTCGTGGAACAAAAGTTTTGAATGAAGAATACGAATCATTAAAAAAAAAATAAGGGCTGCTATTTAAAAAATCAAAGTTTCCCTTAAAATAACCTTGAAATTCTAAACCAAACGAACCAAACGTATAACTATTAAATCCCGATTGTAAAGCGATGATACTTTTTAGGCCGGTCAAAATCGACAAAAAAAATCGCTAAATTTGCAAAACATGATGTATCTTTGATTTTTTAGTATGTTGTTTGGACCCATTAGGGCTATGTATACCCAAGTTTGCTACTCTCAAAAAGTTGTGGAAAAATTTGTACACCAAAAACCGCGAAATTCTTGGACTTGTTTCAGATTCTGCTCTATATCTCCTAATCCATGCATTTTTCGTCGAAAGCTACTCTATACGTTTTTTAAAAGCATTAAATTTGTGACAAATTAAGCCCAACCGGAGCTCTGTAGGTCAATTAGTTACCGAATTACGGCACTTTGAAAATAATCCAGTTTTTCCAAAAATTGAAAATTTTAGTTTTAGACCTTCTTCGGACCGAAATTGCGTCGAAACCATTAATCCTACGAGTAGAACTTGTACAATATAATTTGTAAGCAATTTAATTAGCTTTAAATTAAGCGTAGAGCGGGGTCTGTAAGCCTCGTAGTTCTCTCAAAATCTCAAAAATCCCATATAAGGTAAAATCACATTTTTCCAGAAATGTTCCATAACTTTTCCTATCTTTTACCATTTTCGTTGGCCATCTCGGCCATTTTACTTTCGCGAGGCAGCTTCCATTCCGCGTTTTTCCGCGCGCCGCTCGATTTATTTGCCTGAAACATTTTTCTTCCAAACACTTAATTTTCAAGGTATTCACGTTTGTCAACTTAAATGACTCACCCTGTATATGCAATTGGAATGTGGAGGTCAATGATTAGGAGAATGGAGTGTAGAATAGCCGCGGCTTCGGCAATGAACACTGAGGCGTCAGAGAGGATTTTGAATTCTAAGGGAGATCCAAGTTTCTGGGAATATATGGCGAAGCCCACTCCTGAATCTATTTTCGAGCCATCGGTATAGAGGTGGAAGGCGAATGGGTTTAGGGAGCTCAGGTAAAGGTGAAAGACTGCGTTCGGGGAAGGGGAGTTGGCTTCCGAAAATTTTTTTTCGGTGTCGAAGTCGATGAGGTTAGTGGGCGGTGCGATGGGGGTGTATGAATAAACAAGAGGCTTGGGGTGAGAGTCGATGTGATTTTGGAGGTGGAAGGTTTTGGTGAATATCCTGTATAGAATGAAGCTTCTTAAGATGGGAATCGGGGGGGGGGGGGGGGGGGAGGGGTATGCTTTCTGGTATGAATGTGCAGATAGCTTAAATTGTTAACAATGGGGTGATTTTCCGTCCAGTCAGTTTTGAGTAGAAATTTGAATGTACAGTTGATGAGCCGGATGTAAAGAGGAGGGGTGTTGCTTTCGGCGTGTATGACATTGATAGGGGATGAGCATCTATAGCCCAAAGCTAGTCGGATAGCTTGGTTTTAAATTTTCTGAAGTCTACTTTTTATAGAGAAGTCGTCCAGATTGAAGCAGAAGGAACCTTATTCAATTGAGCTGCGAAGTAGAGATTGGAACAGGATAAGCAAGGTGCGTGGATCAGCACCTCACCAGGTGGAGCGGAGCGCCCTGATTATATTTAGAACTTTCCTGCTTCTATTAATAAGGTGATCCAGATGAGGTTTCCATTTTAGTTTCGTATCTAGGTGTAGGCTGAGGAATTTAACGGAATTAGAGGGGAATATAGGAGTATCCCTTAGGAGGATGTTGGAATCCAGGGGGATGTGACGATTAGTGAATATGACCATGGAAGTTTTAGTGGGTGGGAGTTGGAGGTTTTTGAAGTGAAACTTCTTTGCTGAGGGTACTGAAATCGCCCGCGGCAACACGAAAAACCGTAACGAAACCCACACACTCCAGCGCTTTCGACCGTGCCTCACTCATACAGCGCTCTCGACCCTGCCCCAATACACCGCTCTCAACTCTGCCCCATTCCACCGCTCTCTACCGTACGTAGACTACCGCCTTTGCCAGGCAAGCCATGTGTCGACTTTGCGAGGCTGGAGCGCGAGGCCGCCGTGCGACTATCACTCACGCGGCGAGGCTCACTATTATCGCAACCTAAGTAAAAAACGCACTAATCTAGATCTCATCTGTACATCGGTCGCAACAGCGAGGCAGGCGGTATGTTTTGGTGAATAGGGGTTACGAATGCGTTCGCAGTCCCACACATTTCCCTCAAAACAACCTCGCAGTGTATCTAATTGTAAACCATGGCTACATCACGGAACTACTGTATCTCTTTGAATCCAATATAATCACCAGTAATATTGTGAGTGCAGTATTAAATCATTTCAACTAACCGATACGGTTTAAATCCACCACTCCACGTTTTCGGTCACTATTCGTGTTACGCAGTATTGCCTTCGGGATTTACGACCTCGAGGAGATCTACTCTTGATCGCACATATTATAGTTATTAACTTGAAACTGAAGAATAAATGACGCAAAAATTAATCGCTGTTTACACTGTGCAGAGGGGGTCTGGTTTATGTTGCTCGAGAGGGTTTCTTCGGGCGATGAAAGCTATTGTTCATATTATGAGGCGACGCAGTGTCGCACCTCCACTAAGAGGACTGTTTAGTCTCACCATAAATCTAGCGTTTAGGACCTTTTTTTGGGCGTATCCGTAAGATGATATAAGAAGCCAGACTAGAGGGCGCAGAGTTACTTGTGAGTTGTTTGTATTTCGTTTGTCGCATTTTCAGTTTTCCGGATTTTACCGCGTCGAATGGCCGGCCATACGGAGCTCGTGTAGTCTGCGATCGGAGTCGCGACCTTTCTCGAGTAACCACCGTGCATTACTGTACATTCTTTCGTGTGTGTGTGTGTATGTGTATTAATTTATAATTATTGTTGCAAAAAAAACAACCGAACGGTCAAAAGAGTACAGTGACAGGCAACGTGTAAAATAAACTTTCAATTTCGTTAACGTCTATGAACTTTGAACATTCTTTCGCGCGTGTTTTATATTAAAATTATTATGGAAAAAACAGGAAAACAACGGGCAAAAGAGTTTCGTGACAGGCAATGTGTAAAGAAAGCAATGACGAAGGCACTAGCTAAAACTGATGCAGAACGAAGTCGAAAATGGAGAGAGAGAATTAACTTAACACAATTAAATATTGCTATATCTGCTAATGCAGATCAACACCAGTCCCAAACCCTGGAGAATGTAACAGATTTTCAAGTTCCTGGAGGATCCAATATCGGTGAAAGTACATCCCGTGAATATGATATTCCTTACACTACATTTTATGCCCATAAAAAAATTCATATTGAATTCAACAAAAAAACACAAAACGTGTGGCCGCCACGTGCGGAAGAAGTGAAACTTCGATACCAGTTTCTCTGAATTTGATTCCGATGGTATTAGTTTCAATTGGCTCTACGAAGAAGCATTGTAAAAGACCTGTATAGAGCCAATTGAAACTAATACCGTCGGAATCCAATTCAGAGAAACTGGTATCTAAGTTTCACTTCTTCTGCGCGTGGCGGCCATACGTTTTGTGTTTTTTGGCTAGGAATGTCGTGATATTGTTTATTGAAGATTGGATAGAGGTGAAGGTTTCTGTGAGGTTTTTTGAGCGGGAAAGATAGCAATGTCGTCCGTGAATTGTATGATGGAGCACCTTTCGTCGATTGTCAGTTCAATGTCTTTGGCATACGGATTGTAGAGAATTGGGCTTAAGACGGACCCTTGAGGTAGACCGGTGGAGGTGGTATGGGGTTGAGATAGGGGTCCGTTGATTTTAACACGTTCGTCGCCGCGTCACCCATATCTAGGTGACGGGTGTACTTCCGTGGGGGCCCCGTCACCCAAGTACGGGTGACGCTCTTCTTGTTCAAGTTAAACATGATTTTCAGTTGGATTTTTAAAAGGAATTTAATGGAATAAGCACTGAAATATAAATTTAGGATATACAACATAGAAATATTAAAAAATATACATATTATAACATACTTTTTATTAATTTATATTTATGATAAAATGGATCCTTTATAATGTCGAAAAGTTAACGGATTGACCTGAATTCGGGTACTCGGGGTTTTTCGGGGTCGCTGATTACGAATCCGAGACTAAAATTGCAATATCCCCAGATGGCGCCACGATATGGCGCATGCGCTGTATTGCGGCGCCATTTACGAATTTGGCGATTCTGGCCTCAGATTCGTAATCAGCAACCCCAAAAACCCCCGGGTACCCGAATTCAGGGTAATTACTCAATTTTACGTCTAGATTTGATCCGCGCATGTGTCGTATTGTGGCACCATCTACAAATTTTGCAATTCTGGCCTCGGATTCGTAATCAGCGATCCCGAAAACCCCCGGGTACCCGAATTCAGGTTAATCCGTTAATTTTTCGGCGTTTCCGCCTATAGTGCGACAGTCAGATTTTGGCCCCGTAAGAAACTCCACCGAATCGCGCTGGGCGACGAACGTGTTAAAAAATAGTTTCCTATTGTTGCAGAGGTTATGGATGAACTTACAATATTTTTGTGAGATGCCAGTTACGGCCAGACACTGGACAAGGATATCGGGTGCAACATTTTCGAATGCGCCAGAAATATCGAGGAATACCGCTGGGGTGAATTCATGGCGGGCGTATATATCCCGTGTGTATTTCTGCTATAAGCGCTAGGTTGTCAGCGCACGATCGCTGCTTCTGGAATCCGTACTGGGAGTCCGAAAGGACGTCGTGATGCTCAATCCACTAGTTGAGTCTGTTTTGGATGAGTTTTTCGAGGAGTTTTAGCATGCAAGAGGCCAAAGAGATTGGGCAAAAACTGCCACCTTTGGGTTTAGGGATGAGTATAATTGAAGAGTATAACTTCTAAAGGGTCTAAGTGCCAAAAAGTTAAAGTTGGGAAAATCGGCAAAAACAGGCAGATGCTTCAAAGGAATATAGTCGAGCATGTCTTGCAGATTTTTTAGTTTTGAGCCTCTACGCATGCTTTTGCACATAGACCTTTTTCAGATGCATTGGGGTTTGCACTTACGATTGTTTTCAAGCAAAAAATATATTTTTGCAAATATGGCACTTAGACCCTTTAGAAGCTATACTCTTCAATTATAAAATCTTTCCATGAATCTAGGAAGGAGCCCTCTTCTAGGAGGGAGTTGAAAATGTTTAGGAGGTCGGTGAAAGCGGGAAGAGAGATTCTCAATTACACACAGCTCCACAAAAAAAAAATCGACAAAATGCTTCCTCTGACCAGACCAGTATATCTTTATGTTTTTGGGGTCGCTGAATCCGAATCCGGTGTCCGTTTGTCTCCATCACGTGACATTCAAGGTCATTTCAAGGTCAAATCCTGGAAAAATAGTCAAATCGATTCAAATTATTATTCCTAGATATTTTTGAGGTCGCTGAATCCGAATCCGGTGTCCGTTTGTCTCCATCACGTCACATTTTTTTTAATCTCAAAAAACCATCAATAGATCATGATTTTCAAAAAGTTAATGGACTTAAACCAAATTCGCTATAGGGGGTTTTTTGGGTCGCTGATCACGAATCTGAAATCGGATTTCAAACATTCAAGATGGCGGATCCAATATGGAGGACAAGATTTTCGAAAACTTTGAATTTTTGTAAATATAACTTCATATTCGTCATTAGCGATCGAAAAAAAACCCTATACCAAATTTGGCATGAATCCGTCGATTTTCGAAAATCTCGTCCTCCATATTGGATCCGCCATCTTGAATTTTTAAAATCTGACTTCAGATTCATGATCAGCGACCCAAAAAAAAACCTTATACCAAATTCGGCATGAATCCGTCGATTTTCAAAAATCTCGTCCGCCATATTGGATCCGCCATTTTGCATTTTTGAAATCCTATTTCAGATTCGTGATCAGAAAAACCCCTATAGCGAATTTGGTTTAAGTCCATTAACTTTTTGAAAATCATTATCTATTCAGAGAAGCATTTTTTCGATTTTTTTTGTGGAGCTGTGTTATTTGGTTATTGACGTGGTCCAAACCTGGAGCTGATTTAACTCTGGTGCCGGCAATTACGGTCTTAAGTTGTTGGAGGTTAAATGGGCTCTCTCTAGGTAAGGATCGGTCTTCCTACCAATTAATTTGTTTAGTTTCCTTTTGATTATTGGTTTATTTTTGGTTACTCATTCGCTTATTGGTTATTTTGGTCCGAAACCTCTGGTCCGCAATTAGTTTTGACATTCCTAGTTTATTTATTTTTTTCCTTTATTGTTCTTCTGCCATAAGAACCAAGTGACTGGCGCGTGCGAGACACGATCCCTTTTTTTATTTGCTTTTGCCCTTTCTTTTTATTTTCTCGGTGGCTGAGTTTATGGCTCCGGCCGAATAACTAGTTGTACGAGGTTACGCCCCCCCTTCCGGGACGGAACCTTCCCACTTTGGTGGGGTGAGGGAAGGTGGCTTATCCCCCCCTCCCCCAGTCTTCAGAGTCGTGAGCACGCGAGGGCAGAGGGCGACACAGCCCACATCCTGAGGGGAGTCCTGAAGTTAGATGGCCACCCACGGCCTTCCGGGGCTCTCCTTTCTTAGGATATGCGGCGAAAGCGGGGTTTAGTTGGTAGATTGGAGGACTTGAACTATAGAGCCTCTGAGACCAACACTCCCCCGGGTCTTGCTCAACCCGGGGCGGCAATAATAGCTTCCCCGCTATAAAAAATAAATAGGTAAGGATCGGTCAGGTAGGCGACGGGGGGGGGGGGGGTAGACTGTTTACATAAGTTATTTTGGAAGTTTTCCTTATTATTAACCCTGTAATGCATACATTTTTTTTCGGTTGTAAAATTAGTGACGGCGTAAGTTTGGGCTAAGGAGCTCTCATGGGATGCGTATGAAGCGTTTTCTTTGTTTGTGGCTCCTATTTGAGGAAAAAAAAATTGCCCGCCTCTAGGCGGACCTGTGCCAGAACAACACTCAAGTTGACGAAAACAAAATGAAATCAAAATCAATACAAAGCAAAGAATCATTTACCGTTTATTGTGAAAATCAAGAAAACAAGACTTCGTTGGGGAATTGCACAATGACAAATTGCACTTAACGCAAAAAGCCTGCGTTTCAGATTTACATTTCGGAAATTTACATTGTTTTTTTCCACTACGGTCACGAAAAATGCACCAGTGCCCCATTTCATCATGACGGACATCATCTGGTGGATGATAAGCGAATGTGGTGAATGTAATTGTAGATGTTTCTTTCTCAAAACTATCGATTTGAACTCAGCAGAATCGTTCCTTGTACATTACTAGTAATGGAACAACTAGATGAGCTGCTTGGTCTGCTTTCTTCTTTTGTTGGTTCCGGAAATCGCAAACAACGTTTTCGGCGGCGAAGGCATTCCGCACTTTCATCGGCCATAGTGTTACAAGTAGTTGGCACAGCTATGTCAATATCATCAGCTAGTTTGGAAGTAGATGGCACAGCAATATCGGTCTGATCAACTGTTCTAAACGTAAGTGGCAAAGCTACTTGTTTTACCGGAGATTGTAAGATGTCCTGTAGATTATCGCGACTGTCCGTGTCGGACTCTTCGAGATTTATGTCGTCGTCAGTATTTTGGTAATCCGGATCGGCGATACTTTCGTCGCTATCAAAGTCATCCTCCTGTTCATCGTCGGTATTTTCGTCATCCGATGGTACGCTGACCATGAAGGCCAAGGCTTCCTCTTCAGGCATATTCGACAAATTGCACTTTTTCCGTAGATGTGCCATGTCCGCAATGAAAGATCGAACAAGCTACAGCTATCTGTGTGCAATAAAGTACGGAAATAAAAAAAAATTGGATTGAAAATTTTTCACGTAATTGCATAACCCCGCCTTTAGGCGGGTCGCGCAAACTAACCTAAAACTGGACATCAAAGCCACTTTTATTTCGCACAACATATGCAATACTCAACTATATATCTGAAAGAACTTACCAATAATTTTGGCAACATTTATTTTTCACTCACATACCTGTATTTCAACTTTCAATCCGTACGTTCCTTTGAGAATAATTTATTGCGCCAAAACACCACGTGGTCGCCAAACAGCTGACAGTAACAAACACGTACACGTTAAAATCGGCTGTGCGAGTGAAATTTCCATATATGTATAAACCGATTTTGACGCGGAGTCATTCAAAAAGTCGCTTAAAATATATTCCTACCTAAAATGGCGATATAAATAAAGTCCGCCTTGAGGCGGGTAAATGCATTACAGGGTTAACAGTGGCAGTATCGTTGGTGTATTGAGAGGGGAGTTTAATGTAGCGGTTTCTAAAGCCTTTACTCCTGTTCCAGACCATGGATAACGGGGTGTTGTAGTTGAAGGACTCGCAGAACCTGCGCCATGAGTCTCTCTTTTCTTGGTTGAATATTTTTTTAGCGTTGGCTTCAGCTTTTTTGAGGGCAATACAATTGGTGCCGCTAGGGATTTTCCGAAAGATGCTTAGTGCTTCCTTGCGTTGGGAATTGGCGTCGGCACAGCGATCATTCCACCAGGGAGCATTCCATTTGCAACGAGGAGAATTAGTATTAGGTTTGGGTGGCGGGGAGGATCCTATGATTGCAGATTCTATTAGGTTCATGAGGTTATCGTACTTGACAAGGGGAGACAAATACGTCTGAATTCGTATAGGGTTAGAAAGTTCGTCGGCCAGGGATTTTTTGAAGGCGTTCCAGTATGTTTTTCTGAGGTAATAGCCGTGAGTGCTGGGTGGGAATGAGCACGCCGTAGCTCCTATAGTTAATATGGTTAATTTAATTGGAAGGTGATCGCTGCCCATGCTGTCAGGTAATGTAGTCTAGCTAGTGAGAGGGTAGATGGATGGGGAGACCAGAGTTAAGTCTATGCATGAGAAGGTATGTGCAGATTTATTGATGTGAATGGGGGAGTCATCGTTGAGAATTACTAAGTCGGTTTTATCGGAGTCAAGCGGTTGAACGAGGGGCTTGGTTGTAGGGCAGGCGCGGTTGGAACCCCAGGCTTGGTGATGGCAGTTGAAGTCGCCGGCGATTATGACGTTGACTAAGTTAACTACAGAGTCCAACAGGTGTGTCCAGTTGGAGTTGTTGAATCGGTTATGGGAGGGGGGGTACAAATTGATGATGTGAAGATTACCAAGAGCCGTGGAGATTTTGATTGTTAGGATTTCTAAAACGTTGGAGGAGTTATAGATCGTATCTATAACGAAGAAGGGGAGGTTGCCGCGAATGGCGATAGCTAATCCGCCTCGGTTGACCAGGCGGTTGTTTTGTATGGTGGAAAAGCCAGGAATGTGAAGGTTGGATGAGTGGGAGAGTTTAATTTCAGAAAGGAGGATAATGTTATATTGATGCAAGATTTGTAATAGCAAATCTTTTTTGTTTCGGATCCCTTGGCAGTTCCAGAGAAGGATGGAGATATGATTATTGTGAGTTCTGGCCATGTTGGGGGAAATTAGTGCTAGAGGGAGGGGGGAGGTTGGAGGGAGAGTATGGAGTTGGGCAAGATTAGTGCTTATAGATTGGCCAAAAATGGCACCATCGGAGAGATTAAGTTAATCAGGGGGGAAAGGTTCTCCAGAGCCGCGATTAGGCAGTCAATTTCCATGGATGAGGATAGTGAGTAGAGAGAGATTGTTAGGAGGAGAAGGGGATGGCAGTGTAGAAGTAGGGGTTAAGGAGAGGGGAGGGTGGGCCACGATGTGGTATCGCCGTGAGAGCAGCAGGTTGGTCGCGCTGTGAGAGTGGGGAAAGGGGGGGGGTAGCATTCATGGTGTCGTGTTCCGGGGATTTACAGTTAATGCAAAATTTGTCTGATTGGGGGGGGGGGGGGGGGGGGGGCAAGAATTAGACAATGGATGTTCAGTAGATTCGGATTTGCCGCAGCAGATTGGCTGCGGCATAGTTTGGTTAGGTGGCCGTGTCTATAACAGTTATGGAAAATGGTGACGGGTGGAGAGTAGGGTTCGACTTTGAAGTGAACTCCAAAAAGTGCAACACTTTCGGGAAGAGTTTTCCCTTCAAAGTTTAAGAGGGGTGTAGAGGAGGGGATATATTCAATACCCCCCTGTTTATTGTTGATTTTCCTGTTCAGTTGGCGTGCTCTAATGATTTTTGGGGGGGGGGGGGGTTAAATGAGGGGGCGTCTTTTTCGTTAAAGGAGAGTGGGATGCCTTTGATTAGGCCTTGTTTAGAAAAGGTATGAGATGGAATGTAGCAGATGTAACCATAAGGACATAAGAATTGGACCGCGACAATATTATTTGCACTGGTTCTGTCTTTGAAGGTGGCAACGAGATTGTGAATCCCTGCGTTGTCAACTCTTAGCAGGGCACCTTTAATAAGTTGTATGATTAGTCTGCCTACAGTTAACTTGTTAATAGTGAGGTTGGGCTTGTTTGGGTCGGCTTGTATGTAAACTCTGTACGGACCGTCGTGATTTATCGGAAATCTATTATCGGTGGGAAGGGACGGGCGGTTAGTAGGAGTGGTCGTTGGGATGTGGCTCGGTGAGAGAGAGAGAGAGAGAGAGAGAGAGAGGGAGAGAGAGAGAGAGAGAGAGAGAGAGAGAGAGAGAGAGAGAGAGAGAGAGAGAGAGAGAGAGAGAGAGAGAGAGAGAGAGAGAGAGAGAGAGAGAGAGAGAGGAGAGAGGAGAGAGGAGAGAGGAGAGAGGAGAGAGGAGAGAGGAGAGAGGAGAGAGGAGAGAGGAGAGAGGAGAGAGGAGAGAGGAGAGAGGAGAGAGGAGAGAGGAGAGAGGAGAGAGGAGAGAGGAGAGAGGAGAGAGGAGAGAGGAGAGAGGAGAGAGGAGAGAGGAGAGAGGAGAGAGGAGAGAGGAGAGAGGAGAGAGGAGAGAGGAGAGAGGAGAGAGGAGAGAGGAGAGAGGAGAGAGGAGAGAGGAGAGAGGAGAGAGGAGAGAGGAGAGAGGAGAGAGGAGAGAGGAGAGAGGAGAGAGGAGAGAGGAGAGAGAGAGAGAGAGAGAGAGAGAGAGAGAGAGAGAGAGAGAGAGAGAGAGAGAGAGAGAGAGAGAGAGGTACTCAGGTTCGCAAAAGGAGGACCCGAAGGTGAGGTATGAGGGTTAGAATTGTTTATCTCTAGTGGCCTCTTCTTGACCCGACCACAGAGTACCAGAGGCGACACTCTTTTGATGTCGCGCGTACGCCGCCGTGACCTTGATGCCTTTAAACTGGAGTAGCTGCGTTGTCAGACTTAACAAATAGTCAAAATGAGGAAGAAAATCGACGTTGCCATTTATCAGTTGCGATATTGTTCTATTAAAAACCCAACTTTAGTTGTTATTTACTTTGTCGGATGGGGAGCTATAAATAAATATGCACTGTTTTGTAATACACTGCACGGCACAATGTGTTTCATAATGTGCAATTTTAAAATAAAATCAGAATTGAAGAAAATAACGCTTTTGGTCATATTTTGTCCGCCGGCTATTTCGAGCATTACTTACGAATTAATTATTTAATTAATTAATTACGAATTGCGGCCGTTATAAAAAACAAAGGCGATGTTACCCAGTGGTGAATTTTTCAAGCATTGCAATATTTTTTTCATTTTTTTTTGCAGTTTGTTATCGTAACACGAATAAACTGCTAGTAGGTCTGCTCTGTAAACATGTTGGTTGAAAAATAAATGACGTGCATATTAACATAAACTTGAGATTTATCTTGATTGGGTGTCAATAACCGGAAAAATTTTGCAACTGGGCCAACTGAAGTAGGACCGGGCTCTGGTGTTCTCGGGGCTTTTTGGGTGTTTTCGGGGCTTCTCGGCGTGAGTCCGCCCTTTAACTTTGATTTATATGCATCTCTGTAGTTCAGGTTTCCTTGTCTACTGTCGCCTCTGGTACTCTGTGACCCGACCCTCGCGGGGACTGCCGCCATTATATGTAGGATTATTACCTGGGGAAGGTAAGGAGTTTGGTATTATTCCCATGGGGGGAATATTTTCTTTGGCTGGTTCACAGAGATCGTGGAGGCTATCTTGTACAATTCGTTTGTCTAACACAAGTTCCATGCTCTCATCGGAATCAGACAATGTCGTACAGGAGTTATACTTTTTCGGATGTGTTAATTTTGAGGAAGTCGAATTGGGGGAACTGCCAGTGTTCGGGGGTTTGATGTGTTTGGTAAGGTAGCAGGAGAGAAGAGGGGGCTGATTTGAGCAGTTTTCACCCGCCATTTTGGCCAGTAAAAGACTGGACCAAAAGCGGCGGCTTACCTTCCAAGAGTCGAGATGAGAGCCGTCGACGGATGTGTCAGTAGTGGAGAGGCCAAAGATCGAGTGGGTTGGCGAGCGTAATCGTTCCCGATAAACTCAGAAGGGACCGTCACGATGGCCACGAGGGCCGCAACATATGACGAGAGGTCAGCGAGAGAGCCACAAGGAAACGGCGCTAATTACGATGAACGTGCTTAGGTGTTAGCCGGGTATATACTTGGCGAATGTGTTCGGCCGAACACGAACGAATGCGCTCTGATTGGCTAGGAGATAATGACATTAGAATAAGGGATGGCGCTGGGGATTTTCCGTGTCCCGGATTTAGCGGATAAGGGTACCGTTGCTCGTCCTTGGTCATGAAGAAGGATCAGACTACGCCAAATGGTGGAGCGACCTTCTATACCTGATGAGCCAGGTATTAGACTTTCCCGATTGGTCAACCATCGAATTCGTCATTTCTCCTTTACGAAACTGCGAAAACGTGTTTTGCGGCATTCATAGAAATCTCGAGTGTGATTGACACTAAACTTTTCATTCGGACCGCGACAGTCGTCCGACTAAATTCAAATTGTAAGTAAAACATTCAAAAAATTTGCGATATAAGCAAATATACCAATTTGTTTTCCGTAGCTTATCTATATATTGTACAGGGTGGGGCATAGGAACCTATCAGTTTTTGATTGGCGAATACTGGCGACTGGTTTAGGTGATGTGACGGAGGTTAAGGGAGGTGATAGCTTATCTGATTCCATTTCAGTAGCTATAGAGCAGTGGACCGGGCAACATCGTGCGTTCGTAATTGAAACGTTTTTTAAATTTTGCTCAACAGATGTTTGAAATTTTGAATGAAGGAATGTCCTGGACTTTCTGCTTATGTCGGATGAAGCTCATTTTGAGTTATCTGGTTGTGTAAATAAACAGATCTTTCGGTATTGGACAGCTGACAATCCAAAAGAACTGCACCAGCGTTGTAATGAATGATTCGTCATTCTTAAAAAACGTTTCAATTACGAACGCACGATGTTGCCCGGTCCACTGCTCCATGGCTACTGAAATGGCATCAGATACGCTATCACCTCCCTCAACCTCCGCAACGTCACCTAAACCAGTCGCCAGTATACGCGAATCAAAAACTGTCAGGTTCCTATGCCCCACCCTGTATTATAGAATATATGTACATATACAGGGTGGACCAGGTTAAACTTCATTTTTTTTTATATGTGATAGAACAACAAAAAAGTAGACTTTCATAAGATAATTTTTTTCAAAAATGTTTCCTAACAAAGGTACAGGGTGTCAAAATTTCGAAAAAAAATTGTTTTCTCATCATAACTTCTAAACTACTTGATCGATTTCCATGAAATTTCGCACACAGGCTAACGTAGAACAGCTCTAAGCAATAATTAAATAATTTTTAAAAATTCTCCAGTGGCGTAGATACTAGGGGTCGGTACCCCCCTTTCCCCCTCCCAATCTTCGGCGCCACTGGATATTTTGCAAAGAAAATTTAATTATCTATTCCCCGTTTAATTTAGAGAAAAAAATCACCCTTGCAAATTTTTGATTTATGGCTTCGTTTTTGAGATATTTATTTTAATTTATAGGGTGGCGAGCAGGCCAAAGCTAGGTTGGACTCCATTAATTGTGATATGTGATAGAGCAACAAAAGAAAATAGATTCTCACGAGAAAATTTTTTTCAAAAATGTTTCCTAACAAAGATATAGGGTGTCAAAGTTTCGAAAAAAAAATGGTTTTCTCATCATAACTTCTAAACTACTTGATCAATTTCCATGAAATTTCGCACACAGCACGTTTATCCGCCTCGTGTAAACGCTTAAACGCGAAACGTGTAAACGCTTCGCAAGCTTGCTGCAAACTTCCTTTGATTTGTGCCGAAAAACCGACACTTGATCGGATCGGCCACAAGTGATAGCAAGCCTACACAAGCCAAGCGAAAGGCCCTATCCACACGTTTGATTTTGTAATGGCTTGTCGAGGTTTATCAAGCGTGTATACCCGGCATGAGGAGAGTCGACCAAGAACAATAGTGACATTCATTTTCCACTTCAGCGAAGAATCGTCATATTTCGCATGTCATCGCGTCACTAACGATAAAAGATCGTAAGCGCTAAAAAATACCTTCATAAAGCTAAAAGGGCGTATATAGTTTTTTATTGGCTCGAATTTGTTTAAATACGGATAAATAAAGTGAAAAAAAAATAATTAGACTTAAAAGCAAAATAACGCTTATGATATCGTCGACACGCCCCTTTAGCATTCAGTTTCTTAAAAATCACGAAAACTAATACCATAAGGTGTATCGATCTTACGCTCATACTTGTATGTGTATCAATACGCCCGTATGGCATTAGTTTTCGTAATTTTTAAAAAAGTTAATGCTAAAAAGACGTATCGGCCGTACCCTATATGCCCTTTTCCTTTAGTTTTTCAGATTTTCATTTTATAATACCATTTTTGGATCTTTTTTACTTTTCTCTATCAATTGTGAAATTTAATTTTTTTAAAGCGCTTTTGACTTTTACACTGCCAAAAAGGCGTAAAATGGCGTATACGACCTTTTGGCATTAATGACGCGATATGGTACATCAGTACACAATTTCATGTTCCAATCTACGCTCCCTCAGTCAGAAACATGCATACCATGCACATTCAATGTACATTTCCCAAACACCTCGATCTGGTACGTTCAGCACACTTAGTGCACGCTTTATTTGCACCAGGAAATGCTCTCTTGATACTATTTTAATAACTTCTACGTTATTGCAGCCTTAGATGATAAATATTATCTTAATTAATGTCGGACGAATAATGCGAATTTACCACACGTCGTATCATTATTATCACTCAGAACAGCTGCAAAGATGCAAGGAATTGTGGTGTTTGTCGCAGTAACACTGGTCGCCGCAACTACTGAAGTCTTTTCTCAAACTCCTCCACCTTTATATCCTATTGTCATTCCAGCTGCTTATGGAAAGACGTACAATCAAACAGTTAATACCTATACAGAATTTGTTTTCCTATACAATGAAAACAACGTAAGCTTTTTCTTCTTTCCTTTATAAACTGTTTCGAATCCTTGCCCATTCTAGCTACTGTAAATGTTATGATTGCAGGATACCTCCGAAGCGGCACGTATAAAAGTGCTAAGTAATGCCACGGATGACCTTCCATTGATCGTTGTTGTTATACACAAGAAAGGAGTTTTGTCGTGGCAGATTCCTCTCTTAATAAAAAATACACACTTTGATACGTTAACATACAATACGACCAGCCGAACTTTATGTCCATCGAAGTACTACCAAAGTAACCCCGAAGATGAAAATGAGTTTGTTACAGTTAGCATTTCTACATCTAGCAGGGCTAACATATCATTCGAGCTTACCGTGTCACGACTGCACGATTTCAATATGAGGTGCGTATTTGGGAACAAGGTGATATAGTAAATTTCATCGATATTAAAATCTACACGGAGAGAAGAGCTTATTACGGAGTAATGGAAATCTAATACCCGATAATAAAATATGTATTATGTATGCGGACAAATAAATATTTATTACTGAGTACAAAATCAATACAGCTGTAGGTATTTAATAAGTTTAAATGACACTGAAATTATTATTGATTAATGAACAAGTTCATTATGGGGTATTACATCGTTTGGTATTCAAAAAAAATCAGATTGCGCCTTCTGAGTCGATTGTAACCCTATGTGTTTTTTCATCCCAAGCCGGTCACCTATCCAAATATTGACCCCGCTGATTGCTGCTTAACTTCGTTGATCGACCGGTGTTCTGGAGTCCTCATCTGCTACATGCTTCTATGTAATACGTGCTACATTTTTTTCTTATATGTGTAGTAAAGCTCATAATGTCTATAATAACACGGCCACACAAAAAAAAGTGGGGTATACATTTGATGCGATAGGGTGACTTCGCCGGTTAGCCGACCGCACCCTGTTTTCGACCAGAGATTTAAAGAAAATTAAAGAAAATCAGAAGATCAGCGTATTTTTAATATTTTTTACTACGCCACTGCATAAATCCACCATTCAACTACACTTATAAGAGGTGGCAACCCCTTTCGGTTTAAATCCAAACTAGAATTTGAAATTGAATATGGTCAGTTGCTAGAATTTAAAAATTAGTGTAAGAAATGTAGTGAAGTGCCTTCAAGGAAATAGAGTAAGTAACTTTAAAATAATATCACAGTGACAATTTCTCTTTGCATTGGGGGGGCATATATTTATCTTTTACTAGCCTTACAATACGAAAAAACGCGTAAAATTTCATTTTTAATAGTTGATATTAGGTGGTCGCTTAATGGGACATTTAAATTATAGTTCGGCCGGTTTTCAACCGGGGCGGTCGAAAAATGGGGTATCACATATCTAGTTTTCGACCACCGGTTATAATATAGGTTTTTTCGCGTATGAAAAATGGGTTTTGTTCCGACTGCATGAAATATCTTGCAGAGGTAATTATTTAGGTATTTTATAGATGCCGTCTGTACAAAAACTAAAATAATAATGCATCAATAAAGAGAAAAGAGGTTCTACTTCGAGAGTAGAACCAAGAGTATAAAAAGAAGAAAGGAAGAAGAAAGAATAAATGCTTTAAAAGCAAAAAAGAAAAGAACTGTAAATAAAAAGACACCACACGAAAAAGTCAGTAGCAAAATTGCCAGAATCAAAAGAGGTAATAAGTTGTGCAGCATGTGAAGAGGAACTATTGTGCAATACATAGCGTCACCGACGAAGATGATAAAAACATTGGTTATGACAGCTGCGCTAAATGGTTTCATTTACGCTGCACATAATTCTTTGGGATGAATGTTGAAGAAGCAGCAGAAAAAGATTACGACTGTCACACATGTTCATAACACTACTTAGGTTTGTATTTAATAAGAAATAATGCGTAGAGTCAGACTTTTTAAGTTACCAATTTCAGTAAATGTATAAGTACCTAGGTACAATTTAGGAAATTTGACCATATTTTTATTTGTGTTGTTTATTTATTGATGGTATATAACATGTAATATTTTATAATAATATGATACTTTTATTATTATTATACTTTTATTACCGGAAATCCTGACCGAAAAGCGGCAAACGGCGCGGGCGGTCGATAATCACAGCTCCACAAAAAAAATCGAAAAAATGCTTCCTCTGACCAGATCAGTATATCTTTATGTTTTTGGGGTCGCTGAATCCGAATCCGGTATCCGTTTGTCTCCATCACGTCACATTTTTTTTAATCTCAAAGAACCATCAATAGATCATGATTTTTAAAAAGTTAATGGACTTAAACCAAATTCGCTATAGGGGGTTTTTTGGGTCGCTGATCACGAATCTGCAATCGGATTTCAAAAATTCAAGATGGCGGATCCAATATGGCGAACGAGATTTTTGAAAATCGACGGATTCATGCCGAATTTGGTATAAGGGTTTTTTTTGTCGCTGATGACGAATATGAAGTTATATTTACAAAAATTCAAAATTTTCGAAAATGTCCTCCATATTGAATCCGCCATCTTGAATTTTTAAAATCTGACTTCAGATCCATGATCAGCGACCCAAAAAAAACCCTTATACCAAATTCGGCATGAATCCGTCGATTTTCAAAAATCTCGTCCGTCATATTGGATCCGCCATCTTGAATTTTGGAATCCGATTTCAGATTCGTGATCAGCGACCCAAAAAACCCTCTATAGCGAATTTGGTTTAAGTCCATTAACTTTTTGAAAATCATGATCTATTGATGGTTTTTTTGAGATTAAAAAAAATGTGACGTGATGGCCAAATTTTAACACCGGATTCGTGTTCAGGAAGCGAAATTACTACGGATAACATTCAAAAATTGAACTTACGAGGTTTCCAAAGTAGGGTATCGATATATCGCATGAAATGTATACCCCACTATTTGTTTTGTGTGACTGTGTAATTTGAGGTATAGTCGAAGATCTTATAATACATTTTAGAGGAATCGTAAGATATTAACCTTCCTATTTCTCTGCAATCGAAAATACTAGCGTAAAGTTACACATATTATGAAGCTACATAAACTCTCATTGTGCTAGCATTTTCGGTTACGGAGAGATAAGCTTTAAAGTGATATCGTCGATTTGCGAGACAAATGCGCGGGTATAGGAATGTTTTTCCTTCCATCGGGGAATGTTGTCATAACGCTAGTGCGCAACATCGGGAACTTAGCCGGTTTGTTTAAACGGTTCTGTATGAGTTGCATTGAAAATATGTAACGGAGATAACTCAGAAGGAACGCTCTTTCGAGGTTAGCGTGTTACTGGGGCAATATTGATCTAAGTGCCAAAAACATTTTTTCCAGAAAAATAAGAAAAACTGTAACGAGGTCACGCCCTTAGCAGTTAAATCACCTTTTGACGGCTTATACAACGAAAAGGAAAGCGTATCGCACTTAAATCATATATTTAGCTCTGCATTGGTCATGGCGCATAGATTTTGTAGAAAAAATCCGAAATCACGAAATTTTGGCACTTAGATCAATTAGCCCCGCCACTCTACAACTGTCAAAATGTACAAAACGGATTCATTAAACAGCAATAAATATTGTGTTCTCTCTGTACGTAATATAAATTTTAATACCAAGTAATACAAGTTTATTTGTAATAGCTACATTTTTATTTCTTGTTATTAAATGCAATTTAACTAAACGTGGAGTGGAATATTTAATGAACGATTTTTTTACGGTAACGAAATATTTATTATCCCGTATTAAGTAAAGACTTAATAAACTGTTCTCTCAGTGTAATATTTGTCTTGTAGTATATCTGAGCTATTGGCTGTAAATTTGGTATAACTCCAGTTTTAGTGGATTTGCAAATTTCTGTGCCATCTATTACTTGAAACGGTTCTTTACTCATCTTAAGAAAAGTCAAATTGTACTACTGTTGATGAATATTAATCCTTTGCACTCGAGAGGCAACTCGAGTGGCGACTGAGCGGCGTAATGCTTTTTTACACTGTTAAAAACTATTTGTAAATTTGTGAAAAATTTTATTTATACAAAAGTATTATACAATTGCAAGTCAAACGTAGTAACTTAATTTTGTGTAATTTTCAAAGAAATTTTAAAGTTTCAAAGGAATTTTACAGTTTTTTTTGCTGGGAAATAGATATTCGCGAAATCGTCCCAAGTTGTTGGTTCGCCCATGTGAAAAAGGCCTCCAGTGCAAAGAGTTAATTGTTGCTTTCCATTCATAATATAAATCGACACACTTCCATTAGAAATGCCAATTGATTAGCGGTCCGGAGTAGAAGAACGGGTAACATATTTTTGTGCCCACATATTATGATAATTTAATGATAAGCATACGATGCTAGTAAATTTAGAGACTAACAAGCCTCTGACCCTCGCCATAACGGATTTGTTTCACGATTTTTTCCCGTGTTGTGCTCACTTTAAAAGGCCTCTAGTTTTTTTACACATTTTTTCCTCATGGCGTTCATGAATTTTGCATTTTTTAAAACTACCAAGAAACGTCTTTTTTTTAATTCTGAAAAAATTATCTTCAGATTCGTCCGAAAGCGGTAAAATTTGGTTTATTATTTTTTTACGCAATTCAAACAAATTTTTTGACAAAAATCATTTTTAAATCTAATTGAAATTCAACGGAAAATAATATGTGACGCGGCAGGATAAAAGGTGTCTTACTGCCAAAACCCGTATAGCGAGAAACACGCGGTTAAAGTTGAACATGTATTGCAGGAGCGCGTCTGATTTGTAGCACATGCGTCGCCCATGTCATGCGCACCACGTTATCCTTCCTTCACCACTCCTATAGTCGCTTTTCATAAGATGCCGCTGAGGTACTACGGGCGACTATAGTCGCTCTCGATAAGATGCCGCTTATTGTACATACAATGTGCGTCAGCAGTTATTGCACATAAAGTATATCACTCTGGACATGCAGTGTGAGTGTTTTGTTTTGACAATCAGTCTCATGAAAGTTTGAAACATTGGCAAAGCAACTCGGGTTGCAGTGAGGAGCACGGTCGCTGACGATCGGTCTCGCGGACCGTGCACAGTTTCGTTGCGGCGGTTCGTTCAGTGGGAGTAACGCAGCAGAAAATTCGCCCGTAGCGAAAGGGTTAATAGAACTTCTTTCTGACTTTCCCGATTGTCGCGTTCGTGTAACGTATTCGATACAAATAATGCGGAATTAGAAATAACAAGTTTTATACTCGTTTTTGCCGGTAATTCAGTGAAAATGAGTTCGCAGACACTGGAAGATGAATTCGATGCGATGAAGGCGGAGTATGGCACGGCGTCAGTAGAACCCGGCGATGCTGAGTCGACGGATGATGAGAGATCCGAAAACGATGAACCGCAAAACGTACCATTGGATCCGGGTCCGTCAACATCAACGGCTGACTTGTCGCTAGAGCCTTCGTGCGGTTTACAACAGTCACATACAGATTTGGAAGAATACGCTAAAATCTCCGAACTGTATTCTCCTGACGCGAAACCATGCTGTACTCTAAAATGTAACCAGGTGCTTCCTCAAGACCTGGTTCAAGAATTTCGGGATGCTTTCCTCGAACTGTCAAAAGATGAGCAGGATCTTGTGATGTTGGCTCATTTTGAGCTTGTGCGCGAACGCTCGGAACTCGTCAATGTGTATGCAGAACGCCGCCGGTACAGAGGGGCAGAGTCGAAAAAACGTTTGTTTATAACATACTCATTCCACGCGGTTGAAATCTGTAAACGTATGTATTTGTTTATTCACGATGTGGGGCGTAAACGGTTTGACAATCTGAAACATCATTTCACGGAACACGGTCTCATGCCTCGCCAACATGGGTCCGAGGGGAAACCGGCTCACCGCGGTCATGGGATATCTGCTGAGGTCACGAGCGCAGTCGTCATATTTATTCGAAATTACGCGAACCAAATGGCCATTCCGTTGCCTGGACGGATGCCCAATTTTCGTAACTACAAGGTCATGAAATTACCATCACATATGACCAAAGCGTCCGTGTATCGCAAATACGATAAGTCCGTGGGATCTGATGCTCGTTTAAAAAAAATATCCCTTCGTTCATTTGGCACCATCTGGAATACCTATTGTCCCGACATAACCACGATGCGGCCCGCATACGACCTATGCGATGTATGCAAGACGAACTCTTTACAAATTCAGCGTTCCATGAAGTCCAATGCGGCTGAGCAGGAGGTGGAGCTAACGGCTCATCTGAAACATCTAGCGGATGCCAAAGGTCAGCGTGATTATTATCGTGCGTGGTGCGACAAAAAAGATCCCTCCATCAGTGCCCTATCGTTCGACTTCGCGTAGAATGTGGGCTACCCGAGCAGTCCCCAGCAACCTGGCTCGGCCTACTTCAAATCGTCCCGAAAATGTTCAATTTTTGGCATTACGAATGAAATAACAAAAATCCAGCACAACTATTTGATAGATGAGAGCCGCAGTGTCGGGAGAGGCCCAAATTGTGTGCTGAGTCTGTTACACCACTATTTTCAGCATTTCTTGTCCTCTGAGATTCGCGTAATTGCATTATTCGCCGACAACTGTGCTGCCCAGAATAAAAATAACGTCATGTTGGCTTATTTACAATGGAGAATTGATATGGGGTATGCTGACCGCTATTTGCTGAATTTTCTGATGACGGGGCATACACGTTTTAGTCCGGATCGATATTTTGGGCTGCTGAAGCAAATGTATGCTAAATCAGATATTGACTGTTATGAAGACGTGATAGTCGCCGTTCACCGATCTACTAACCAAGGTCATAATGTCCCGGTTGACTCGTCCGAGGTCCTGTGGTATACATGGGACAAATTCCTGCCAGCCCGATATCGCACGCTGCCTAATATGTCGAAGTACCATCACTTCAATTTCGATACAGATGGCGTCGAGTACCGCCTGCTGGCCGACACTGAACCGAACAGTACACATGTGGCCAAGGTGGCTCATGATCCGAACTTGATGCCAGAACTGTTTGAGCCCACAGGGCTGTCGTTGGACCGGCAGTGGTACCTGTTTGATAAAGTCCGCAGTATTTGTACCGACCCCGCAAAGGCTGCTTTAGTGGCTCCTCTGCCCACAGAGCCCCGGCCCAACCGCGCCACGAAAGCTGATCCAGCAGCTGATGCGCAGGTTCAATCGTCGCGAAAATGAAAGTCCACTGCCTCCACCACCACGCTTTCAAAGGCGCCAGCAAATAAGTCTGAGTCCTTCTCGGCACCCTCTGGTGCCCAGATACAGAAATTGAGTGCCAAAAAGGCAAACACAAAGCCCTCCAAAGCGGCTGCAAGCACGCGCGTGATGAAAGAAAAACGTACACCGAAGAGCACACCATCTGCAACGCCTCCAGCTAAGAGAACCCGAGGTCGACCGCGTACACCAGCATAGCTTTTTTTGTGGGGAAGGACTTTGAAGGCATCCGACTAATGTTCCTTAGTGTAGTATAATGTTTTACTGTATCATTTTGTGTGTCTGAAGTGCATTTATTTGCTACTTTTCAATATAGGAACTTCTTATAATTTGTGATTATTTCATTTACAAGCCCTGAATCTTCGATTTTGGAGGTCGGCACTATGAGTACATGAAAGAGGACACCATAAGCCCCAATAATCACCCAAAAACAGAAAATGCGATTTGTGGCAGTAAGACACCTTTTATCCTGCCGCGTCACACACACACATATAATATTATATTCCCTACTTAATAAAAATCACATCCAAGAATATTCTAATATTTTCTGCTGAATTTGAATTAGGTTCAAAAATTGTTTTTGTGAGAATAATATGTTTGAAGTGCATAAGGAAATAGTAAAACAAATTTTATTACTTTCGGCTGAGTCTTAAACTGGTTGTCACTTCTTAGAAGTTTTTTCAACATTTTTTAATAATGTAAAAAATAGCCCTTCTTGGTAGTCGTAAAAAATCCATAACGCATGAACGCCATGATGAAAAAAGCTATTTCAAAAACTGGAGGCCTTTAAAAGTGAGCACAACAGGACAAAATCGCGAAGCAAATCCGCGATGGTGAGAGTCGATTTGGTGTGGAACGCCCCATATATAACCTCCTCAGCTTGATTCAAAAGCTATAGTCCAGGCAATGGGTAGAAAAAACGCGTTCTATTCGCAAAAGGTCGGAAAGAAATGAAATTTGGTGGGATGGTAGATATAAGTCCCGTGATATAGTACACCTGAGTTTGCGACCTCGGGGTATTGCCGCTCGAGGGTTGGAGGGATGAAAACTCCGCGTCGCGACGCTTTTCGGGGAATAGCACCGTTATGGTAAGCGCTGTCGAAAAAAAGTTCAAATGAAATATGTCGAGAACAAAATTGTGCATAATTTTTGTCTTTGCATTTTTCGTCTGCGACCAATAGTTTCCGCTCCACGGCGCGCCAAAGTTAGGGCTTGATTTGCAATTTTCAACAAAATCAGAATTTCATCGCGGATTAAGGCGAAGATCGCTACCAAACAATTCTGTAACAATTTTTTTCAGAAAGAGTAACTTTTTCTGAGTCTGTAGATGCCCGATTTCATACATTTGGTAGTATATAAAAAACATGATTTTTTGAAGCGCGCCCCTACATACTCCGATATGAGCATTTTTTAATTATCATTGTCTACGGTAAATATTTCCTTATCATTGTTGACCTAGGCGTCAAATTTATGTTTTTTGTGCATCATACATGATACAAGAAAATATCACTTTCAACTCGTTTCCACACCACCCTTAAGGTAGAGTTGATCGGTGCGTTTTTTAAAAATGTTGTATCCCCAAGAGGCCTAGTCCACGGTCGATATCGGGATTTATTTCACTTTGAGTCGCTTGCGACGTTTTAAAGCTGACTCGCCTTCGTTGTCATCACTCTCAGACATCAATTCTGAGCCATAATCGGTCAATTCGGCGTTGTCTGTTTGGTCGTCATCGTCCTGTATCTGATCGGGCACGTTTTCGTCATCTTTTGCATTGTCGTCGTCGTCGTCTAATGCAATCTGGTCGGGAATGTTTTCGCAGGACGTCCCAGTATAGTGTAAACACGGAACCGAACATTTTAATCCTGCTTTACGGCAACCACAAACAGATCCACAACCTTTCTGGCATCTGCACGAGATGCTCTTAAGTAAAACCTCTGGAGCTGGTTCCTTTGCGATCTGTATTGCGTCGAGTCCTGTTGTTCTTCCTCGTCATCCATGATCTTCTGGAGATTTCTCAACTCCCCACCAGCTCTGTACTTGACAATAAGTACACAATGAATGATGGTGGCAAGCATCGGATGTTGCTGGAAGCGCCGCGAGATTGAATGAATTTTTGTACGGGCCATCTCCAAAAATGCATTCAATCTCGCGGCGCTGACACCAACATCCGATGCGTGCCATCATCATTCATTGCGTACTTATTGTCAAGTACACAGCTGGTGGGGAGTTGAGAAACCTCCAGAAGATCATGGATGACGAAGAACAACCACAGGACTCGACGCAATACGGATCGCAAAGGAACCAGCTCCAGAGATTTTACTTAAGAGCATCTCGTGCAGATGCCAGAAAGGTTGTGGATCTGCTTGTGGTTGTTGTAAAGCAGGATTAAAATGTTCAGTTCTGTGTTTATACTGTACTGGGACGTTCTGCGGAAACATTCCCGACCAGATTGCATTAGACGACGACAACGACGGCAATGCAAATGATGACGAAAACGTGCCCGATCAGATACAGGACGATGAGGACCGAACAGACAACGCCGAGTTTACCGATTATGGCTCAGAATTGATGTCTGAGAATGATGACAATGAAGGCGAGTCAGCTTTCAAACGTCGCAAGCGACTCAAAGTGAAATAAACCCCGATATTTTGACCGTGGATTAGGCCTCTTGGGGATACCACATTTAAAAAAACGCACCGATCAACTCTACCTCAAGGGTGGTGTGGAAACGAGTTGAAAATTATATTTTCTTGTATCATGTATGATGCACAAAAACATCAATTTGACGCCTAGGTCAACAATAATAAGGAAATATTTACCGTAGACAACGATAATTAAAAAATGCTCATATCGGAGTATGTAGGGGCGCGCTTCAAAAGATCATGTTTTTTTATATACGACCAAAGTATGAAATCGGGCATCTACAGACTCAGAAAACATTACTCTTTCTGAAAAAAAATGTTACGGAATTGTTTGGTAGCGATCTTCGCCTTAATACGCGATGAATTTCTGATTTTGTTGAAAATTGTAAATCAACCCCTAATTTTGGCGCGCCGTGGAGCGGAAACTATTGGTCGCAGACGAAAAATGCACAGACAAAAATTATGCACAATTTTGTTCTCTACATATTTCATTTGAACTTTTTTTCGATAGCACTTACCATAACGGCGCTATTCTCTGAAAAGCGTCGCGACGCAGTTTTCATCCCCCCACCCCTCGAGCGGCAACCCCCCGAAGTCGCAAACTCAAGTGTACTATCAGGGGACCTATGTATGTATGTCTACCATCCCACCAAATTTCATTTCTTTCCGACCTTTTGCGAATAGAAATCCCCCATTGTTTGGACTATAAGACAATTATTTATAGCTCTTTTTTTTTAATATTTTGCTATTGTAGCCATAATTCTGTAGCTATTGTATCTTCGTATAGATTTCACAACTAAATTGATTGTTATAAGATAAGCAGTCGTATTACGGGAAGAACAATATTTATTCACATATATGTAACAATATTTAAGCAATCATACAAATATTCACCGATGCGTCGTAATTATTATGAGCTTTAACGCATTTTTCATAATATACAAAATTAGTAAGGATTCTCTTCTAAAGTGTAAAAGTGGAAGTACAAATATCTTCGTTCAACAGAGGGTAAGGAACTGAATTTATATTGTTTTTATGTTTCTTTATGGATATTATATAATATAGCTCTTTAGAGAGAAATTTTGAAATGACCATTACTCTTATATTAATTAAAATTTTTCAGTAATACTAAACATAAACCTCAATTTATCTCATAACTTTTTTAATGTGAGTTGTGCTACTTTTACAACCGATAGCTCGTTCATCAAATTTGATACATAGCGGGTCAATTACATTACATAGGTACATATAGGCGGGGTACAGTTTTTACTGCTTTGTCATCCTTTACTCTCATATTCAAAAATCAATTAGTCTCCAACTAATTACGAATATGAAAATTCATACTTGTGTAATGAAGTAAAGTTAGAACTAACCTTTAATCTGCCTATGTTGAATTGACTCACAAGGAAACGTTTCGAGGCCGCCGCTTCCGATCTTGATGAAACTTCGTAAATTTAAAGTTTATCGAAAAATAAGAGACCCCTATTTTTTTATAGCGGCCCAATTTTGGTTTAAGGGGGTGAAATGGACCCCTGAATTTTCACCCCCTTCGAGCTATCTCCGAAACGAAGCGAGATAGATGAAAACTTTCAATGTACGTTTTGTTTGGTTTTTTTAGTATAATAAAATCCCCTAAACAGATTTTGAAAAAAAGCATTATTTTTCAAAAAAAAAAAATTTTTTATCTAATTTTTCGAAATTTCGGTTTAGTCATGTGGACAAAAATTTAGGAAATTTTATTACAAATTCAACCATGTATGACATGATATATTTCCCTCCTACAGTTTTGCAAATTTCTAACTTTTATGTCTGATAATGAGCGGGCTACCAATGGCAGTGACGGGATAGGTCGGGGGTTATTACTTCTATGTATTTTAATGCCACTTTTCTTTTATTTAATAAAGTTCAACTTCTATGGCTCATAATTATGACAATAATGGTATTCCGTGAAAAAATGTTTTATACAAAGTTGTTTCTTACACCAAGCACACGTAATAACGGCAATATCGCCACATATGTGGCATCGTGGTTCCGAGTCCTGTGCAAAACAAAATTCTACAGGATGTTCAAATTCAGGAGGTCTCCTGAATATATATCCACTCTTGAACCACGAATATTTAATAAAGTTAGTAAACCGTGGTGAAGAAAACTGATTATGAGTAAGAGATTGAAGTTTAAAAATATTATCTCTCGAATGAAGGTTAATATCGTAATTGAAAAGAGTTACAATATCTGAAAACCTCCTTACAAAATTCTTCCACATTCGAAATCTGTATACGTCTAGCGGTTGAATCAGTCCGGTGGTGCCTTGTGGAATCGTCATTAATATTATTGTCTTGTCTTCTGGTGTAGCTTCTCGAACACTTCGCTCACATTGTCCACTCCAAGAGTCCAGCAGTAAGACGCTTGTAGATCCAGTGTTAGGGAAGTAAACTTCTTGCAGCCATGTTTTCATGAGATCGGTTGTAAGTTTCCCAGATTTGGAAGCCATGAAGTATACATTTGGCGGCCTAAACACGGTTTGTTGCACTCGTTCTCCCAATTGCCCACTAGCCTCTTTTAATACCACATAAAGAGGCGACAGTAGTTTTCCATCAGCAGATATGGTGGGTTGTATAGTATAGCTGTGGGTTGTAGAAGATATTGATTGTACCACAGCTTCAATTTTTTTTTGCCCCGATGTAGCTAAAGTTCGGCCAGAATGTATTTCTAAATTAAATCCACTCTGATCAGAGTTAAATACATTTTGTGGTCCATATTGTGTAATGAGTGGCTTCACTTGTTCTACGAAGGCATGGCTTCGTACTTTCAAACTTTCCTCACCCTCAACGTTTTTTCTCGTTACAAACTTTGTGATCTTTCGAGAGACAATTCTATATGCTTTCTTGAATGACCTCAACCATGTTTGACTTGCTTTGAAGGTTGGAAGATTCTCTACTTCTTTTGCTTGTAAAGCCCATCGTTTAAGGTCTACATCATGTACTATTATTTTCGATCTACTAGCTTCTACAAATTTATCAAAAGTATATTTCGCTATGCGTATTAATTTATCATTTTGAGTACCCCCCTGTCCTACTTGCGCAGCCCATCTTCGTAATTGTCTATCAGTTTTCACTTTTTTAAACTGATGTTGAACTGCTGCTACGGTTCGACGTCTTTTCTTCCCACTGTTCCAGTAATCTATGGCACTTTGTTTATATTCAAAGCTAACCGCTTCTTCATCGGGTGTACAGGGATATGGTTCTGGAGGTATAGAGGTTTCTACGTGAGGAACATCCTCGACATCCGATTCCAGCCAGTCAGTATTAACAGCGTGCATTTCACTATCCTCGATTGAATCTTCCAATTCCAATTTATTTTCATGTTCGACTCGAAATGATGAATCCTCCATGCTACGTATAATAATATTTTGTAATAAATCTTTCAATTGCACTTCTGCACTATTCATTGGAGTTTCTCTTCCATTTGGTACACTGAAAACGGCCACCAATAAAGTTAACACATTGATCGGATTTATAATTGCCATAATAATAATATGAACTGCTGTGCACCATAGAAACTGAATATTCAGACTAAAAAGCTTTCTCTTTCGCTTCCTTATATATAATGAAGTCGCCTCACAAGAACGAAACAGACTGGAGAGGGTGGGAGATCCGACTTTCCAAAAAGGGGCCATCATCCTCGGAGTCCGCGTACGAAACTCGAGAGCGCGTACGAAAATATTTTTACATGGGCACAGAGCCAACTAATAATAAAGCTTGTCCAAAGAACTAAACTCCCTCTTTCGCATCACCGGGGCCATATAAGGCAACCCTACAAATAACAGGAATGTTGTTTACGGCATTTTCGAGGAGTATATATACAGGGCCGAGAAGCAAAGAGCTTCAGTTTCATTGGCTGCGTCTATCATTCAAGTGATGGGTTCAAACGAGTTACCGACTTTTGAGAAGATCGTGGAGGATCTTAAAAATGGGCACATACCATTGCCGTCTCCCGGGAAATCGCTGGATCTGACATTCCGCACAACAGGACCATCCATGGCCGAAGTAGAATGAGAGCTGCAAGAATGTGAGGAGTACTGGAGGAAACAGTACGCGAAGAAGAAAAGTAAAGAAAAAAATGATTCCAACAAAAAACTATAAAAATTCAGACAATTTTATCTAACCTGTGAGTGAATTATTAGTTACTTACACACAAACAGAAAATAATATAAATAAATTAACGGTCGGATTTATTAATAAGATTTCTGAACAATTTTTGTCCATTTTATTTTGATAATATTCCGCTAGACGTATACGGCTTTCGAATGTGGAAGAATTTTGTAAGGAGGTTTTCAGATATTGTAACTCTTTTCAATTACGATATTAACCTTCATTCGAGAGATAATATTTTAAAACTTCAATCTCTTACTCATAATCAGTTTTCTTCACCACGGTTTACTAACTTTATTAAATATTCGTGGTTCAAGAGTGGATATATATTCAGGAGACCTCCTGAATTTGAACATCCTGTAGAATTTTGTTTTGCACAGGACTCGGAACCACGATGCCACATATGTGGCGATATTGCCGTTATTACGTGTGCTTGGTGTAAGAAACAACTTTGTATAAAACATTTTTTCACGGAATACCATTATTGTCATAATTATGAGCCATAGAAGTTGAACTTTATTAAATAAAAGAAAAGTGGCATTAAAATACATAGAAGTAATAACCCCCGACCTATCCCGTCACTGCCATTGGTAGCCCGCTCATTATCAGACATAAAAGTTAGAAATTTTCAAAACTGTAGGAGGGAAATATATCATGTCATACATGGTTGAATTTGTAATAAAATTTCCTAAATTTTTGTCCACATGACTAAACCGAAATTTCGAAAAATTAGATAAAAAATTTTTTTTTTTGAAAAATAATGCTTTTTTTTCAAAATCTGTTTAGGGGATTTTATTATACTAAAAAAACCAAACAAAACGTACATTGAAAGTTTTCATCTATCTCGCTTCGTTTCGGAGATAGCTCGAAGGGGGTGAAAATTCAGGGGTCCATTTCACCCCCTTAAACCAAAATTGGGCCGCTATAAAAAAATAGGGGTCTCTTATTTTTCGATAAACTTTAAATTTACGAAGTTTCATCAAGATCGGAAGCGGCGGCCTCGAAACGTTTCCTTGTCAGTACTTTTAACCCTTACGATCTATAGCTGTTTTCCTATAACTCACGGTATGAGGGAGTTACGAAATACTCCAACCGCTCATCTGTTATAACTTTTCTTGCGATTAATTTTTTTTTTAAGAAAAATGATAATAATTGGAAGTATAGACTATAACAAGTATGCCTATTGGGTGTTAGAGTTATAGTCCAAGAGCTAGCGACGATTGTGTTTAACACATAATGAGCACGGTTTATTGTCTGTTGGTTACGTAGATTTCGCTGCGATTATTGAGAAATCAATGGTCTTAAAACGTGCGGACGGGGTGGGAACCCACCCCGCAATTTTTTAAGGGGTGAAAACAAAATTCTATTTAACATAAATGAGCAAGGATCTTACTACCCTAGACTGAAACTAGACCTTTCGAATGTTAATAAAAATATGGTCTTACAGTTAGAAGATGGGGCAAAGGTCAAGTCTTACAACTGTTTAATTGAAAAAAAAATGCTGTAGTTAACATAAATGGGCACTGTCAGACTTGCATAACTTTCAAAGTACAGGCCTCAAGCAATGAAAAAACCTTGGTCTGACAAAAAACAATTGGGGTAAAGTGGGGGAAATATCGCTCGAAAGTTACACTATGAGTGCAAGTGAGAGGCGTTTATGGGGCCGTCTAAGTAGGAGTGAGACAGATTTATATAAAATTTCAAGGTAGATTGTCTTGTGGATATGAATGCCTTTTACGGTGCCAAAAAATTCTCGTTCGGATTTTATCTGAAAGCAAAAAATTAAATTACGAAAATTCTTAAACTAGAAGGTTCAATCTCGTCCTTGTAACCGGTGGTTTTGAGAAATATTTATAATTAACAATTTTACAACAATTTAAATTGCGAGTGTGATTTTTGAAGTAATTTCGTTCTAGTTTTGTGATTGCCAAGAAAAAAGAATTAATTAAACAAATTTTTTATAAATGTCAGGGACGACATAAAATCTGCTGTTTTTGTGTGGGTCCACGGTGTAATGATGAGAGACGGAGTTCGGTTTACTTCTGATTTATTTCAGAGATCATTATGACTTGCGATCTCTCTCGTAACCTCTCTCTCTCTCTCTATATATATATATATATATATATATATATATATATATATATTTATGGAAAGGTACTTGTCGGGACCGCAAAAAGGACTCGTATACATTGGTATACATTACTCTACATTGAAATTGCGAGTTGTAATTTCAAGGTTAAAATCATATGTATACTTTAGTTTTTAAGATATATTGAAAAATAGATATTTTTTATGTAATGGTACTATACGGGACCGATTTTTTTTTGATACAATGTGACTTATCAGGACCGTAACAATCCGGATATACGAACGTACAGTAAAATATCAAAAGCGAGCAAAAATATCACAAAATATAAAGAAAACAAAAATATTTATTAAATACTCGACTAAATTACTCGCTACTCGACTAAATTACTAGCCGTGTCTGAACTAAAAGTCTCGCTTGTTAAAGCTCGCTAGAGACTATGTACATGATACATGATACATGTACGCTAGAGACTATGTACATGAGATTATGTACCCATAGGATGTCCGCGCAGAACCGACCAGTTGCAGGGATACCTTCGGCCGAGTTTGGTCGGTACTCGAGTCATTTACCGTATGTCCCACTCTGTACCGTATGTATCATGCCAAATTAAACAAGCAGATATACCGACATTGCCGAAGCTTTACCGACGGTCAAGAATTTTATAGTTAGAGTTGGCTTCAGAAGAGTGCGCTGTGTGTGCTGCGTGAGAACGAAAAGTGTCAAACGTCTGATTTCCCGATAGCTGTTAATTCAAGAGATCGAAGTGTTTCATCTATTATTCAATACTTCGATTTTCCGAATTGACAGCTATCGGGAAATCAGACGTTTGACACTTTTCGCTCTCACGCAGCACACACAGCGCACTCTTCTCAAGCCAACTCTAACTATAAAATCCTTGACCGTCGGTAAAGTTTCGGCAGTGTCGGTATATCTGCTTGTTTAATTTGGCATGATACATACGGTAGGTATTGGCCAGTTTGAAATTTACCTTCCTATACCTAGGTAGGCTTGGCCCGTACTCGAGTCATTTACTTGCTTCACCGACCATAGACAAATTATTTTAAAACATGTATTGAGATATACATATATATGTCGCAGGGGCAAATAGTGACTTTTTTTAGGCAAATAGCTTTTGTGGCTTCGCTTATTTCACTCGCTCCGACGTTTCTAGCGTAACCTAACCTACTTTAATTTATTACCGAATCTAATTTATTTATATTTCAATGTGTTAGGTTAGGTTAGAATCGGCGGAGCGAGTGAAACGAGCAAAGCCACAAAAGCTAGTTGCCTAATGTTACTATTTCCCTGCGACACATATATATATATATATATATATATATATATATATATATATATATAAACCAGCCTTTACACAATGCAACACTGAGATATCACGGCAAAAATATTTAAATAATTATTTAATTTAAATATTTTTGCAGAGATATTTCAGTGCTGCATTGTAGTAAGGCCGGTTTTAGCTTACGTTTGACATAGCTCGACGTTGGTACAATGCGAAAGCTGCAGTCTCGAAACATCTCATATCCTAAAGAGCGCAGGTTCGAGTCCCGGGTTTGAAAAAAAAACCGACTAATTTTAATGAAATATAATTTGCAGTTTTGTAAACTGACCATTTCTACTGGCCATTTTATTTTATTTGTTGGCTTTGTTCAAACGTTTATTTCTGTTTTGTTAGATATTTTGCACATTTATAACTCGGTCCCCGCAATTACCATTACGTCGTCGCTTCTGGTCCCCATAAGTGTCTATACATCCCTGAAATGAAATATTGAACACGAAATAAACTTAATTCAACCACATATTAAGAATGTACAGGTAGCCAAACGATTGCATCATAGATTTCATTCATCTGAGCGGTATTGGGAAATAACGGAATATTTGGCCAAATTAATGCCAACTCCAACACAGTGATCGTAACGTCTGCTGGAGAAAATTAAAACATGGAAAATGCTGTCAATCAACTGAATTTTGCTTAAAGGTTTAAATTGCAGCCCGACTTGATTGCAATTTTAACCAATTCAATTTCTAATTTACTAATAAACTTTTAAGATTTGTCCAAAGAAACTGAAAATTAAAATATACGGTCTCTCGGTAAGTCCCGTTACATCCCGAAAGCCGGTCCTCGTAGGTACCAATACGTCGAAAATTTGGATAACTTTAATGAAATATAATTTGCAGTTTAGTAAACTGACCATTTCTACCGGCCATTTTATTTTAATAAATATTTAATTTAAATATTTTTGCCGAGATATCTCAGTGTTGCATTGTATAATGGCCGGTTTTAGCTTATGATTGACATAGCTCGAAATTGGTACAATGCGAAAGCTGCAGTCTCGAAACATCTCATATGCTAAAGAGCTCAGGTTCGAGTCACGGGTTTGAAAAAAAACCGACACAATGTTGTCTAAAGACTAGAAGGAAAGCCACGCTTCCAGTGTCGCTTATCTCGCTCACTTTCTGTTACCGGGACTGCATATTTTAATTTTCAGTTTCTTTGGACAAATCTTAAAAGTTTATTAGTAAATTAGAAATTGAGTTGGTTACAATTGCAAGCAAACACCGAACATAGACTAGACAAGAAAGGTTACTCTGCGTCGGTATTTGGAAGTTGGGACTACAGAGGCAAGCCGCGTTGCTGGACGCCACATGTTCGGTGTCGACGTTTACGGTATTTCGTGAGCGACTACACCGGGTGGCGAGTAGAAATGAATTTTGAAGTATCGATAGAATTTAATTATTTATGAAACTGTTCAATCGAATTTTACTTTAGTTAAACCTGGTTTATAAATTTTTTCGTACATACGAGTATACTCAGGATTATAATAAAATCTTCCTTGAATATTATGTAATTGCCCCTTAAATGAATAAATTAGTGAAATTATTGTTTGCAATAATCCATATTCTTAATAAAGTTTGAAATTCAGCAATAAACAAATTTTAAAAGTACGAACAATCTCTTACAAACTAATTGTTAAGTTAACCGGTTAAACACACCGATATATCCGATCGCCAATGCTCCCGCGCGATATGTACGACACCCCGTATAAGAGTTCCGCCACCGCACGCGCCGAAAATCTCCCAAGAAAGAGTGGCGACAGAAAGTGAGCGAGATAGGCAACACTGGAAGCGTGGCTTCCCTTCTAGTAGTCGGAGAGCTGGCGTACAAAATGTGCAAGAGTTTTCTCCTATCTGGTACAATTCTAGTGAATTACAATTGGGCTGTAAAACGTCACTGTACAGTCAGCCGGTCTGGTTTTGGGACACCTGGCATTCGCGCGCCACCAAAGGTGTCAGAATAATTAGGTTCGTGCAACTGTTTTCTACTAGCTCCAAATTAATTTGTAATTAGTCTATGCAATAAAAAACTCAAAACAAACAGTCAGCCAGCAAAAGAGTGGGACACGGCCAGTCAGCATTACTGTAAAGTTGTAGAAAAAATTAAGTTCATGCAAGTGTTTTCTCCAAACTCAAATTTTTCAATATGTTAATTCATTCAATAACAACTATAAATCAACCAGTCAGACCTCATTTATATAGAACCCACACAGTCAGCAGTTCAGAGAAGTTGCGATAATAAGTACGCGCGACTTCTCAAAAACAATCATCCGCGCAAGGGATGACCCTTGCTCTAAAACAAGAGACTACGTAGTTAAGGCATCTGGCGACCAACTGTATCTCGAGCGAAGCGGAGAACAATGAATAAAGAATCTTTGCCAGCACTGCTGTAGAGAAAGAAACGTTTCCTCAGTTTTTCTCGGGCCAGGGCGGATTCGAGGTGTAAGGCTCTGGTGCATGTATTTGTGTGTTAGTTGGGGAGAAACGAATTAAAATCTTCGGTACGCGACAGATGACACTACATTCGTGCGTTGTGAAGCAAATATTATGGAGAAATGTGTGGTTCATTGTGTATTTTATTTGAAAAAAAGGAGACAATATACTGCCCTTAACAGAAAGTAGTATTGCAAAATGCCAATCATTTTTAAAAATTCGTCGGGACAATAGTTTATCGTTTAATAATGTAGTGCTGCCATCAGTTCCCAATGACATCGATGGTTATCATGTGCCATGTTATAGAAAATTTACGGCTTTGAGCAAGAAAGTGAGAGAAGTCCTGCGGGATAGAATTAATATATCTGAAAAGAGGTAAGTCAATTAGACTCTATATTATTAATACACTTTCCTGGCGGGGCCCGCAATTATTTTTTTGCTGTTGTCAAAATTATTGAAGCGATTTCTATATTATTTGAGTACATTTACCATAAAATTGAAATTTGAATAAAAGAAATAATAAAAGAAAATTGAATAGTTGTTATCCCTCTTCTTTCATTACACCTTCCTTCATTACTTTTGGTGTAATCATTGTTTATGTCTTGATTGTAATCGTTAATTTTAATTTTGTTTAAATTATCATATTTTTTATGATGTTTTTTGGATATGAGTACAGTATTTCCAGTAAAATTATGATTCTTATGATTGTTATTGAGAAGTCGCGCGTACTTATTATCGCAACTTCTCTGAACTGCTGACTGAGTGGGTTCTATATAAATGAGGTCTGACTGATTGATTTATAGTTGTTATTGAATTAATTAACATATTTAAAATTTTGAGTTTGGAGAAAACACTTGCATGAACTTAATTTTTTCTACAACTTTACAGTAATGCTGACTGGCCGTGTCCCACTCTTTTGCTGGCTGACTGTTTGTTTTGAGTTTTTTATTGCATAAACTAATTATAAATTAATTTGGAGCTAGTAGAAAACAGTTGCACGAAGCTAATTATTCTGACACCTTTGGTGGCGCGCGAACGCCAGGTGTCCCAAAACCAGACCGGCTGACTGTACAGTGACGTTTTACAGCCCAATTGTAATTCACTAGAATTGTACCAGATAGGAGAAAACTCTTGCACATTTTGTACGCCAGCTCTTGGACTATAGTCTTTAGACAACATTGTGTCGGTTTTTTTTCAAACCCGTGACTCGAACCTGAGCTCTTTAGCATATGAGATGTTTCGAGACTGCAGCTTTCGCATTGTACCAATTTCGAGCTATGTCAATCATAAGCTAAAACCGGCCATTATACAATGCAACACTGAGATATCTCGGCAAAAATATTTAAATTAAATATTTATTAAAATAAAATGGCCGATAGAAATGGTCAGTTTACTAAACTGCAAATTATATTTCATTAAAATTATCCAAATTTTCGACGTATTGGTACCTACGAGGACCGGCTTCCGGGATGTAACGGGACTTACCGGGACTGCATATTTTAATTTTCAGTTTCTTTGGATAAATCTTAAAAGTTTATTAGTAAATTAGAAATTGAATTGGTTAAAATTGCAATCAAGTCGCGGGCTTCAATTTAAACTTTTAAGTAAAATTCAGTTGATTGACAGCATTTTCCACATTTTAATTTTCTCCAGCAGACGTTACGTTCACATGTGTTGGACTTGGCATTAATTTGGCCAAATATTCCGTTATTTCCCAATACCGCTCAGATGATTGAAATTTATGATGCAATCGTTTGGCTACCTGTACATTCTTAATATGTGGTTGAATTACGTTTATTTCGTATTCAATATTTCATTTCAGGGATGTATAGACACTTATGGGGACCAGAAGCGACGACGTAATGGTAATTGCGGGGACCGAGTTATAAATGTGCAAAATATCTAACAAAACAGAAATAAACGTTTGAACAAAGCCAACAAATAAAATAAAATGGCCAGTAGAAATGGTCAGTTTACAAAACTGCAAATTATATTTCATTAAAATTAGTCGTTTTTTTTTTCAAACCCGGGACTCGAACCTGCGCACTTTAGGATATGAGATGTTTCGAGACTGCAGCTTTCGCATTGTACCAACGTCGACCTATGTCAAACGTAAGCTAAAACCGGCCTTACTACAATGCAACACTGAAATATCTCGGCAAAAATATTTAAATTAAATATTTATTTAAATATTTTTGCCGTGATATCTCAGTGTTGCATTGTGTAAAGGCTGGTTTATATATATATGTCGCAGGGAAATAGTAACTTTAGGCAACTAGCTTTTGTGGCTTTGCTCGTTTCACTCGCTCCGCCGATTCTAACCTAACCTAACACATTGAAATATAAATAAATTAGATTCGGTAATAAATTAAATTAGGTTAGGTTAGGCTAGAAACGGCGGAGCGAGTGAAATGAGCGAAGCCACAAAAGCTATTTGCCTAAAGTCACTATTTGCCTGTGTGACATATATATGTATATCTCAATACATGTTTTAAAATAATTTGTCTATGTTCGGTGAAGCAAGTAAATGACTCGAGTACCGACCAAGCCTAGGTAGGTATACGAAGGTAAATTTTACCTAAACTGGTCAATACCTACAGAGTGGGACATACGGTAAATGACTCGAGTACCGACCAAGCTCGGCCAAAGGTATCCCTGCAACTGGTCGGTTCTGCGCGGACATCCTATACATAATATGTACATAGTCCCTAGCGAGCTTTAACAAGCGGGACTTTTAGTTCAGACACGGCTAGTAATTTAGTCGAGTAGCGAGTAATTTAGTCGAGTATTTAATAAATATTTTTGTTTTCTTTATATCTTGTGATATTTTTGCTCGCTTTTGATATTTTACTGTATGTTCGTATGTACGGATTGTTACGGTCCTGATAAGTCACATTGTATAACAAAAAAATTAGGACTTATACCGGGACCGGATATTTTAATTTTCAGTTTCTTTAGACAAATCTTAAAAGTTTATTAGTAAATTAGAAATTGAATTGGTTAAAATTGCAAGTAAGTCGGGCTGCAATTTAAACCTTTAAGCAAAATTCAGTTGATTGACAGCATTCTTCATGTTTTAATTTTCTCCAGCAGACGTTACACACATCACATGTGTTGGACTTGGCATTAATTTGGCCAAATATTCCGTACATCCGTATTCCGTATTCCGTATTCTGTACATTCTTAATATGTGGTTGAATTAAGTTTATTCGTATTCAATATTTCATTTCAGGGATGTATAGTCACTTATAGGGACCAGAAACGACGACGTAATGGTAATTGCGGGGACCGAGTCATAAATGTGTAAAATATCTAACAAAACAGCAATAATCGTTTGAATAAAGCCAACAAATAAAATAAAATGGCCGGTAGAAATAGTCAATTTATGAAACTGCAAATTATATTTCATTAAAATTATCAAAGTTTTCGAGGTATTGGTACTTACGAGGACCGACTTCCGGGATGTAACGGGACTTACCGGGACCGGTTACTTTAATTTTCAGTTTCTTTGGACAAATTTTAAAAGTTTATTAGTAAATTAGAAATTGAATTGGTTAAAATTGCAAGCAAGTCGGGCTGCAATTTAAACCTTTAAGCAAAATTCAATTGATGACAGCATTTTCCATGGTTTAATTTTCTCCAGCAGACGTAACGACTGCATGTAATGATTTGTAAAGTATTTGACATTAGCTTGTATAAATATTCTTAATTTTACTTTACAAAAAAATTTATTGATTGTGTTGTACACTGATAAGAGGTTTTTCATCCCGTTATATACTTCCAAACTTTAATGAATATTAATCCAATTAATTTTTGATCTGTTATTTGTGCTCTCATTTGTATTTATGTAAAAGAGAAATCATTTCGAAAAAGTTATACGATAATTAAAACATTAATAATTTGGTCCTCATAAGTACCTTTCGTCCCCTGAAACTGCTACGATTTCATGGTCCCGATATGTCACACAGCATGCCTGAGGAATTACGAGGACCGGTCCCCATAATACACGATCCGTATAGAAACGTTTGGGGACGGTCCCCGTATGTACCAAAGGTCCTCGTAATGACCGTTAGACCCCTGAAGTGGTCCCGACAAGTACCTTTCCATAAAAATATATTGAGAGGTATATATATATCTACATTCCTCAAGTCTCTCTATATTAGTACTACCGCCTCGCAGCGCCGCTACGCTCTCGCGCTTGCGCGAGACTCTCTCTCTTGGTGCTCGCTGGTTTTGATCCGACGCACAGTGGGACGAAATCCCGAAAAGCTGGCCAAAAGTCGAAAACGTATATAATCGAGGTAAAATTGAGTACTCGGGGGTTTTTAGGGTCGCTGATTACGAATCCAAAGTCAAAATTTCGAAAAACAATATGGCGGATCCAATATGGCGGAAAGGTTCCTCAAAAATTGATCGAATCTGGGTGAAATTGAGTATTCGGGGGTTTTTGGTGTTGCTCATTACGAATCCAAAGTCAGAATTTCGAAAAACAATATGGCGGAAAGGTTCCTAAAAAATTGATCGAATCTGGGTGAAATTGAGTACTCGGAAGTTTTTGGGGTCGCTGATTACGAATTCAAAGTCAAAATTTCGAAAAACAATATGGCGGATCCAAAAAATCTGCAACACATGGGTAACTTTTGGTTCTTCATTTCGCAAAAACAAATTATTTTAGATGAAGGTTTGTGCTTAAAGGCTAACTAATTTTATACATGTTAAATTTGAAGTATAATATACAGGATGGACAGAAAGTTCAAAACGGTACCTAGTATTATTCTAACATTACACATTTTTGAAATTGGCTTTTTCTATATAGGTCGAATGAAAGGGCAGAAAAATGGAGGCAAAAAAGGCTAATAGCATTGTGTTGCACAAAGTACTGGTGTATTGTACATTGAGTTTAATATTAAAAATTTTTTTTTTCGATTTTTAACAATTAATTAAGTAGGTACATGTTTAGTACTCTTCATCAGAGGAAGAATAGTCAGCTGCGCAATGACTTGATTCGGCCGTATCGTCTCTACAGGTTTTCTCACTTATTGTTAGTCCAACACTTGGTGCCTTTAATATTCGGACTGCTTCTGGTAGCAACGATGTTAATGGTTTGCAAGGTAATTTGCGCAAACTAGAAATATATGGTTCGGATGTTAACAGCAATCGTAAAAAAATGTCTTCCATAGTTTTTTGTCGAGAAGATTTTCTTGCAAAATCTCTTCTACACTTTTTAATATACTTATTACTAGATTCTTGCGCGTCTTCGGACATTTGTCCTATAGGTAAGATGGCAGACTGTATTATTTGTGCGCCATGAATTAAAATTTTATGCACGGAAGTTGGCATGTAGAACCACGGATATAGCTCTACGAAGTTGCGAGCAGTTTGTAAGACATAATCTTGAAATTTAACTATATCAATTTCATAACCACTTGAAAGTACATGCAGTATAACATGAAAACGTTTGATCAAATCTACATTTACCCCCGTTATAGAAGCAAAAGTGGTTGCGTTTTCGAAAAATCGTCGAGCGGTATTCCCGTCATTAGAACTACCAAATCCAGGCTTAGCTTGATCGACTATCAAACCCAATTGTATCCGAAAACCTTTTTGTACAGTTGCTTTTCGGATTTGTACGTTTTCTTTATCTGTTGTATCACGCGCTTGCCACTTCTTAATTTCAAGTTTATACCCTACATGCAAACAACATTCAAAGAATCGGATCCATGCATGTAAAATTGATAACCCAAACTGTAAATGATCTTCAGTAACTTCCTTTCCCAGCATCGCATCGATTTTGTTAATATCTGTTGAAGTTGCTTTACATAATTAGCAACGTTGAGTAGATATTATTCGTGATTGCGTTACATCGATTAATCGACGGATAGCGGTATCGGTCGAAGTAGGTACTGCGGGAGACGGCTTATTTCGGATTCGTTGGTTAATTAACCTTTCCGGGAAAGGGAATTTTTAATTTTTGCAAATATAACTTCATATTCGTAATCAGCAACCCAAAAAACACCTCTATACCAAATTTGGCATGAATCCGTCGATTTTCTAATTTGGTTTAAGTGCATTACGTTTCATATTTTACGTTTTTACTATTCCAAGGGCAGAAACATGCGTTTTTTTTACAAAAACTTGCAATAATTGCAAGTGCGCAGATATGCGCAGAATTTTCTTTTTGTTTCCATTAGATAATAGTTCAATCTACAATCTCCAATAAGTCTCGATGTGGAATTATGCGGAACTTATAAACTTTTTTCTATGAGAATAAAATTTTCGATCGTAATTTCACCTTACTTTTCGTAAAAATAAGTTGTTCATAGATATTACATTAATTATTCATATGCGTTTTAAAATACGTCATAACAATCTTCAAACTTTCAACTCTCGAATCCATTTTGCAGATTTGAAATTGATCGAGTTTTACAAATTTGCAACCACTTGTAAGTAGAACGTGGCTGAATCGACTTCGATCCGGCGCGTCTTTCAACGACGAAGGTCACTTTTGAACTGATATACACTATCAGGTAGAAGGCATTGTGTGCTCTCTCTCTCGGAATTATTGTAGATCCTCTGACTTATTGTGTCACTAACCAACCACTCGAAACCCCGGAATTAAAATCTTCATTTTTCGACTTTTGGCCAGCTTTTCTGAATTTCGTCCCACTGTGCGACGCACAGTGCTTTATCCAGTGGACAAAAATAAGATTTTTACTTACGCGATATAGAAAAACTAATTCGTTGAAATCAAAAAATAATGCTCCTTATACCCACACCTGTCCGTTTCTGAACCATTGAATCACCGTTGCCATGCAAATAAATAAAGAAAGACGCGTCACAGCGTAAACATTCTCGTCTCAACAGAATTACGAACTTCTTTTTAGAAATTATTTTAAATGAGCATGTAATCTACAAGGTAAGGGGATTTTTATTCACTTTATATAAATAAGAAAAGGGTTGACACACCGAAAAAAATATTCGTAAAACTTATATTTCTTATATTTTTACACATTATGATTGTGGAGGCTATTTCTCAAAAAGTTCCAAAAACCTCCTTTTCAGTTTAGTATTTTATTAAAGCTTGTACATTCCTCTTAATACCTATATATCGTTTTATTTGCTCAGGGCTGCTCAAACCAAACTATAGATATTTTCGTTATGAGGGCGCGAAACGCCCGAATGACAAATTCTATTTTTTATTAAGTGTCAAATACGAGGTTGACGGGGTTCGAGGCGGGGTGTTGGGGGGCTCACTTTATATAAATAAGAAATGGGTTGACACATCGAAAAAAATATTCGTAAAACTTATATTTCTTATCGGGCGTTTCGCGCCCTCATAACGAAAATATCTATAGTTTGGTTTGAGCAGCCCTGAGCAAATAAAGCGATATATAGGTATTAAGAGGAAAATGTACAAACTTTAATAAAATACTAAACTGAAAAGGAGGTTTGTCGAATTTTTTGAGAAATAGCCTCCACAATCATATGTGCAAAAACATAAGAAATATAAGTTTTACGAATATTTTTCTCGGTATATCAACCCTTTTCTTATTTATATAAAATGAGCCTCCCAGCACCCCGCCTCGAACCCCGCCAACCTCGTATTTGAGACTTAGTGACAAAAATAGAATTCGTCATTCGGACGTTTCGCTCCCTCATAACGAAAATATCTATGGTTTGGTTTGAGCAGCCCTGAGCAAATAAAACAATATATAGATATTAAGATGAATGTACAAGCTTTAATAAAATACTAAACTGAAAAGGAGGTTTTTCAATTTTTTGAGAAATAGCTTCCGCAATCATATGTGTAAAAACATAAGAAATATAAGTTACGAATATTTGTTTCGGTATGTCAACCCTTTTCTTATTTATAAAGTGAATAAAAATCCACTTACCTTGTAGATTACATACACATTTAAAGCCCCCCCCCCCCCCATTACAAACAAAAATCTCATAAGTATTTTAAAAAATATTCGTAAAACTTATATTTCTTATATTTTTACACGTACGATTGCGGAGACTATTTCTTAAAAAGTTCCAAAAACCTCCTTTTTAGTTTAGAATTTTATTAAAGCTTGTACATTCCTCTTGATACCTATATATGGTTTTATTTGTTCAGGGCTGCTCAACTATAGATATTTTCATTATGAGGGCGCGAAACACCCGAATGATGAATTCTATTTTTTGTCACTAAGTGTCAAATACGAGGTTGGCGGGGTTCAAGGCGGGGTTTCGGCGGGGGTTTTGCCCCCCCCCCCACCCCATTACAAACAAACAAATCATAAGTATTTTTTAAAGTAAAAAGAAATAAATAAACAAACAAAGAAAGAACTTTAGAACAAAATTTAAATGTTTATTATTTTGAATTTTTGCAAATATAACTACATTCGTAATCAGCGACCCAAGAAATCCCCTTATACCAAATTTGGCATGAATCCTTCGATTTTCGAAAATCTGGTCCGCCATATTGGATCCGCCATCTTCAATTTTTGAAATCTGACTTCAGATTCGTGATCAGCGACCCAAAATACTCCCCTATACCAAATTTGGCATGAATTCATCGATTGTCGAAACTCTCGTCCGTCATATTGTATTGTATCCGCCATCTTTCTATTTCGCGCTGCCAGATGGCTGGCGCACTCGCGATCCCGTACAGTAATCGGGTACTTCGAAAAAGTCCCTTATGTGTATTCAAGGTTAGGTTTCCATTTGTAGATAAGCTTGTGTTAAGTCTAATTTTGTAAAGCGGTCGCCACCTGACATTTTGCTGAATAGTTCGTCTATTGTTGGTAATGGGTGGTCGTCCGTGATCAGCACCGGATTGAGTGTGATTTTGAAATCGCCACAAATGCGTACCCTCTGCCATTCGCCTTCAGCACCGGCACGATCGGGGTCGCCCAGTCCGCGTTTGTGTTACCTGTGTTAGAGCTCCCTCCGATACCAAATTTTTTAGTTCCTGCTCCACTTTTTCCAAAATTGCAAACGGGACCTTCCTCGCTTTCGCATAGACCGATCTAGCGCCTTCGCGGACGCGTAACTTTGCTTGAATTCCTGTAATTTTTCCAATGTCTGTCTGGAATATACTCGGGTATTTCTGTAAGATTTCTTTTACCCCTTCCCCCGGATAGACCGACTCTATCTGTGCGCAATCTTCTAATCCTATGCTCAATTGTCTAATCCACTCTCTACCTTCCAACGGTTCACGGTTCGGTTGGACGATGTATATGTTTACGTTATTTTGTCGTTCTTTGTATTTTACCGAGACCTGTGCGAACCCTACGATGTCGATTTCGTTTTTACAGTAGGACATCAGTCGCAATGTTGTCTGTCGTATTTCCACGTTTGTGAATTTTTGTTTGAACTGTTTCGCGCTCATAACGCTGACAGCCGCCCCGCTATCCACCTCAAATTTCATCGGGCTACCGTTTACCTCCAGTGTTGTGACAAATTTTTCGCGAAACTCCTGGTGTTCGGAATCCAACGCCCAGATTTCCTCGATTCACCGACTTCGCATTCCTCGGTTTCGTCGATTTCCTCGACGTACTTGGCCGATGCGAGCACTTTGCTTGCCTTTCGAACTTTGATACAGGCCTTGAGGTTGTGTCTTTTAAACTTGCAGAAATCGCAGAAGAGATCCTGTGCGTTGCATCCGTTAGCCGTGTGCTGTGTCGAGCAACATCTAAAACATTTGAAATTATTGTTATTAATTCGATCGTTCGATTGTTTGTTGGAGCGGGAGTTTTGCCGATTCGTTGATCTGTATGTTTTTTTGTGTGTGAAAGTGTTTAGGCCGTGTACTTGTGTAGGTGTAGCATTGTGTAATTGTTTTGCGTCCCTTGCGGAGACCTCCATGCTTATGGCTGTTTCCACCGCTTTCTCTACCGTGAGTTCTTTAACTTCTAGTAATCTACTTTGTATTTTTTCTGACCTTAACCCGAAAACAAATTGATTTCTGAGCGCTTTTTTGAGATATTCCTCAAACTTGCAGTGTATTGCCAGCTTCTGTAATGCTGTGAGGTACTCCTGTGCAGTCTCGCCTTCCTGTTGTCGTTGCTGTAGGAATCGAAAGTTCTCTGCAATCTTCAGGGGTTCTGGGTTGTAGTGTGCCTTCATGGTCGTCACCAATGCTTCATACGTCTTGCTTTCCGGCTCCTCTGGTGATAGTTTGTCGCAGAGTAGATCGTACGCTTCTGGCCCCATTAGGCCAGTCATTAGATACATTTTTGCTTGCAAAAGGTCGTGGAGTTTTGAAACAGTAGGAATGTAAACTTGGAGATCCTTAACATGCACTAAAGTTTGCGACTTCGTGCGACCGCCGCTCGCGCCGCCATCTTGAAAAAATGGCGGCCAAAATCAGTTTTTGGTTTATATCTCGGTTCCTGTAGGTTTTAGAAAAAATATGTTTCAAAACAAATTGAAGAGAATAAATTTTGCTACAAAATCGCTATCTTGAGTTTTTTATCAGGCTAATAGTTTCCGAGTTACAGGACCGAACAGTGGGGTGAATTTTTAAAAAAATCCCGTATAAGCTGCATTTACATGTTATTTTTTACACAATATGTATAAATTAACCTACCTAAAGTTGTTTAGTGCAGTAAAATAATAATAACTTAAGTTATCAACTCATTTCCACACCACGCAGCAGATAGAGTTGAGCGGCGCGTTTTTTTGGCTCATTTTGTTCACTATCTGTCAAATCTTGTATGTCTTCTGTCTATTCTAATATCCACTCCAACGAATTAAAGTCATGATCATCCTCATTTGGGTCTTCAGGATCGGAATCAACTACCAAATTAGGAGTGTTTTCACGTGCTGTGCCGTTACAATTTAAACACAGCACTGAGCATTTTAAACCTGTTTTCCGACATCCGCACGCTCCTCACAACCTTTTTTACATTTGCAGGATATTGATTTTAAAATGGCGTCTGGGGCTGCTTCTGACGTAGCCCGAACAGCATCGAGCCCGTTCTCAGTTTTCTGCCAGCTGTATTGCTCAGGATCTTTTTATTTGCCACACCACATAGCAACTTGATGATAAACTCACAGACAATGCTGTCTTACAGCATCTCTTGTGGGTGGTAGGGACGCAAGATTAAATTTGTTCTTGGACACAGACTTCGTAAAATACTGGTATCAAAGCGAATCCAATGTGTCTTTTTCAAACGAGCCGCCATATAGTGCCAATAAAAACGCTTCTCCGGCTGCAGCGAGAGCATTCACATCTGTTTCGAGTTCTTGGAAAATTGCTATAGTCTCAAGCATTGAGTCGTTTCTATCCAGGAGATTGAAGAACTTTAATTTTCCTTGGTTAAAAAGGGCAGATGTGGTATCACAACCTCTAATGGCATGTAAAAATAAAATATTCTTTGCAACAGCTTCCTTATAATTTAAGCTCCGCGTCGAATAAAGCGCTTCTGCAACTTTCCCTCTCGCTGGTTTTAGCAAAAAAATGTTTTCCTAGTCTCTTGCCTTTGCAGTTAATAGAACTAATAAATCAATATCATCTCCGACAACAAAAATGCGCGCAAAAGACAATGGCTGTCTGAATAATGAGCACATCCGCGTCTTCTACTGCCTGCTTTGCTGTGTAATTATGTTCTTTAAACTTTGAAATTAACATGGAAATTAAATTTCTTTTGTTATTATCGCTCGATAAGAATTTTTCTTGCGAAACAGGTGGAATCATTGCGTCATCGAAAATTATATTGGTGGATACATGTGCTCTAGAGCATCGATATCTTTCTGTACTTTTCGTATTGCGGCTATCTGCATCCGCTGGATAACCATCAAAAACGACAACTGCGTTATGACCATAATGCCTTTGGACATATTGAATGTAGTTTATGCAAATTTGTTAATACGAATCATTGCCTTGCCATACCACTCGATGCAACAAACTGCCGCCGTCAAAAACATGCAAAATGTTGTTATCCGGTTGTAAAGGCTGGTTTACTGGGGAAAATGCCTTAAATAGTGACGATTTCGCGCCCTTTCGCATGCCATCCTCATTAAAAAGCGATAGGGGATATGGGGCGAGTTCAAACTGAAAATACCTTTTTAATTCCTCGTTACTTTTTTTGGCGATACAGATTCTTTGAAATAATAACAGGGGATTGATGGATATAGGATTATTTCCAACTTTGATACTGCTTTTAGCTGCTCCTAAGGAAAGCACTGCACCTTTACATTTAAATTTTATTGAACCAAAATTATTCTCCACAGTTTTTGTCATAGCTGATGCACCAATTTCTTGTGCCATATGGGAGTTTAATGTTTTAACACCAACGACACACCACTGTTGATGGAGAGTAAACTATCGACTTGCGGAAACGGATTATGTTGCGATAACCATTGTGCAATCTTTGCCACATCATTCTGATCACGTGTAATACGCGTTGGCCGCATATCCACATGCTGCTCCGTTGTGCTTAATGGGATTGCGCTAAACTATTCTATTTTCTATTATAAAGGAGTCAATGTTTTTCATCGATGTTTAAAATGTCGATGTATCGATGCATCGATGTAACAAATGGAACCGAGGCCCATATATTATACTTATTAGAACAATAGAATTAGAACAATTAGCGATTAGTAGAGGTACCACCAATAATTTATAGACAACAGAATACGTGTATTTATCACTGTATAAACAGTTACAATATAATTATTTATGACTAGTTTTTGGATTATTGGTAAAACGTACCATGCTAATACCACTTACTAGATTTAAAATAGTTCGCCCTATTGTTCGGTCCTGTAACTCGGAAACTATTAGTCTGACAAAAAAACTCAAAATAGCGATTTTGTAGCAAAATTTATTCTCTTCAATTAGTTTTTATTAAATATATTTTTTTCTAAAACCTACAGGAACCAAGATATAAACCAAAAACTTATTTTGACCGCCTTTTTTTCAAGATGGCGTCGCGAGCGGCGGTCGCACGAGGTCGCAAACTTTAGTGCATGTTAAGGACCTCCAAGTTTACATTCCTACCAAGTTTCAAAACTCCACGACCTTTTGCACCAAAACACCATTTTTATGTCTCTAATGACTGGCCTACATGTAGTGGAGTAGGTAAGCGCGTTTCTTGTCGACAGGTACGCTGAACACGTTGAAAGCGCTCTCCAGCCTCTTCACCCATCTCTCGAACCGTGCCTTCGTGTAATCGAAAGTTTCGATCGAGAATACTGTTTGGGTGGTGTCTGTGATTGTTTCCGTCATGGTTGTACGGTTTTCGAGCACGTTGTTTTGTACGTGTACGGCCTCCGTATTTCGAAGTTAAGTTTTCTTTTGTGGTTAGATTACCCGTCTCCTTGGTGTCTCCCGCTTCTGTTCTTCCCCTGCCTTATCCCATCCTCGTCGCCAACTGCTATGTTTTTGTGTGGGTCCAGGGTGTAATGATGAGAGACTGAGTTCGGTTTACTTCTGATTTATTTCAGAGATCATTATGACTTGCGATCTCTCTCGTAACCTCTCAATATATATATCTATATTCCTCAAGTCTCTCTTAGTACTACCGCCTCGCAGCGCCGCTACGCTCTCGCGCTTGCGCGAGACTCTCTCTCTTGGTGCCCCCCGTTACGAACGTACTTATCAAAATCTTTACAAAGCGATTGAGACAATTTACATTAAAATCGCTTCAGTAGTCTTTGAAATATATTTGTCACCGTAAAAGGCATTCATAAAACACCTGCCGGATTCAATGGCCAATAACTTGTAAACAACATATTATTAAGTTTTTCTTTTTGATAAATTTTGTTAAAAGTGTGTATTTGTAATAACGTTTTATAAATGAGTGTTAAATAAATGAAATATATTAAAAACAAATTATTGAAAATAATACTTTTTCCTTATTCATGCCCATTTCGAGGCCTTTTCCAGTCTACTTTTAGACCGTAAGATGGCGTTTTTCCCGCGTGACACCGACTGGGAGTCCGTAGACTAAAACACTACTCGGACTGACGTGAATACTTAGTCGAAGTGGGTCCTTTTATCAAATTGACGAACGGAACGTGAAATGAGCAGAGTATAGCTGTCTCACTTTGTCAGCTGACACTGTTGCACTCTGATTGGCGCGATTGCTTAGTCCGAAGTGGGTCTTTTTCAAATTGACGATCGCAACGTGAAATAAGCCATATCGAATCGATTCATTCGAGTCGACTGACGGACGCACGAGAGTATACCATACCTATAAGTGTAAAATCAAAATATGGAGTGAAAAAGCGTCATTATCCCGAACAGCGATGAAGAAGGCGACGAATTTCAAAATATCGTGAAACAAGAGCTGAATTGTACTTCGACATCGAGTATAGAGATAATAGTTATTTTCGGTATGAGGGCGTGAAGCGCCGTGCTTAACGAGTGTGAAGTTTACGAGCAACCACACTCGTTAAAAACGGCGCAAACGCCCGAATGACGAATTCTATTTTTTGTCACTAAGTGCCAAATACGAGGTTGACGAAGTTCGGGGCAGGGTGTCGGTGTCGGTGGAGGGGGGGGGGGGGGGGGGGCTTACAAACAAAAGTATTTTTTAAAGTAAAAAGAAATAAATAAACAAAGGAAGAACTTTAGCACATTCACTGCCGCTCTAATTTAGATACATTTTGCCCCATGCCAACTTCAAGTTAATAATTCTAACAATAACAAAATATATAAAAATCGTCAAAATTCCGAACCACGTGCACGTTTACGTCAAAGAACCTTTACTCAAGTGCCAGCCTACACATACACATGTAACTGCAGTGCCCAGTTCAAGCCTGAATGGAATAGAACGCTTATAAGCGACAGCGGCACTCGCGCAACTCATCTGCTGACGCTTATAAACGACAGCGGAAGTGAATAGGTTAAGTTAGGTTAGGTTCTCGCTTTGCGTCAGCTGTGTAGAGTTGTGCTGCGAATGCGTGGTGTTGGACACACTGACTGTGCCAACTTCAAGTAATAATCGCAGTGATTTCTCGAGTGTGCCACTTTTATTTCACGCACTGTTAGGTTATTTCACGCACTGTGCAGGCCATTTCACGCACTGCGCGACTTTTCACAAATTGGTGTGTGAAACGTAATTTCACATGCGTTGAGGGCGCTCGTGAAACCGAGTATTTGGCACTGAGTGACAAAAATTTACATTCGTTGAGTTATCAAGAAAATGTAGAAAGTGATAATAACCTCGCTGACGACAACAACATCCCGCAGGACGTCCTCAGTGAAGCTTGTGAGGCTGAGCTTATAAAATTGCTTTAGATTTTTGCTATTTTCAATGGGGGGCTCCGCCCCCCCAACCCCCCTCCTACTCCTCCCACCACTCTCCGTAAATGGGCATTCGTGAGGAAAAATAGTATATGTCATTCAGCTTTAATCCTCGGATTACCGCCTTATGATATAAGATACTATTTTCAGGCCGCCTAGGTGTATATAGTACCTTAATTGAAAAAAGTGCGGTAGTTAACATAAATGAACACTGTCAGATTTACATAACTTTCAAACTACAGGCCTCAAGCAATGAAAAAACCTTGGTCTGACAAAAAACAATTGGGGTAAAGTGGGGGAAATATCGCGGGCAAGTTACAATATGAGTGCAAGTGAGAGGCGTTTATAGGCCCGTTTAAGTAGGAGTGAGACAGATTTATATAAAATCATAATGTGGATAATTTTTATATTTCATTGAACAGAAAACATTTTATTTATGAAGTGTAAACCAAATTTAGAATATTTATTAAAATTCTGAGTCTGTTTTCGGCTCGTCTTTATCAGATTCGTAGGTTTCTTCCTCGCAGTCGATATTGTCATCTGCAAAATAAAATAAAATGATCAGAACAACAACAAAACTATTGAGGAAAATGGTATTAAGTCGGTTTTCACTCAGGATTATTGCGAATAGATACGGTTGACTTTATTGTTTACAGAGTAGTTATTGCGAGAGCGCTTAGACCAGGATAAAGATGCCGGAAAAAGGAAGCGGAGGTATATAGTTTCGCCCTGGCAGGAACATAAGAAAACAAAAGCGAGAATCTAGGAACATTTTTGTACCGCGCCTTTCAAACTGAGTCAATAGTTTCAACAAAAACAATGAAAGACTAAATTAACGAATGCACTACTTACCTTGAAGATTTTCTTGCGAAGAGTGCATGTTAGTGATGTCACTGACAAGTGGTGGAAGTTGTTCTCCCAAAAACCATAAGAATTCGTATTGTCAATCGAACAGGATCCAACCGCTGTCTTCTGGAGATGTCAAAAAGCAGGATTCTTGACATGAGCATTCGACCATAACATGGCAATATGATTCACCCACCAACGTCTTTCAGCACGTTCAGTTGTCGATATAATTGAGTTCAGTTCATGTATCAGTCCACGTAAAATTAAGTCAATGCCTCCGCGTATAATCTTTCCATTTCTTCTTGAACGAGAAATCCTGCCACCTGGTAGGCACTACCACTAGTTGTCCTTTTCCTTTTCACAGACATGAAATAGGAACAGTGACAATGCGCGGGAGGTGAAACCAGCAAACTGGATGAAAATATGTAAACAAGGATAATTACCCTGGATGCTTTAACTCTGAGCGATTCACTTTGGATGTATATATACCTACATCAAAAGTGATACAGTGTAAATCCTGCTTTACCTGCGTGGCTTGCCAGGGAATAACAAGTTTGGCCATTCACGGTAAAAAAAATGTTTCTATAGTAATAGTTGAACAAACGTTTTCTACAAATATTCAGTCTCTTCATTTCTATAATTATTGTATAATAAACAAAATTCATGCTTCGGAATTTAAATAAATGGAAAATTTTTATTGTGTAATTAAAGCGTTTGGTATTAGAGAAGAAAGTAGAAGACAATCCACGTTGAAATCTATACATATAAAAATTTCTTGTCACAGTGTTTGTGGTCGCACTCCTACGAAACGGCTCG